>CM021108.1:521014035-521262659 GCA_007115665.2 Sequoiadendron giganteum | reverse complement strand
TCCCCATTAGAGCCACCCTACACTTCACATTTATCGCCATTTGTCATTTAGTCAAAGTCTACTCATCTTACACCTTTCCTTATTTGCTTCAACTTGTCACAATCTTGTTCTTCCCAAGATGTGCTCACACATGTGTGAGCACACCTTGCTCTCCACTTGTCATTTCCTTGTTCTTCCCAAGATGTTCTACCTTGCTCACTTCCCCATGCTAGATGTCATAGTCACATGCCTCCACCTTGTGACACTTGTCACAAGGCTAAGCCTTGCCATCTCATTCAATCTCAACCATCCATCTCATGAGAAGATATTTCCCCTCTATTTATCCATCAAAAAATTATAATTTGAAGCCTTTTCATCCCATTTTGATCATCACAATTGAAGCTAATTAAATTATGCTGGACAAACTATAAAAGAGCATTCCACAATTTTAAATTAAGAGCAAATCAACAAGTTTTTGGGTGCAACTTGGAGCTCAATCCATGGAGAAGGAGAATTGAAGGTATACTGTTATTTTGAATACATTTGATTCATGTTTTGATTGATTTTGTCTTCTAACTATTTTTCCCATCTTCATTTTGGCACACCTAGTGGGACCCACGTCCCTTTCTAACAATTTGGTGAAGCTTTTGTGAAGTTTAGCTTGCAAGTTTCGATTTCATGTTTAGCTCTGCAAATCGACGCTTTCACAGCTACAAGTACGCTTATGTTGCGACTTGCAGTGCTTCCACCTCGTTAAGTTGCACATTTGTTCAAACTTCCCGCACTTGCATAAAGACCAGAGGTGCTTACGCTTCCCAAAATGATGCTTCTATTTAGCCATAAAATATTTAACATTTGAGCTAACTTTTTATTGTTGATTGCAACTTTCCTTTATAGTTTTGTTCATTACAGATCTGAAGGTTTGGGTTTCTAAATTTGCACTTAGTTTACTGACCGCAACAATCCTACAATCTAAAAAAGAACAAAAAAATATTTAAAAAATCAGGTTAAGGTAAAATAGCATAAAAAATAAACCTATCAAGCCCTAAACTAACAATAGAGCACAATCCAACATAAGAAACACAAACACAGAGTAAATGTCACCTATGCCATGGATGTTTTACCTCCATTGTTGTTCTCCATCTTGCTTGAATGTACTTAATGCCCTCGTATTTGAGTATGCACTTGTAGCCTATGACAATGACTAGCAAAATATTGAAGATAGTTGTCTCACACTAACATGTACTTGCACATGAACTAGATGTATGAAAATGACAAGGATAGGGTCTTTTATAGAAAAAGACAAATTTGAATGAAGGGATGAGATTTAATGTCAATAAGATATGTCAATCAATGGCCAAGATTGAAAGTTGTAGTATAAAATAGGATTAGGGAAAAATTAGGGTAATTATAAGAATGAATGGCTAAGATTGAACTATAAAATAGTTCAATCAAGGGCTGAAATTGAATGAGATGTCAAGAGATAAGATTGGCATGGATAATGAGGCTAGCACAAAAAAAGAGGTTGCAGGAGGAATTCAAATAATTATAAAATTATTTGTTTTTAGAGGGAAATGAATAATTAAATAATAAAGGCATTATCAATTATAGAGGACATGTGACAAGTTGACTTTTTCATTAAATAACAATTTAATTCAAAAGTGGGACATGGATAATTAAATAGTAAAGATATTATTCAATTATAAAAGACATGTGACAACCTGATCTTTGAATTAAATAATAATTTAATTCAAAATGGGAAGAATATGACAAATTAGTAAGCAATTAAATAAATAAAATTTATTTAATTTAATGACAAAAAAGACTAGTGAATAATTAAATAATTAAAATAATTATTTAATTATATTAGAAAGTGATAAATAATTAAATAAATAAAATTTATTTAAAATTATAGATGAAAAGGACATTAGTGACGCAATTAAATAAATAAAATTTATTTAATTTATCAAAAGAGGAATAAAGATAGCAATGAATTAATTAAATAATTAAAATTATTTAATTAATAGAAGACGTATGACAATAACTAAATAATTAAAATTATTTAATTATTAGGAATTGCAGACATCCAAATTTGACCTCTCACATAAGGTCAAAATTCATCCCTTTCATTCATCCATCTCGTCTTTTCCATCAATGTTAATTAAATCATTTATTGAATTAATATTTCTCCCTTTTTCCAATGTTCTTAAGGTATTTAATTAAATACTTTGCCATTATCCCCTTTCCTCTCTGAAGTAAATAAATACTCTTATTTATTTAATCTAGTCATTTAGCCTTAATGAATTTAAATCAATTTTGAATTCATTATTTTCTCTCTCCTTGTCCCATCATCCATAACCCTTCCTTAATCTGAATTAATTTAATTAATCTTTGATTATGGATGTGCACACCCTTAATTGGGATTAATGTCACATCCTCCATCATAACCCACTTGCCTTAATTCTTCATTTTACTACCCAATCTCTTGTTTGCACAACCTAATTACTTGATTAGGTCAACCTAATCCTTATGCCATTTATGACATACTCACAAGTCAACCTTTTATTAAATGCTTTCTCTTTTTGGAGAAGGCAACCCCTTCCCGATGTGAATTTAAAATTCACATTTATTCTTCCAAGGTCTTTTAAGGAATTTTTAATTCCTCAAAGGTCAAATCACCCACACGGGGGCAAGGACCTCCTATATGAGGAGATCTTGTCCAATCCCAAGGTACTAGAAAGTATCTCCACTTCATGTCCTTTTTGCCACATCACCTGCCACATGTCAATATGTGAGGGCTTGTGAGTTATCAACTCACCCTAGCCCTTGATCTTGTCCAAGGTGGCTGCATCTTGACCATTCATTCTTTAGTGGCCTTTCCCCTAAAATAAGAGGATTTGCCCTCATTTGCATCATTCATCAACATTCAACTTTCAACATTATGCAATTTTGGAACTCTCAAGCCTTCAAGCACTTGCACTCATCCACCATTGTTGCAACTTTCAAGTTCATCTTACATCCATATCAAGCACTTATCAAAATACCCACTTGCACCATTGCATTCCTCATGAGATCAACATCGTTTTTCATCTAGATTTATGCTATTTTCCATTGAAAGGAACACACAAATCAAGAAATCTATAGGGCGAACCAACCAATCAACTTGGACAAGGTAATATCACTCCTTTTCTTGTATTTTGTTCAAGTTCAACTTAGGCCAATCTTGAGGTGTTGTTGTGTTTCCTTTTTTCTTGCATTTCATTTTCATTTTGCACTTTAGGCTAGGGGATTTTCACTGCACACATTTTTGGCACGCCTGGTGGGACCCATGTCACGGGTCTATCTTTTCATGTTCTTTGTTGTTTGACTTTTGTAGGTCCATATTTCAGTTACAGAAGCGAAACTGCCCCGATGGGCGAAATTGCTCAATACAGAGGCGAAGTTGCCTGAACAGATAGGTGAACTTGCCTCTAGAGACAAACCTGACTATGCACAGGGGCGAACTTGCATCTTATAGAGTCGAAGTTGCTCTGTGGGGTGAACTTTCTCCCTGCAGGGGCAAACCTGCTTGGCCTTCCGGTGACATGCGAACTTGCCTTAACAAACAGGTGAACTTTCCTTAACAGACAGGCGAACTTGCCTTAATAGTCAAGCAAACTTGCCTTAATAGATAGGTGAACTGGAATTTCCGAAGGGGCGAAGTTGCTTTACACAGAGGCGGATCTAAGGTAAATCCAAGACTTTTTTTTTACATTTTTCAACATCGTTTGGTTTCAGTTCTACGTACTAATCTGGTAACTTATCTCGTTTGTGAGTGTGTCTATTTTCGCTAGCAATTCGTGCAGCTATCCCTCATTTGTCCAAGACCGGTGGTTCGAAACTACTAATGCTCTTTCTGCAAAACAATCGATCTAGGAATAGTTAGTTAGTTATTTAGTTGTTTCCATACTAGCTAGGCACACACAAATTTAATTCACTACAACAAATCCCTATGATTAGCTCCCTTTTTTGCTTCCATCTACTGTTTCAATGTATTTTTCTCCAATTTTTTGAAAAAGTCGGCACTATCTTTGGCGTTTATTGCGCCGACGAGAACAACCAGGTGCTAAATTCGGTGAAAAGTAGCGTCGAATTTTATGCTGTGTTTAATGCTGGGTTCAACACCAATTTCAACACCAAATTTAGCACCAAGCCTAGCACCAATCGTAGCATTGAGTTTTCACCGAGTTTAGCTCTCGAGTCTAGTGCCGATAATAGTGCCTAATTTAATGCCTAATTAGATGCCTACTTTGGAGCGTACTTTAGCATCGAGTGTAGTGCCCTATTTTTTGGCTGAATTCATGAATGATTGGTGCTATGTGCATATCTTAGGGATTATAACATATTAAATAAATAATATCGACAACACTAGAACATATCAGTGGAAGGGAACACATCGTCCCATCGATGGAGTGATACATTATACAGTAACAAAGTTCAACATGTGGTGAAAGTATATCGAGGGAACATAAGGCTATCGGGCCAACATAAAGTCTGGTTTCCCCGATGCAACGATAAAAGGTTGAAGGCATCAGAGGAAGTGACACTTATCGGTGGAAGGCTAACAATAGTCTCCTCGATGACTCAATAAGACCATGAACCGTCAAGTACATGTTAAGGAAGGATATCGGAGGAACTAGGGAACATCAAGGAGACATTATCTGGCGTCCCGCCGATACCCCGAAAGGAAGGAGTTCATCGATGAAGAAGGTGGTTATCGGTGAAAATAAAATCATGGTCTCGCCGATGCAACGATGATGATTGTTTTCGACTAATGTGACGTCCCATTTATATCGTTGAGATATTAAAAATAAATGATATGCTCGATGAAAAGATTTATAGCAAGTGGAGCATTTATGAGCTAGAGCTGAGTGAATTATACCTCAATTTGATCACATATTTTCATTAAGACTTGAAAAGGATTCGCTGGATGCAGGAGCAGAGTAAAGGAGGTTGGGAATTCGCCATTACTGCATAGCTCAAAACTAGTGAAAGCGAATCCAAGTAAGTATACAAAAACTGACGAAGAAGTTGCTTCTATAGAGACATAAGAAAATTGAACAATGGAAGAAAGCTCAGAAATGCCAAAAATTAAGAAACAAAAAAAAGAGAAAAGACTTCTAAACTAGGACTTAATTGACCAATGCCCGGGGTCAGGGACGAGACCTAAATGGAGTGCACTGGAAAATCCTTCCATGGATAAGCTATGCGACAAGCACAAAGGTTTAGGAGACGTGTGGACACCACGATGAGGATATGACCTATTCATATACCATTATAGGAAACAATACAGGTTTCAACCAGTCTACAACCCGTGGAGATTGAACCTAGGAAGATTAGTGGTACCCAATGTGTTTGTTAATACAGAGCTGGTTAAAGCTCTAGCCAACAAATATGACCCTAAAAGAAGAGCTAGTCAAGCACACAATGGGTTTGACATTCTCATTATCTCCAAAGATCTCATTTCTAATGTTTTCAATTGGAATGCTCTCTGAGTTTACCATTTACAATCAAAGACCTTCTAACAGAGTACCGTCACATGGACACGAGCTATAAAATATGGAAGCTACCACTACACAGGCCCAGGGATGAAGGTAGCCAGCTCAGAAGGTTTTCTTGTAATGATAACCCTCCATTTCATGAGGATTTATTTGAAGAATATTTTCAAAATACATATTATTCAGCTGGACAAGTGTTAGGAGTAGAGGTCCCACCCCTCATGTCAATTGCCCCAATGGTCCTAGCTGTAGACATACAAAGCAAATATGCTAGATCATTTGACTATGTCGGTTATTTAGCCAATGCTCTGAACTAGGGGTTGGAAAGGATCAAAAGAAATAGTGATAGCATTCATGATTTCAAACATTACTCTTTGTTTATGCATTTGCTTCTACATGAAGGACATGTTAGAAGGTTTTGGGGAGAAGGATTAAGGATAAGAGATGTAGATGAAAGTGGGAATTATAAACCTGTACAAATGTGGACTTCCATATGGGATAGTAGATATGGTGGATCACACTATCTATACTTTGAGGAATATTTTGTCAAGCCATTGTTGAAATTGTTGGGACATACATGTAATTATTACCTGTCCCCTGAAATACATAAATTCTTGACACCAAAGGAAAAGGACCCCAAGGAAAAGGTAAATCATAACTGGGGGGATTGGTATGCATTTCTTGATTACACTATGATTAGTCTATGGGTTTGAAGGAGCCCCAAATCTATTGCCAAAAATAGTTCCAAACAGAATAACCTATTTGGAAATTGTGATACAATTGGCTAAATCTGATGCAAAACATCTTAAGAGATACGGTAAGCATTCTATCATGCCTAGAACTTTGTGCTTTGGAGATTTTACAGTAGTCACCAGTGAAGGGTATGAAGAAACTGATACAAAATTGGCAAAATATGATTTACAGTTGGGTAATGAAAGAAATAATTTTGATATAGAGGGTTTTATTCACAAGGCAAAATTGTCACAACAAATATCAGGGTATGAACATCAATTCTTTGTTGATGATGTAATAATAAATTATGATGAGGCCTCAACAAAAGACAGGATGATTGCATATAACAAAGTTGTGCTTGCTGAGACCTAGAAGAAAGGAAATGTCCCATCCTATTCAGGGGCATTTAATGAAGTACATGATCCTCTAGAAAGAATTCAGAAGCTCATCACTCATGTGGATTAGCTAATAAAAGATGTACCCCCAAATGTCTTTGAAGCACCTCAAACAACTTATTCATGAATGCAGGCTGAGGATATAGAGCCTCTTGATTACATACCCTCATAGCCCACTCCATAAATGAACTTCTTTGTAGATACAACCATGAGTGAAGAAGATGAAGAAGAGAGTGATGAGGAGGAGGATGAGGTCGAACAGATAAGCGCCCCTATAGTTACAGAATATGATCCACCTCCAGAATGAAACATTGTCATATTTGAAGCATCAAATGAACTCTCTGATGACGTGAGAGTCAAGGTCATGCAATAATTTATTTCTGACAGTGATTTTGTCAAGACTTCTGAATTTAAATCATTTTCTTATGAACATAAAGGCAGAATGCTAAGACAAAGGATGAAGGATATCACTCCTGAGCAAGAGGTAGCTACCTTGGAAGAGTTGAGAAAATAAATAGACAAAGAGTTAGAATCTATCACCTCTGAAAGGGGAAAAGAATTACTTCAAGAGGCTGGGGTACCACTCTCACCAGGATGTGATATCAAATCTGCAATAGTGTTCGACAATTTTAGGAAAAGAGGAGACCAAACAATGCATCTAAGGTAAGAGGCAAGTGATAAAATGTACTTAGGATCAAGGTACAACCTAGATAAAGGCACCCTGCTAATTTGGGCATTGTATCCTCAAGATAAAAGGCATGCTCTCATTAGTAATCCAAACCAAGTGTTTGGACATATTTTGGTCCATAGGGTAGGGGACACTAACCCCATTGAAACAACTGAGCTAAACATAAATGTTGCAAAATTCAGTAAGGCACAAATTGAAAAACTGGTAAAAGAAAATGATAAATTAAGGAAGGAGGTGGCTAGTCATAGAGATAAAACATCTTCCTCTTCTAGATCATAATTATATTCCCCATGGTTAGAGAGTGACAAAAGAATATTGGATGTATTAGCATATGTAGCTTATTGGAAACACTATCATCAGAAGTCTCAAGAGAAATGCAAGAAGTTGGAAACAGGAATAAAAACCACTAAATATAATGTTGTGTCTAAGATAATCAAATAAAGATTCAACAAGATGATGGATCGTGCTGACGAATATTGGAAATTGTTTAAAGACACACACTCAACATTTGTGGAGAATGAAAGATTGCAAAGACAGATGATTGAAAAAAGGGAGGAGCTCCAAAATGAGAAAGCCATGAAAGGTGAGACATTGCAAACATACAATAAGTTGGTGGAATCACACAAAAAGTATGACAATAGGCTCAAAGAGGACCTTGACTATTTTGATTTGCATCTTGTAGTCCATATAGCCTTGTCAATCCTAGGAGAAAGATGATTGGAAGGATGAGCTCACCATGTATCTACATACTGCATTGCAAGAAATAAATGACGAAGAGATGGTGTTACAAAATACACATAAACAACTTGAAAAGATGATGTATATGGAATATGATATGAAGGGTGCAATTGCCAACGTGGAAACTTATGCTGAGGAGGAATACACTTGTCATCTCTCTGCCATCAACTTGTTCATCAACCAAACCAAAGATGCAACAAATACATAGGGGCAACCATTGGAGCTTAAAGACCAGCTGGCATCATAAGGAAGATACACTCTGCAGGTGGTGCATTATCATGGAGTAGGAGCCTTGAACATATCTTAAGTGGTCATTGGCACCTACTAGAAGATTAATGGATCAATGCATTCATGTGCTGAAGTGTTATGTTTTCATTTATGTTAATTAACTATTTGTCATCAAACATCATAACTATTTGTTATAATACATATTATTTAAAAGGAAATATAATGGAGATGATTGATTATAATTCGTAATTCATTTTCAGTGTTCAATTGTTGTGTCAATTTTTCATGCTTATTTATTGCTTTGTTGTCTCCAAAGTGATCTTTTCAAGTTATTTAAGTCTACAAGATTTATCAAGGCACATTTTTTGTTACTATATGGATGCTTTGATTGGTTTCTGGTTAGGTGTGAATTAAAGTCCTTTCAAATATTTTACTTTAATTGGCTCCTATTAAGGATTAAAAGTCCTTTTAGAGAAATTGTTTTGATTGGTTTCCATCAACTTAAGAATTAAAATTCCTTTCATACTTCCACAATAACTTGAGGGGATATCACTGGGATTATTAAAGAAGAGCACTCTAATATCAATTGAAGCAATATAATGGAGAACATCTTATTATTAGAGATTCTCCATGACTGTGTCATCATTCTATATTTTTCTTATGTTTGCCATAATTATTTCTTCTTATATTTGAATGAATATCAGTTATTGATCCTCAATAGTGTGCTTATGTGAATGAATGTGCTGATACAATAAAGCATTTATTGTGGATGTTGGTAGAGCTACTATTTTTTTTGAAAATTTGACCTTATTTTGCTTTGTTACATGTTCAACATAAAAATGGAAACTATTTAAAAATAATAAAGTTAACAAAGTTTCTTATTTAAATAATTGTGAGTTACGTGCATTAATATTTTATTAACTTTTGTGTCTTCACGAACATATGTTGATACAAAATGAATGGAAGAAGCATCCAAGTAATCCTAATTTTTTCTACCAACAATTCATACCAAAGATTGAACAATTTAAGGATATTGCAATAGGTAATTTTTAACGACACAAATAATATTACTGAAGCATTTCAAATTTTCGGCCATAAGAATCATCCTTTTTTAAACATGGATTGCAAATAATTCTAAAAATTTAGAAGTCTTGGTCATTAACATTATTGTCTACTACAATGTCATCCTGTGTATCATTGTCAATGTTCATATGTTCTTTCAAGTAATTAATATTATCATCATCCTCATCTTGATCTACATCATCTTCATCATCATTGGAATTTGACTGTAGACCATCTATATTGTTACTAGATGTATTTGGATCATCATTTTCTATACCATCCATATTTTTGTCTTCCATAACATCATCTAACTCTAGATTGTTGTCTTCTTGTGCCTGAACATAACCATCTTCAACATCATCATGGATGTCAAATTTTTCGATGTTCTCTAATCCCTCTCTCTCATTTTGTTGGCCATCATTTTTTTGCTCAGTATCTGCTAATGCATGATCAAATACATGCCTTAATCTTGGATCATAATGTATGACAAACATCCATTTCAGGTCCAAAATATCTTCATAGAAAAATACCTGCACATGAATGAAAAACATATAATAGGCATATGTTATAATAATTTTACTGATTAATAAACACATGTATATATTCACAATAGACTATGAATTAATAGATAAATGATCACTACTGCTTCTTGTTTGAGTTAAAGAAATACCTACTCACAATGAATTGGTAGAACATAAGGCTCCCTATCCTTTGGTAGGAAGCATGAGGAATCTATAAAAAATAATCCACTATGGGTATCATGTCTTCGTGTCCTCTCAAATGCTTCATACCATCTACACTTAAAAATACAACATTTAAAAGAGCGGTAATCCAACTCAATAATTTCTTGTATTTTCCCAACATATTGTAGATTCGAAATGAGGAAAATGGATTTTTAATCAAGACCGTAAGATGTGGAGGGAGTTTCAAGATGTTGCACATTTTTCAAAACCTGCTATTCTCGGGGGTCCTTCTGGCCATTCTCGATTTTCCTGCCCACCACGATCTGTTGCTTCTGGTCCTACTTGGGATTCTCGAGGTCCTCTTTTCAAAGTTTTTGCAAACCCTAGGGCTTCTCTTTTGAGAAATGACAGGTTTCTTCCTTGCGTGAATGGTGCCAGTTTAGTTGAGCCACGATCTAGGGTTTCGAAAGAGTTTTCTCGGCCTCCTCCGCCTGTTGCTTTCTCCCAGCTTAGCTTTGGTGGCTCAGTTAATTCCTCTGGTTATTTTGCTAAAGTGAAACCTGGTTCTATATACTAAAATGGTCAGTGGGTGTCGGATGTTAGTTATGGGAAGTGGAGCTCTCCTTCTTGTCGGAAGCAATCATTTGTGAGGGATCTTCAGCCTCCTTTTGATATTTGTAGGTCTTCCTCTCCTGATCTTTCTTCACGTTCGTGGGCTGATGTTGTGGATTTTTGTTCTTTCTCTTCCTCCCTTGCTTCTCATTCTTCTTCTACCCCTCTTACTTAACCAAACTCCATTCCTGTGCAAAAATTTACATCCTCCGCTTTGAATCCGCTCACTTTTTTGAACAATATGTTTCTTCCTCCACTTAAAGGGTTATCGAAATGGGTTGCTAAGCATTTTATCGCTCCTCCTCTGGTTGTGTCTAGTTGTGATAATTCTGGTTGTGCATATCGTCCTTTGGTACAGCCTCCTCTTCGTAGCACGGTTAAGCATCAAGCTTCTGTTATCTCTGATAAATCTCGAAAGTGGAAGGGAAATCCTTTAAAGCATTGTCCCTCTCGGATTGAGGTCACATTACCTCAGGAAATGATTGATGTGCAAATTTTGGACTTAAAGGATGTTGCACTCTTTGGTAAGTTTTGGAAATTTCAACCTCTGCTTGATAACTTAAAATCTTGGGTTTTTAATTCTTGGGTTGGTTCCAATCAAGTTTTTTATTTAGATAAAGGTGAAGGATGTTTTGTGGTTATTTTTTCTGAGAAAGATGCAATAAATGTTGTTATGTGGAAAAAGAACTGGATGATGGAAGGCTCTGGTCTTTTTACTACTCTTTGGACCCCAAATTTTAACCCTAATCGAGTCAAGCCTCATTTCATTCCCTTTTGGATTCAATTTCAGGGTCTCCCCCTGGAGTATAGAGAACAGGGCATTATTGAAATTCTTGGTAATAAACTGGGAATCTTTATGAATCATGATTTGGGTTTTTTCTCAAACCCATCCTTGCCAGTTCAGTTTTTGGTTTTATTGGATGTTCGCAAGAAATTGCCTTCTAGTGTCTTAATTAAAACAGTGTATGGCTCTTGGGTTCAAGCTGTTGTAGTGGAAGATCCTAAGGTTTTTTGTTGTTCTTGTCATTTTCAGCTTCATCCCTTCAAGAAATGTCGTTCTAATCTTGTTGGGTTTCCTGGGTCACAGTCAAAATCAATTATTCCACCAGTTTTGGAAGCTTCTTCTGCTAATTTAATCCCTATCAATAATTCTAGGAATTCAAATTTTGTGCTTTATAAGAACATTTTTGATCTCTGTCTCTCTTGGTTTTATTCATTTCGTTCAAAGTCTAAGCAAATTTCACCTGTTGATTCTTCAAAGATTGTTCAATTTAATTCTCCCCCTTTTGATGTTGCAAATCAACCTCTTGTATCAAATTATGCTTTTATTAAGGGTCCGTTTCTTGGGGGTTTTTCACTGCATTCTCCAATTAAGTTCTTCTTGTCCTCATTAAATGTTCTCAATCCAGACTTACAATTTAATTGTTCTCTCCAAGCTCATCAATGTGCTTCGATGCTAACATTGGGTGTGTCAAGCAATTGTGACAGTAAGCTTGCCATTTTTTATCAGTGTAATTTTGGTCAGATTGAGGTGGATAACTCTCAAGGATCTTCATATTTAGTAAATCATAAGCTTAATTTTGATGTAGTGCCATCAGAACAAGACTTGGTAAATTTTGTTAACCAGTCTTTGATTTTTGTTGGTGAGCAATTTATTGATGATATTGCTTCGGAGGTTTTTAATGATGAATCTCTTAGTGAGGATGGTTGTTCTATTTCTCAATCCAACTTTGTTCCTTCTGTCATCTCAAAATCTCCTGCAAAGAGAGGTAGGAAGTCTTTAGCTATGAAGCTTCAAGAAGAGATTTCAAAGGGAATTCAATTGACTTTGGATTCCAGCTTAGTTCACCGCGCAAAACAAAAGAGGCCAAGGAGAGCTTGTTGCTCTCCTAAGTTACAATGAAACTTATATCATGGAATGTCAGAGGTTTAAATGCCTCTAACAAATAGTCCCAAGTGAAACAACAATTGGATGATTCAAGGGCTAACATCATAATTCTTCAAGAGACGAAGACCTCTGAAGAATCTTTTCAATCTATTAAAAAGAAATGGCATGCATGGGGAGCATCAGATTCACCTTCCCAGGGTGCCTCGGGTGGTTTAATTTGCTTCTGGAATACTAAGACGGTTAGTATTTCAAATATCTCATTTCATCATAATTGGCAGCTTATGTTTGTTTCTCATTTTGAGCTTTCCTTTTGGCTTCTGGATGTGTATGGTCCAACCAGTTCTTATGATAAAAAAATTCTTTGGGAGTTACTACAATCAAAGTTGGTTTTGATAGGTCAAGACAAATGTGTTCTTGTGGGTGACTTTAATGTAATTGCTAATGAAATGGAAAAGAAAGGTGGAATAAATCCTCCCAAAGTTGTAATTTCTAATTTTGCAGCATTTATTCATCATAATGCATTAAGGGATGTAATTCCCTTGAATGGATTGTTTACGTGGACAAATAAAAGAAAAAATTTCTTGCAAATTGCTGAGAGATTAGATAGGTATTTAATTACTTCAAATTGGATAGGATCACAGTTTTCCTTTTCCTCTGAAATTTTACCCTTGGTAGCCTCTGATCATTTTGCCATATCTCTGGTTATATCTGGTAGCAGCGTCAAATCTTTAAGTCATTCATCCTTCAAATTTGAAACTATGTGGCTTAGACACCCATAACTAATCAGTTGTATAAAAAAATGGTGGCAATCTGCCCCTTTTGTTTACGGCTCTAAAATGTTCCAATTAAGTAATAAATTGGATCATGTAAAGAGGAATCTTATATCTTGGAACCAATTAGTCTTCAAAAATGTGTTTTCTTAGAAGAAACTGATGTATAAAAAATTAGTTGAAGTAAATGAGAAGATTATCTTACATGGTATGGATAATAGTTCTCTTGAAGAACAAAAATCTTTACACCTTGAGTGGAAAGAATTACTTGCTTGGGAAGAAGAATATTGGAGGCAAAAATCTAGGGAATTGTGGTTGAAAGATGGAGATAAAAATACAAAAAAAAATCATAATTTTGCTCAGGCCAAAAAATCAAAATCATCAATTTTCATAATTCAAGATAGTGTAACAGGTGCTAATCTTGTTACTGAGAAAGACATTCAGGCAGAAGTTGTCAATTTCTTTTCCGCTCTATTATCAAAGCCTGATAATTCAAATGTAAATTTATCTATTGAAAGGGATGAACTTTTTCAAAATATACCTTCTCTGGTTTCCTCGGATGACAATTTGAGGTTGCTTGCTCCTTTTTCTCTCAAAGAGATTAAAGAGGTTGTTTTCTCAATGGCTCCAGACAAGGCTCCAGGGCTAGATGGTTCACTGCCATTTTTTATCAAAAATGTTGGGAGTTTATTGGGTTTGATATATTGAGTGCTATGGAAGAGTCAAGGAAATTTGGTGGAATGCTAAGAAAATTTAATGTTATTAATATTGCAATCATTCCAAAAAAATTGAATCCAAAGTATTTTTCAGATTTTAGGCCTATCTCTCTTTGTAATACAAGATACAAGATCTTCACAAAAGCAATTTATCTTCACCTTCATCCTCTCATTTCTTCAATTATCTCTGAGGAGCAAGGTGGCTTTGTGCCTGGCAGAGAAACCTCTGAAGGGGCAATAGTGGCCCATGAAACCTTGCATACCATAGCCTCTAATAAATTGTCAACCATGATAATTAAATTAGATATGCAAAAAGTATATGATAGAGTTGATTGGCGTTTCCTAAATGAAGTGCTTTTGAAGTTTAACTTTTCTTCTAAATGGTGTAAATGGGTAATGGCTTCTATATCTGGTGCAAGATTTTCAGTATTACTTAATGGCTCATCTGTAGGTTTTTTCAATTCATCACAGGGTGTCCGCCAAGGTGATCCTTTATCACCTTTCTTATTTATCATCTTGGCAGAGGCTTTGAGTAGGTCTTTTAAATCTGCAAATCTTCAAGGGAAGATTAAAGGGGTTGTCTTTCCAAATACAAATTTATCATTAACTCATTATTTATTTGCTAATGATACTCTTCTCTTTGGCAAAGCTGACATGGTAGAAGCAAAAAACATAAAAATCCTTTTGGATAATTATACAAAGGTTTTCGGGCAAAAGGTAAATGAAGATAAATCAAAGATTTATTTATTTAACACTAAAGATTCAACTATTGAATCTATAGTCAAACTTTTTGGCTTCAATCAAGATCAATTTCCAAGCAAATATCTAGGGATTCCTTTCTTTTTAGGTCAGAATAGGGTCTTGCATTGGAAAAAAATTATTTAGTCTATTCAATCCAAATTTTTGTCCTAGAAAGGAAGATGGTTATCATTAGCAGGAAAAATTCTTTTGGTTAAGTTTGTGCTTTCTTCCATTCCAAACTATTTTATGTCAGTTTTGAAAGCACCCAAGTCTATATTGCTTCAAATATAGAAATTAATTAGAAAATTCCTCTGGTGAGGGAATGTGGACACTTAAAAAAAGATACCATTAATTTATTTAGAGGCTATGTGCATGGATAAGTTAAATGGAGGGGCAGGTCTCCATAATCTTGGTAATAGAAATTTAGCCTTAGGAGCTAAAATGACTTGGAGGCTATTTTCAAATCCTTCCCTCAAATGGTGTAAAATTATGCAAAATAAATATTTGGATAATCAATCTCCATCAAGAATTTTTACTGTCCTTGATCCTCCATCAGGCTCGACAATGTGGAATTTCCTCCTGTCGTGTAGAAAGTTAATTCTCCCTCACCTATCTTGGGAAATAAATGATGGTAAACATGCACTTTTTTGGAATGATTCATGGAATGGGTATAAGAAATTAAATAGTTACAATTTGGGCTCCTCAATAAATTTCTTGACACAAAAATTTGGATCATATGTTTATCAATATTTTGATAATGTGGAATCTTTAACAAGCAAAGTCAATTGGAAGGATTTTTCTTCAAAGCCAATTGATCATAATCATAAGGATATCATTGCATCTTTAATGAATGATAGAATAGTTTATGTTTCATCATGTGCTGATAGATTAATTTGGTCAAAATCTCTCTCAGGTTGCTATTCGGTCAAAGAGGGGTACCTCTCCATTTCAAAATCTAGTTCCAATTCCCAATCTCTCAGAGCCTATAGTTTTTGTTGGAATTCAAAAATTCTTCCCAAAGTTGGTTGCTTTGCCTGGGTAGCAATCCAGAACAAAATCCTAACAAGTGATAAACTTTCAAGGTTGAACGTCTCAGTTCCTTTTAATTGTGTCCTTTGTGAATCAAAGCTAGAGGATGTCAATCATCTGTTTCTCTCCTGTTCAATTACACAAAGTTGTTGGTACTTTGTTTTATCAAAGCTAAAGATTCAATTTCCTCTTCCTAATACTATATGGGATTTATTTTCTAGTTGGCCAAAATTATACAAGTCTTCTTTTTTTGCATGTATATGGGAAGTGATTCCTGCATCAGTCTTATGGTCTATCTAGTGGGCAAGAAATAAAATCATCTTTAGGAAAGAAAAACAGAAAGTTGAGCATATTTTGTCTTCTTTGGAAATTCATATTTTAGAAATTGTCAATACTTATGTTTCAAAAACAAAGCACATTGGATCTTCTTTCATGGATTGGGATTCCAAAGTTCTTTCAAATTGGCCACTTCTGATTCTGCCTTTTAAAGGTATTCTTCACCATGTATCAAGCAAAGTTGATAGATCTAAAATTATATGGTCCCCTCCCTCTTTGGGTTATTTGAAATTAAACTTTGATGGAGCTTCAAAAGGTAACCCCAGAATTTTCGGAGCAGGTATTGTAATAAGAGATACTAATGGTATAGTCCTTTGTGCTAAATCTATCAAGTTAATGGTGGGTACAAATAATGAGGCTGAAGTACAGGCTCTACTATTTGGCCTAAAAATGGCATTAGATTTCAAATTATCAAAGTTAGAGATAGAAGGGGATTCTCTTATTCTGATTAATGCTTGCAGGGAAGGATTTTCTCATAATTGGAAGTTATCTTATATGGTAAAGAAAATTCAAAAACTTCTAGAAAATTTCTTGCATTATAACTTATTGCATACTTATAGAGAAGGAAATAGGGTGGAAAATTATTTAGCCAATCTGGGCTGCAATCAATCTGAAAAAGAAATGCTTCATATTGTTCAAATTGGGAAATGTGACTTTGCATTGGAACAATTAATTTCCAATGAGGAAATTTCTATTGATCAAAGTGGATAACAATTGATTAAGTCTTTTTGTTGTATTTGCCAATTATGGATATGATAGGTCTTAAGGTTGATCTTTTAGCTATCAGATTTATGGATGGCATGTCAACAAGATTTATTAATCTTTTTGGCCCGATGGAGGGAGTCTTAACATAGGAATACATGATGATAAATTGCAATACTTTTGTTCTTATGTATAAAAGAGAATGTGCAAAATGTGAATGATATTGAGATCGCAGATTTGGTTGACCTGTTATAAGAATGATTATAGGAGAGGTTTGACATGAGGTATATATCGTGCCTTGTCTAAATTGGCCAGCTGCGGGTAAATACAATTATGATAACATAAAGGTAATAATTTCAAATATTCCTGATGGCAAGGTCATGATTACTGTTAGTGTAATTAATATTTAATTACACTTGCATAACTTTACTTAGGTTGAGCTAATTTTAGGTCAACATTAGGGTTGCATACTTTGCTTTTATAAAGCAAATCATCTCATTGTAATATTGAAATTCCTGAATAATATCATTTTTCACATTGACATGCAAAGCTCTGCTTTTTTATGTTTTCTCTTCTGTGGAAGGTGTTTAGGTTTGCATGTCTGATCTAGGGTTTCTAACATGGTATCAGAGCCTTTCCTGCAAGACTCTTCCCAAATCTGAGGATTGAGCTATGGTTGTAAGATCTTCTTTGAGGTTGTCTCCATATTAAGGTTTTCTTGGAAGGTCACTTTCGGTGCATGTTGGAGGAAATATGAGCTCATATCCGAGTCCAGGGCTGTCGAGAAAGTCAGATCTGACTTTTGCTTCACCGAAACAGAGATCGTGATACACAATTGCGGAACCGGGGTTTCAAGTTCAAATTTGACAACCGACTAGCATATTTTGCACTTTTAATCAACATTGTAGGTTCCAGCATGCCTTTTCATGTTTTAGAAATTGCAGATTCTCAGTCGTGACATTGCACAGTTCTCGTTTTGGGAACTTTGATGAAGCATAACTTTCTCATACGACCTCGTATCGAGGTGATTCTTTTTTTGAAAGTGCATTCTTTTTCAAGTAGATTGCAATGGTGCTGTTAGTTTTACTTGTCTAAGTTCCAATACTGTAGTTTTAGTTTACACCCTATTTGTGAGGGTTTTGTAATGCATTGAAATCAAGACCACTTAGTATTTCTTGTTGGTGGAAGTTGTAAACACACTAATATAAAGTGCCAAATCATATTTTCTTGAGGGGGGTTCTTTGATTGAGTGAAAAGGGGGGGTTTAATGTGTTGATTCTTATTAGCACATATTCTCTTTTAGAAACATGATTTTATGCATCATAGTTCATTATGGGGTTCTCATTTCATCCTGCTTTGATCATGTTGAAATGGGGAAACTACACACAATGGAGAAATGGTATCATCACACATCTCCGATGGCTTCATTTGTTGCCAAATTTGTATAATCTTGTTCCCCCTCCTAGTATTGACAGTAAGAAATTTGCTTGGAATTGCAAAAGGGATCATGTCTTAGGAGTCATTGCAATGCATATTGATGTTTCCACCTTGAAAAGTGTTGATCATTGTGATTGCCCTCATACTCTTTGGACTAAAATTTGGGAGATACATGGAGATCATGACATTCAGCCATTCCCAGATGATCCTATTTCAGATTGTCTTGTGCCTCTTCATCTTTCCGACAGGATACCCTATGATGCAGATACTATGCGGGAGTTTGAATATTTGGAATACTTTGAATCTTCAGATGAGGATGAGGATGAAGAGGGTTCTTCCAATGCTCCTACTTCTCCATCAGAGACAGTTGATGTACCTTCACCTTCAGTGACTTCATTACAATCAATATCATGTTGTCTTCCTGATTGGGATTCCTATCTATCAAACATTGCATCCTTGTTTGTGGAGTCTCACATTTCAGATTTGGAGGACATATTTGAGCGGATATCTCTCCTATTTGATGATAGTCATTGCACTCCTATTGTCAAATCATCACAGTCTTTGGATTTTGTTCAGCATCTGTTTCCACATCGTCCTGATTTGTCACCTTCTACATTGATTGGGTATGTACCTGAGTGGGTTGTGGCATCTTCATCTTCATCAGGCAAGGAGACACATGAGCAGCTTTCAGAGACATCATCAACATTCATATACATCCATCCTTCCTTCAATTCCTATCCGGAATGGGAAGCATCTCTGCACTTGCACCTGGTTTTGTTTCTTCCGAAAGGGAGACAAGTTGTTTGTCGACATTGGATCATGTTTTGTCTACATACACTTACCTTTTTTGCAGGTGATCACATATTTTGGGGGGGCTATATTGTCTCTCTATTTCCCTCCTATGGGGGGGGGCATTGATTGTATTGTATCCATGTGATGATTGTTGTCCTTGGGGGGATGATGTTGAGTCCTCCAATCATCACCTTTCTGCATTTCATCTCCTTTTTGGAGAGGGGTTTTCTTCCCACTGGGTTTTCCCCTTTTCTCCATTTGTGGGAGATCAGTTGTTTTTTTCATCTTATGTTCATGGGTACCTAAAATGGCCATCAGTCGGGACCCATCATCATCATGCATAATCATTGCATTTTTCATTTCCTCCCTAAGTTGCACTTATGGGGGGGTGTTAGTGTAATATATTATTTATTACACTAGCATAAGTTAACTTAGGTCATATTAACCCTAGGTTGCATTTAATCTCTTAATAATGTTGTTAGGGTTTCCTTATTGTCACATGTTGTTAGATCAAGACACATGGCAACATCTTAATGCATCTTGTATCTCACCCTTTCCTATATATGTTAGAGTAATAATTTATTACGCTTAATTAATTACATCATACTGGTTAATTAATTAAGTCACTTATTCCTCTAGTTGCTTAAGCTAAACTTAGGCACATTAATAATTGATTAATTATTAAGTGTGCACACTAGGGTTTCATTTAGGGTTTCCCTTTTAGGGTTTCTTGATCTCCTTCATAAGGATTGATCTCTTTGTAATAATTGAGATTCTGATAATGCATTTTACACTTTGAGGTTTACAGATCTTGTTTTGTTCTGAATGTCTTTTGCATGTAACAGGTTATTGCATGTAGGCGATCTTGGATTCTAACATGGTATGAGAGCTCCAGACCTGCCGCTGCCTGTTCGTGATCTGAAGATATGGCTTCTTAGTGAGTTTCAAGTGCAAGGGTTTCCACAGGCATCTTTTTTTGCAAGATCTAGGGGTAGCCAAATTTTCGGGACACTATGGGCTCAAACAGACGTCGCCATTGCGTTCGCAGCGCCCCAAAACCCTAGAAATCCCTGTCAAATCATCCATTTTGGAGCAGTTGGTTTCTGAGGCAAAAAATTTTTGCCAAGGAAGTCGTATGGCCTCCCTAGCACGCATTCCGAGGCAGTTCTTCTCACGAAAATCGAGAAAAATTTGAAAATTGCACATCGGTTCTTGCGCCTCCAGTTCGGAAGAATTCCACCAGGCGGCCACCGACCCGCCACCGCCGTCGGCTTCCGCCACCATCTCCCCGCCGGCCTCCGCCCAGCCCTCATTGGCTCCAACAGGGTTAGCCCCGGTCACATGGACGACCGAGGGCTGTCCACCAGCCCCTGCAGGCTCTTCCATTGCAGCCGCGGTCCCATGGAGAATCAGGGGCTCCGCCCAACCCCTTGCTCTGTGCCCACGGTCACATGGGTGACCAGGGGCCAAAAATTTTTTGCAGGGGGGCCGGATTTTTGTGACGACGGCCTCCAGGCCATCAAATTTATGCCTGTGAACCGCTGACATCAGCGTCCGTACGGCCCCTCCTTGCCCCTCCTAACCCTAGTTTTCTCTAAAGAAGCAATTTTTTTCTTTTTTGTATAACTTGGGCATACGGTATTGAAATCGGGCAAATGAGATATCGTCGGAAAGCTGGTTCCGAGCACTATCTTGTGGTGCTATTTATTTTATATTATTTTCCTGTTTTATTGCATTTATTGCTATTTGAAGTTAGATGTACTTTTTATGCTTCCGAGCTCATAACTTTTTGCCACGATCTCCGATTTTCGCTATATTTGTGGCGTTGGAAAGGTATTGAGGAGCTCTATGTTGCTGTCTATGCACTTTTTTCTGTATCTATCCTAGGTTTTTCATTATTCCAGATTCGGCCCGATGGGTGTTTTGGAGATTACCTGGATATTTTGACAGTTGGGAGAGTGCCACTTGCATCTTTGCACTTCATTTTCTGTGATACATCATTTAATAATCGACTGCTGCTTCATAGATTCCAGAGTTGTTCCCGTTTGGATTTTTCGAGTGTTCCGTGGCATTGGGTTTATTGTTGCATCATTATGATTCCGATATGGTTTTGTGTAGACAAAAGTATCTTTCCTTGCTTGCCAGATTGCGGTTCCAGTGTTACTCTACAGTGTTCTTCTAGTGCTTCTTTGCAGCATGTCATATCATTGTAGGGGGGTTTTGTCCCACTGGGTTTTCCTCCTCTACCTCTTTCTTGCATTTGTAAATGGGTACCTGATCAGGCCTAGTTGTTCGGGACCCATCTTTGCTTGCATGCATCTTATTCTAGTGTTTTAGCTTCTTCTAAGTTCATCTTAAGGGGGGGTGTTAGAGTAATAATTTATTACGCTTAATTAATTATATCATACTGGTTAATTAATTAAGTCACTTATTCCTCTAGTTGCTTAAGCTAAACTTAGGCACATTAATAATTGATTAATTATTAAGTGTGCACACTAGGGTTTCATTTAGGGTTTCCCTTTTAGGGTTTCTTGATCTCCTTCATAAGGATTGATCTCTTTGTAATAATTGAGATTCTGATAATGCATTTTACACTTTGAGGTTTACAGATCTTGTTTTGTTCTGAATGTCTTTTGCATGTAACGGGTTATTGCATGCAGGCGATATACCATGTTAAAAATCTTGAATAAGATTAATAACCAAGAACACCTGCAGAAACAACTGATCTCCCACAAATGGAGAAAAGGGTAAAACCCAGTGGGAAGAAAACCCCTCTCCAAAAAGGAGATGAAATGCAGAAAGGTGATGATTGGAGGACTCAACATCATCCCCCCAACGACAACAATCATCACATGGATACAATACAATCAATGCCCCCCCCCATAGGAGGGAAATAGAGAGACAATATAGCCCCCCCAAAATATGTGATCACCTACAAAAAAGGTAAGTGTATGTAGACAAAACATGATCCTTTTTTCACCATTCTTGCGGCATTGGAAAGCTGGTTCAGTCCTCTACACAGATCTGAGGTCTATTTTTATTTTCTGTTTATGAATGTTAGGCATTCTCTCCTTTTGCAGTCATTGGGGATTGTAATAAATGAACTGATATAAAGTTCCATCAGGGGGGTTTCTTGCATAATAATCTTCATCATGTTTTGATGGAAACTCGCATGGGTTGTAATCTGGTTTCTTAGTTTCTTTTGGCCATATTTTGTCTTAGCTTGACACATACTAGATTCATTTTGGTTCACACTTTAGATTGAGAGCCTATGGTTAGTGATCCGCATCGGATCCATCTCAGTTTGAGGGCCACTAAATTTGTGGTTATTGTTCCCGAGTCTGTATGGTACTTTTTCCCATGGAAGAGTTTCAGTCTCAGTTTGGCATCGGCATCGAGATTCACGGCTTCCAGATTCTGTCATCATCATATCATCTACTATTGCTTTATGGATTCCAGGGTTGTTCTAGTTTGGTGTTTTCGAGTGTTCCGTGGCATCAGGTCTGCTGTCACATTATTATGATTCCGATATGGTTTCTTGTAGACAGAAGTATCTTTCCTTGCTTGCCGGATTGCGGTTCCAGTGTTACTCCACAGTGTTCTTCCAGTGCTTCTTTGCAGCAGTCATCTCATTGTAGGGGGGATTGTCCCACTGGGTTGTCCTTCTCTACCTCACTATTGCATTTGTACATGGGTACCTAATCAGGCCTTGTTGTCGGGACCCATTCATGATTTCTTGCATTCATCTTAGTTTTAGGTGCATGCTTATCTAGTCTCCCTAAGTTGCACTTATGGGGGGGTGTTAGTGTAATTAATATTTAACTACACTTGCATAACTTTACTTAGGTTGAGCTAAGTTTAGGTCAACATTAGGGTTGCATACTTTGCTTTTAATTACAAGTACAATGTCGATCTCATTGCATGGCAAATTTGGTGTTCTCCCATACTTGATGGGATGTTTTTTATTGGTCCAAATCAGCTTGGTTGCCATCAGTAATATTTGATATTCTTATATAGCATTCGACATTTGTGTAAAGGATATCATGGTACTACTTCATCATAAGTTGGTAAGGGATTTGTCATGATAAAGAGGTAAGCCTCAAAATCATGGGAGCCGAAAGTTTATAAATAGGCAGCATTGTCTTACTTTATACATCAGAAAATAAGAAGAGTTCTTTTAATAGTTATTTTGTCTATGTTAGTTGTTAAGCAAAGTAAGGCAAGTTGAAATGGAGTATCATCCTCAAAAATTTTGAATGTGGCTGCCAGTTCAAAGTTGGGAAACTCCGACTTTTGGTAAGCTTGATATTCAACATCTCCAATCTATCTTCAAGTTTCGTTGCCCATGTGATTATAAATGTTTCAAATGCATAATTGGGTTTGAGATTCTTCAGCCAAAGTCACGAAGGTTGATATTTCCGTCAAATGTTCTTTCCATCTTTCTTTATAATATCATGGATATTATTCAGTGTTTAGAAACAGTTAAAGTCATTGCTGACACAATGGTAGTTGACATTTTTTTGAAAAATGAAGCAGTTCTTTGCAGTGCTCAAAAATATATCTTCTCACATGGAGAAGGTTATATTGGTGGTATCTTCCCTCCTCATTATCTTCCTCATAATAAGGCAGTGGTTAATGCTTTTAATGCATTAAAATTATCTGTAGAGTTTTCTGACCCCTGTCATTTGAATAAGGCTTTGTCAAAATATTCTAACCAGCTAGGAAGGGATTTGGCAGATAGATTCGGGGAGAAGTTTTATTATATATCCTTTCTTCTTTTTCATAATTGTCAACATGCAGCTTCTTCATTGCAAAGAAATACAAGACAGGGGAATATTCAAGCTCAGGAAGGCTCCAGTTTGTTGAGGGAGGAAGTAGGAATTGAAAATCAGGAGAACAATATGCACGACTTCATGCAGATGGAGGAGTAAAGGGAAATGTTTTAATATTTGCAGATTATGTACATGCTTGTGAGCAAGCAACCAATAAGTTGTATTTTCAGTGTATAGGTTTACACTTTTAGGCAGATAAACTTTGTTATGGTTGTATGACTTTAAAAAGTCAACATTTTGTAATCAAAAGCACTTCATTTTTGGGCCAAAACCAAAGGTTTTCTCACTGGCTCTTTCGTGCCGGTATGCCCTTTGAGCCAGTTAAATGTATAATTTATTACATATAATAAATATATATATAGTGGCTTGCCACTTTTGTTTAAATATATATATATATAAATTTATTTACATAATAATAAATATTTAATAATACTTATATAATATATTGTATTATAATACAATATTATATTACAATACAATATATTATATTATATTACAATGCAATATATTATATTACAATACAATATATTATATTACAATACAATATATTATATTACAATACAATATATTACAATACAATGCAATATATTATATTATAATATACTATAATATATTATATTATACTATTATATTATAGTACAATATAATATTATAGTAATTGTTAGAATTGTGAAAAACACGAGCCACGAGATCAAACAAAGAACAAAGACACCTTCTATGCAAGAGATCTGCAAACAATATAGCAATATTCCTTAACAAGAAAAAAAGCTACAGATGCAAGAGACTATCAAAAGACATGAAAGCTTGAGAGATAATTAAAATGAGGGTTGAGTGTTATATACGAGCAACCTTAATAATTTCTCACTTCAGTTAATAGAAAAATACTTAGTTAATTGAATAAAGAACTCTTAAGTTTAGATTACGTGCATGAGAATAAATAAGACTAATAATCAATTAAAGATTAATTAATCATTAGCTAATGCATGATTACTCTAACACCCCCCCTTAAGATGAACTTAGGGAGTAGCTAAAACCCTAAAAAGAATGCATGATGGGTCTCGACAAACAAGACCTGGTTAGGTACCCATGTACAAAAAAAGATCTATCACAACTGGAGAAAAAAGAGAAAACCACAATAGGAGAAAACTCCTCTCCAAAAGAGAGAAAGTTGAATGAAGGACTAAAGAAGCCTCCAAATCAAGGTGTGAAGGATTGATAAGCCTCCAACCAAAACAAAGTCTTGAAAAAGAGGAACATGTAGAACATCATAGAAGCATGAAGAAGCTATAGACTATTATCGAATGATGATTGATATAGTGCTAAAATGAAGAACCTTCAGAAATAGGAATGCAAGAGTGTCCATATGGTAAATGATCCATCTCATTGAAATGCATGTAACCATTCGTTGATGCACATTGCATCTAAAAGTACATAGGAACAAGAAATAGATATGTAGATCACTCAAAACCACAAAACCAAGGAAGTATTAACACCAACAATAGAAACCACCCCATAATGTTGAAAAAGGGAGAGCCAAGACAAGTACTCTGAAATTGTGTGAAACCAAGAAGTGCATGTAGGAGAAATAACCTGCAAATAAAAGCGTGTGCAAACTAAGGCGCACAAACATGAGGCAAGAATCACCGGGATTCACCACTATCGTGGAAATGACACTCACTTGACAAAGGTGTGATGGAAAACCAAAGGAAAATATCAACCCCCGCATGGCACTTTATATCATAATGTGGATATAAAATGCATAAAAAGATGTGTAAAATCCTCAAAAAGTATACACTAGAATGGCACTTTATCTCAGTGCGTCTACAAAAAAAAAATACATACAATGGAAGAGCCCATAATGTCCAAAAAAATGACTACATGCTGAAAATATAATTCTCTGACACAAAATGAGGAAACTGGTAGCACCATGATGAAGTACACAAAAAAATATGCACTTTCAAAAAAATGGCACCCAAAAAAGAGTCTAGATGCAAAAAGATATGGCTTGTCAAAGTCTCCAAAACAAGAATTTAACATCATTGAGAAAGTTGAATTCTAGGAAAAACTAGAAGTCAAAACTGGAAAATACATGTACCAATATGAAGAGCTTGAAATTCTACCCTATTTCAAAAAATATTGCACAGGAAAAGACCACCATATGGCCGAGATATGGCCTTTGGAATATCAGGTGCAAAACTGAAAAGCCCAATGGAGAGGGACTGAGTAGGGGGAAAAAACTCCTCTGTTAAATTTGTTAAAAAGACTTCCAAAAATAGAGGTCCACTAAATTTACTATGCTGATAAAAAAATTCTCTAGGTAGGTTGTAGTGATTTTATTTTCTAAAAAAAATATATTGCAAAAATTTGCATGTTTTTACTTTTAAAGAAAAAAAGCAAAAAAACATATATTTCAAAAAAACATATAAAAAAGCATGTTTTTATTTTAATTTAAGGAAACATTAAAAAACTATTATTATTTTTTAATAATTTTTTTTTTTTTTTGTCAACCGATCGTCAGCAGACACAACCCTTCTGACTTGATTTTTGGAAAAAAATTTCATTATATGCAAAAACTAATGGATACCCATAAAATATTCTAGTGTTGCCAACAAAACCCATAAAACATTTTTGAATCCAAAAAGTAGAACATGTGATTTGGTAAAAAAACAAAAACTTCACGTGCAAGGAAAAGTGTTGTGCTGTGCTATTTTGATAGCCATTTTTGCAAGATTTGCTTACTATCTACAAAATCTAGTAGATACCCAAATGGTATTTCATGATTTTGAACAAAATTGATAAATTTTTTTCTCAAAAATAAACATAGCAAAAGATATTGGTCATTTTGATTCAAAAATGCACCAAATTTAACTTACTTGAATCCAACGTGAAATCTTTTTCATGTCAAAATGTACCTAAAAAATGTCCACCTCCAAAATTTGCAAAAAAGAGCAAACGGGATTCTAAATTTGAGGCTTGTAACCCTTGTTGAAGAAAAAAATCTCATAAATTGAGAAGGGATTCGTTGAATCTTTGCTCTGATACCATGTTAGAATTATGAAAAACATGAGCGACATGATCAAACAACGAACAAAGACACCTTTCATGCAAGAGATCTGCAAATAATATATGCAATATTCCTCAACAAGAAAAAGCTACAGAATGAACCTCAAGAATCTTCAAGGAAAACAAATTTCCTCAAAAGTTGAGAGTTTGAGAGTAAATCTCAAAAGTGATAATACAATGAGGGTTGAGTGCTATATAGGAGCAACCCTATTAATTGCTCATTTCAGTTAACAGAAAAGCACTTAGTTAAGTGAATAAAGAACTCCTAAGTTTAGCTTAAGTGCATGAGAATAAATTAGACTAATAATCAATTAAAGATTTATTAATCATTAGTTAATGCATGATTAGTCTAACAGTAATAATTATAAAATAATAATACAAATTTAATTAGATTATAAAATAATATTAATAATAAATATATAATAACATAATAATTTTAATATCATAATAATATCATAATAATATAATATAATATAATAATAATATAATATAATATAATATAATAATATGGTAATAAATATATAATAATATAATAGAATAATATAATAAAATAATAGAATAACAATAAAATAATTAGTTAACTATAATATTCTAAAACTAATATATAATTTATAATTTAATATAATTTAGCTATAAAATAATATATAAATTTATTTACATAATAATAAATATATAATAATAGTCAATATTGACATGGTGTGATGGTTTAAATGTCGTGTTGTTCTTGCCACCAAGGTTCCAATCCCATTGGGGTAGTATTGTTGAGTGGTTATATTCGAGATGAGGTCCCCCATAATAAATATATTATAATTTAATTTAGTTTAATATAATAATAATACAAATTTAATTACATTATAAACATATATAATTATAATAAATACAATAATAACTAGCAATTGCACCTTGGTGTGCAATGGGTATGTCGAAGAGGTGTAGAAGATCAATTAGGAAAAAAATTGGTGTATTTTTTTTTGCACACATTAATGCAGGTAATGAGGTCAATTGTAAGCCATTTAGCAAATGATGATGTTTGTGCAACAAAAATCTCTATGGATAAATTAAAGCTTCAAATTAACTATGCATCCTACATGACTCAAAAAAACAAAACCTTTGAATGAGGAAGATAATTAGACTTCATTAAAAATAGGATCATGTTATGCCTTCTCCTTGCAATATATTGAAATATTTCACCTCAGCAGAGGGCTCAATGCCATGTTGCCTACAATATGCTACCACTGCCATGGCCATATGATGTGCTAATTTACTCTCGAGGATTGATATCTTGTATATATGTATGCATTTCTTCTATTACATTATCTATGGATATATATGAATAGATCCAAACATAAAGTTTTAGAAAAATCATGTTTGAAATTCTTATATACCAATACAACAAATTCTCTCTATTTTTGGCCTATGAATCCAAAAATTTGATGTCCATCATTTGAAATTATAGACAAAATTTTTGAGAATGTGGGGTAAGTTTTGATATCAATTATGGGTTTACAGTTCATTTTGATTTATTCTTTACAAATCGCAAGAATGTAGGATGAGTTGCAGTGTATTATGAAGTACATTTTATCATACAATCCACATTCATAAATTTTTAAGATAGTGGAACATAGTGTATGGTACCAATTTAATTATATTCCATGTTGAAAAACTTGAGAGTGGGCTATATTTGGCCATGTTCCATGTCAAGAAACTGATTCTGTCTTTCCAAATCCATCCATTATAAGAAACAACAGTATCTAGATAAATTTATAAAATTATTTTTTCTTAATAAAAAAACCACATAAAATAAATAAAAATGATTAGTGCATAAGAATGTCAGCTTGTTGACATTAATACTATTTTTTTATTGATAATGAAGAGACATGATGTACAGCTAGAATAATTTTCAACTCCTCATTTAGAGTTGACATTCACAAATCCTCACACAATTTCTTCAAGCCAGTAGATCAAGAGGCATTAAATTTTGAGTGGAAGATTTTTTATTGGTTTTTAAGCATGAATTCCTGCACAGAATGATGCAGGTTATCTTCATTGTAAAGCAAGTGCTTCAAAGCATATACTGTGAATATACAAGACCTATGTACAAATTGTTATATGACAATCATAATTAGGGAGGCACAAAAACAATGGTTTGAAGTTCGGTTTGGTAGCATGAATCATGAAATCCTAATTTTAGGATATTAATGTTGTCTGTTGTATGTACATTGTAAAGGAAATATTTCTTTAGAGAGAGATGAAATGAGAAGAATGAAGGACACCAAAGCAGTTGCTCAAATTACAAGAGCTATTGCTGAGTTAAATAATTAGAATGAACTATTGGCAAAGACCATTCATGGAGATTGCCATTATAAATTGATTATAATTAGACAATAGTTAATATTATTTGAATCATTTCAACTTGGAAAACCACCTTCAAATCCCATCCATTCTTCCCATTGGTCGAGCCCCATGTAATTCTCATCGGCATAATACTCCTCTTCATCAGTTGCCTTTGCCAAAGTAGACATCACAATCTGCGCATACATTAAATAATCGGTATTTAATCAGGAAAAAATAAATAAAAGAAATTAAACATCAAATCCTTGGCATCCATTTTGGTATGAGAAAGGAAGAATGTTGATTGGATAACATCACTACTTAGAAGGAAGGACTAAATTATAAAAGATAGCCATTAATGAAAGCAAACTGGTGATCCTAATATGCAAGCATAGACAATGCACGTGAAGTGTTTGACAAGATGCCTCAAAGAGATGTGGTCTCGTGGACTACAATGATTGCAGGATATGCACAGAATGGATTTGTTGAAAAGGCTTTAGAAATTTCCAAGCAAATGTAATTGTCAGGTCAACCTTTGCTAGCATCCTCCCTTCCCATGAGAAAATGGGAGCTTTGGAACAGTATGTACATCCATCGAAGCATAAACGATAGAGGAAATTTGTCAGATATTATAGTTGAGACTGCCCTAGTAGACATGCATGCAAAAAGTGGAAGTATTAACAAGGCACGTGAATTGTTTGACAAAATACCTAAAAAAATATCATCTCATGGACTGCAATGATTGCAGGATATGTACAAAATGGGTTTATAGAAAATCCTTCATAAAATTTCAAGCTAATGCAATTGGCAGGTGTAATGCCAAATTCCAAAACCTTTGCCAGTATCCTTCCTTCTTGTGCCAAAGTGGGAGCTTTGGAACATGGTATGGACATCCATCAAAGCAACCATTAATGAAAGCAAACTGGTGAACTTCTATGTTGATGGAGCAATGGATAGAAGTGGAGGTGGTGATGTAGGCGACACAAGTGGAGGTAGATTTTCTGGAGATCATTGTATGGCGGTAGATTTTTTGCAGTTCATTATATGGCGGGAGATGATCAATTGGACCATTCATTTATACACTCCGTTATAGAAGAAAATAGCATATGTTTTCTTACATCTCCATGCAATAATTCTTCACAAATAAGACAAAAGAAATCAATGAATAACTTATTGTGCTTCATAAAGCAGTATTTTAGAAAGAGGTTAAAATGATATTATAGTTTAATAATGCAATTTTCAGAATAACAAACCCCAAATTGTAAAGAACATTTTTTGTATTGAAATTCCTATCATATGGCTGAATAAACATGAACAAAAACCCCAACCATTTTAGGATTTAATTCCCACGAATTTGCACACACCCATGTTGGTAAGCTGTAGAGAGAAAATGAAATAAAATGTAAGGGATCTCTTGGATAGAGAGAGGATATTCTCTTCCTTGATTGGGCCCTAAGTATAAGACGCAAGTTTGAAATAAAGTAAAAAACAAAAAGATATAGAAAACTTTATGTAGCCCTAGTTTCAACCCTTGTGATAGGTCGTGGGTTGTCTTAGATGGTCGACTCCATCTCAATGCAACTTTAAAATTCCTATAAATATTCAATGTCTATGACTTCAAATAACGCATATCTTCAAACGATGGAGGGGCCGAAACCGTTATCGCCTTGCAGATGCTCCACAAGTTTTGCATATGCTCTTTCTAATGGTCATACAAATTTTTCAATCTTTAATGAAGCTTTTACTCTTTATTTCGTAGCCAATGCCATAAGAATTTGAGGGTTTTGTGCCCCCATTTGCAACTTCTGCTATTGCTACACAACTTCAAAATCTAATGCACGATACTATATGAATCTAGGGTTTGCAAATCATTTGAATTAGAAACTAAAATCAAGGAGATGAACAGATCAATGACTATGGATGAAAGATCTGTATTGCATCTCCTATCGAGTAGCGTGCATTGTGGATGGACAAACTCAGTTGGCTATTCTCAAATAGGGCACGCCTTCGACGTAAATATATATTATATAATAACATAAAATTGGCATGAAATGGTGTCCTCCCATTACTTGTCTCCATCTCCTTTCTATCCATCAATACAATTTGTATGTCCATATGCATGTTGTACATGTTTTGAGGTATGCCATATGTATTGACTTACATTTTTGTAGGGAGAGTAACGCATCCCAACTAATTTTCTATTTTCCTATCTATTCAAATATAAAAACCTTAAATATTAGCATGCGACATACATTACAAGACGCTTTTAATTTTTGACACTACTAAATATCATTGAATCAAAGAATTGTTTCTTTTTTCCAAATAAAAAATTTGTAAATATTCTCACCCAATAACGCATGTGCCAATAAGATTGTCTTGAATACCTATTTTTATATTTTTGAAAATTGACATATAAACAAAATTTCAAAAAAGACTAACTTTTGTTTAAAACTAATGAAACAAATTAATAATAAAATAGAAATACACAAATATCATTCTCAACTATACAAACCATATACATTAATCTAATTTATATTTTTGTCAAAATAAATTAATTAAAACTCTTTTCTTGCTTATAAAAAACAACAAATTTTAAAAATATTCAATAAAAAAATCCACCATTAAAAAACAAATTACTATCACTATCAATTAGATGGACAAGAATCCAAAGGATTATGGAGGAGCCCATAGTCCAAAAGTGTGAATAATACCTAATAATTCCACTCATATTATAACGAATCACTTTACATCTTTTGCCTACCTCAAGTGTCCATTCATTGGAATGATCAACTTTACCCTCATATATTCTCTTTAAAGTTACCACTACCAAAGCACAAAGTCATCCTCATAAAAGTATTTCAAAAAGCCAAATCTTCTAAATCCATGAGATATATACTTGTCAATGTTGCATGCGTGTACAATCCACTGTTTCACCGACCAAGTCTTTTTTCTTTTCTACTTTTATTGTGTCCAAACAAAAATATCTAAAGCAAACCCCACCAAGGATTTCAAATTGGAACTTATAAAGCTCCTAGGAGGGGGACACTTTTGCCATTATAGAATAAAAGTGAATCAAAGGTATATGTATGAATTTCTCTTTTTCTTAGTACTACAAATTTTTTATTCCACATGAGGGAATAATACTTTACATATAGATATTCAATTATATTAGTGGGTTTGGTAATTTAGCGGATTAAATCTTTTTATTTGTGGTATTTAAATTTGAGGATGGTTTTTTGTTTAGGTGTATGTTCTCACACAATATTGTGTTTTGTTATATAAAGGTAGGAATATTGTTTTCTGTGCAATTCAATTATTTTGATCCTAGAAAATACTCCACTATCAAAAGAGTATATTATTTTTTCAATTAGAAAGTTGAAATTACTTCATTTCTATTGTGTGATATAAAATAGAATCATACTTTATTTAAAGTATCAAGCTAATAAGAATATAAGTACATCTCTTCAATGGTGTATATTGTTTATGTAAATCATATTTAAATAGTCTTTATAGTGTATCTCTAACTGATTAATTTCCTATAATTTATTTAAGGGATGGACTTACTTGCTTTCCATTGTGTAGTATAAATGAAATAACTTTATATAAAGTAGCAAGTTAATAAGAATATATGTACATCTCTTTAATGGTGTACATTGTTTATGTGATTTCTATTTGTATCGTTTTTTATGGTGTCTCAAACTATGTGCCTTTTCATTTCATGTAAGATCTTAGTGTCAAACCATGTTTATATATAAAATAATTCAATTATAGAAGTGATGTTGATTAGGGATCACAAATGGTTATAAACAAACTTGAGCACCATATGAGTCAACCTTACTCTACTTAATGCCATCTTGGGTGACTATGCCCTCACATGAACTTGGCCTTTTAACATAATAAAGGTTTCCCACAATAGAGAAAACAACCTATACTACAAAGGCAAAGTGTATAAGAAGATATTTAGGTATTGGAAATCCATTACCACACTATAGACTATAAAGGAAAAGTGTATAAGAAGACATTTAGGCATTGGAAATCCATTACCAAATCATAGGCCACAACACAATTGACAAGGGCACCACTATAACATAGAATGCATGCCTTTATTACTCTTAATACCCACATGCACCTACAACCATATTTTTTAAAACACGTTACATTAAAATGATAAGAAAAAGCACATATGCCCCTCTAATTGGCTCACCCAAATTTTCTTTCAACTTCAACATCTCTTAATGGCCAATGTCAACATTACTCTCTTGAATCTTTCTAGGGTGATCCCACAATAGCGAGTTACACTTTTTTGGCCAAACTTGACATTGAACTGAACTTTTTAAACTAAATCTTCACTTTCGAACACCTATAGCTGCTAAACAATGAGGAATTTGAAGATGATGCAAACTAGTGATTTGTGACATTTTATTTGTAGATTCTAAAAATATTTTAAAAAATTTAGAATCAAATTGCATTTCTTTTTTCATCTCCTTCGATAACTAGTTTTTAACAGTAAACACCATTTTTAAAGAGTGTTGTTCACTAAATAACAAAACTTTTTTTATATGAAGGATAAAATTCTATTTTTTAGAATTTAGATTTGTAACTACGATATCTAGCACCTTCATTTGGTTTCATAGTGTTTTATTGAATTGTTTTTCTTAATTAAGTTTTGAAGTCAAACCAATTACAATGTAGACATTGGTGTACTATATAACACAACTATTTTTTGTATGTATCAATTTATTTTTTTGTTGGATCAAGGACATCAATACCAAGCACTTAGATATTTTTTAGATTTTTTTTTGGTAATCTACTATTTTTCCACATGTGTAAAACAAAGAGCTTGATTTTTGGTAAAATACCTATGTTTAATTAAACTAAAAAAAATGCATAATAAAACCAAAATATATTAAACTATACTTGATGGGGAGCTCGTTTCAAGGACTAGAATCCTTTAGGGGGTTTTTCAATTTGATTCTATTTTGAACCTCAATCGGAGCCTCGAAACGCAAAATATTGCATAAAATTGCAGATGGAGGGGGGCAAGGGCAAAAAAGGGAGGTAACCCCTTCAATCAAAGGGGGGCTTGCTAGAACCCCTAAAAACAACATTAAAAAAAGCAAAACCACTTTTTTATTCAAAAAATGGTCGATATGAGGTTCGAGCGAACCCCCCCTGATTTTTTATTGAGCGCCCAAGCATTTTTTTGTTCATCAATGCAATTGTAACCCACTTATGTCGAATCACCCTCTAACATAATTAGGTAGAACAATTGATCAGTAAAATATTGTGCCAACCAAAACAATAAAACAACTTTTAGGTAAGAAAAACACCAACACGTCACATTCACACTCTAAATACATCCACCATTAGATACATTGAAACACCAAAATCTAGTGTTCCTCACCATCTCATCATTCTTAAAAGGTCATATGATACCTTCATTTTCCTCTTATAATTTCCTTTGTCTCGTTAAACCAAGATTCTTATGAGGTGTATAATTAGATGACATCCAATTAAGTTTTTTAATTCCTTAAATAATTTCCTCAAACCTCCATAAGTATCAATCTCTTTCTCAAATTAATTAAAGTTATCTCCTCTTGAAACAAAAAATTTAAAACTAATAAAAAAATTCCTTAGTACCTAGGATTTTTAAATGATTCCCTTGATCCTCTAATGATTGCATTAACCTTCACTCATAGCTTCAAGAATGATTTCCAAATCTCCTTTTGCTAAAATTCTTAGAATTTCCATCTCAATAGCCAATTAATCCCCATCATCAACCCTCAATCTTAACCATATTGTTGGAGTTAGAACCCATAGATATTGTGAGTTCTACAAATTGAATGTAATTAATTTTATCTAATAACTGATAACATGTGCTAATTAGTTAACACAACTACACACTTTTGATGCCATATTTTATAGATATACTTATAATATTTATTAATTAAGTAATAATGTCCACTACTTCATAGTATTTATATACTAAATATTGTCACTTGAAACCACATCTTTACTAAACCCAATTTTGTATTTTAATACAATGGAAATGATCTATCAAGTGTCGAACCTTGCCAACTTGAGTTCTATTGTGAGTTCTACAAATTGAATGTAAATAATTTTATATAATAATTGATAACATGTACTAATTAGTTAACACAACTATAGACTTTTGATGCCATATTTTATAGATATACTTTATAATATTTATTAATGAAGTAATAATGTCCACTACTTCATAATATTTATATACTAGATATTGTCACTTGAAATTGCACCTTTACTAAACCCAATTTCGTATTTTAATACAATGGGAATGACATGTCAAGTGTGGGACCTTGCTAACTTGAGATAAGACCTCCAAAGAATGTTGGTTCCTTTTTAAGCCTAAGTGAAAGTGTTGATCCAACTCTAAATAGATAAAAACTAAAGTATACTCCTACTTTAATGATTTGTAGGGAAAGGAGAGATGGAGAACATAGAAAGAGAAAGATGGTGATGTACCAAGACTTAATGGGGGTTCTCTACTTGCTCATAAAAACACTAAATTCCATTATATGGAGAAGTACAAGTGGATGTGGAAGTTGGAAAATTTTAGTTGAGTAAGGAAATCCTACGTGCAAATGGAAGTTGAATTTCTACAAGGTGAAGTGGAAAGGGAATAAAGGGAAGATGTAAACTAAAAAAAAAGTCGAAGTTCATGTGAAAAGGTGAGGGGAAACTAGATGGAAGATGTCCTATTGGAAATTAAAATATCGTAAAAGGGGAAAATGGGTGAAAAGGCCAAGGAAATGCATGTGGAAAAGGAAAGGGGAGCTAAATGTAATAAATATTTGGTTGGGAAGATAAGTTCCACACCCTATTAGAAGTTCCTATAAATGCTAAAAGACACCAAGAAATCAAATCAAAACCCCCAAACTTAGGATTTTCACACAAGTTGGGTAGATTATTTGCCTCAATAGCACATGTGGGGATTCATATTTAGGAAAACCCCAGAAATGAAGGCCCATTCACTTCGCAAATTAGTTATAAATAGGAGAAAAGGGAAACTAAATGAATAAACAAGAGGGACTCAATGGTAAATTTTGAAACTAAATATTGAGTTCTAACAGGGCAAGTGTGAAAATTTGGATTATAAGGAAGATGAAATAATTACCAACTCAATTTCTCTTTTCTTTGCCTCTTTTTTTCTTTCTCTATAAAATAATCGATACCAATGTTTGTTTGGTTGAAAAATAGAAAAAAAAATGTTTTTTTCTAGGTGGAATCTCTTATATGCTTCTTAGAAGTATTTTCAAGATGAAGGTTTGTATTGTTATCTATATAATCTAATGGATGTTAGGTGAGGATTTTTAATGGATTATAATAGATATAAAGCTAACTTGGATACAATATCAATGTTTATTGGATTTCTTCTAGATCTAGGTGGAAAAAAAGAAGTCATTAGGGGCATCATAACTCATCAAGAAGTAATTTGGGGGGATCTAGACACAATGCTTTGAGATTTCATGCATGGTGTAGGTTTCTCACCATTTGATGGAATTCAAATAATGAATGAATGCAAAATAATGGGATAATGGCTATTATTCATCATCCCTACAAATAAAATAGAAGATTGGTAATGTAGGAAATAAACTATTGTTGTGATATCTTTCCTAAAGCATGTAATTGGCATTGTAGTGACCAATAATTTTAATTGGGAATTTACAATAAATTATGAATCTAGTGATGAATGATTGGATATAAAAATATCTATTATTGTTTTTCTACATATTATATATAGGTTTATAATGGGCTCTTAGTTTTTAGCAACCCCTATATAATGAAATCCCAAATCACCTATATCCTCAAGTATGGATTTGTTGTAGTGTCACCCCTTAAGAGAAACATTTTTTAATTTCATTTTTATAATATAAAAATGGGTATTCCCAATATCCTTGTTTCATTGACCAAAAGAATTATATTGATGTATTTATGGTTTTATACCCTAATTTTTTGGAAGAGATTCATTGTCTAACATCCATGGCCCAATATTGAGTTACATTTTGTAGGGTTTGGTAGATATCAAACAAGGGTCAATATTTATACAAAGGTTAACACAAGAGGAAAATTATAATAGATATGATGGTCAAAAAGGGACCTAATGGTGGTTGAGATCCCATACTCAATGATACCAACAATATTGTTGAAGGCCACAACCCTTACCAAGTCATGGCTCTTTTACTTTTTTCATATTTTTCCCTCCTTTGTGACAAGGTTTTGGCATCCATTTAAAGACTTTTATAAATAAATGAAAATATCCATCATTATAGTGAGAACTCTTTTACAATATTGGATGGAAATTTTGGGTTCCTCTTAGAAAATATGTAATTTTAAGGCACATGTTTTCAAGTGTATATGTGAAAATTATGACTCCCAAATGTTTTCATGTGAGATTATTATGCCAAGTGTTGCCTAAGTGACATCTCCAAAGGTGGGGAGACCCCTAAATGTCACCATGGAAAAATGGTGAGACCCCTAGGTATCACCATGATAACACCTAAATAGTAGTGGAGACCCTAAATCATCAACATAGTGATATCTCATCATTTTAGGAAGTTGAAACAACATTTTACCCTTATAACACCTAAAGTGACTAGGACGATAATTTTTGATGTATTTATAGTGGGAGTTTTGTTAATAAAATTGGTTGAGCAAGGAATTTTGATTCATCACAACCACAAGACCTCAATGTACACATTCTCAAGTTTTTTGAGGGAATGAACCAATATGTCATGGGAAGCTCCAAATCACTATTTAGTGGGTGTTTTGGAAGTGACATTGATTGAATGTGTATCTTTCAATTAGAGATAAAAAAAATTCAAGGTTTTAAGAATATGAACTAAGCTAACATGTTATATTTTAGATCATGATTTAGTGGATATTTTTATAGGGTCATGTTTTTTTATGGTTGTTTATATTCTTAGCTTAGAGGTGATAGTCTTATTTTTCCCTTTGGGAGCTCCTAGGAAGTAATTTATTTTAGAATTATTTAATTGTGTTCAATCCATGGATGATATTGAGATTTTGGGAGATGTTTTTGAAAAGTTAAACAACATTTATGGGGCATTGTGCCCCTCACAATGAGCCACTAGGGCCAAAAAGGAACTAAACAACAACAAAAAACATTAATAGAAAAAAACCAAAGACAGCCCAAGGACAGCACACAAACAGCCAAAAAATAGCCGAAAGACCACCAGCAGGCACAGCTAACTGGCATCATCCCAGTTCTTGATCAGGAGGTCAACTGCCTCATCGCCCACCCATTCTTTGTTTTCTTGGCTATTATTCCCCTCCAGTTCCTCTTTTATGACATTTGACAGTGCACTAGTAACAAAGTGGCTTAGTTTCATTGTGAAGCGGGTCAAGCCCCTAAATCTTTTATCCAGGGTGTTCAATCTCTTTTCCACCATGTCTGAATCTTCCCCAATATCCCTAGTCTCCTGAATCTCACCAGGTTCATTCACCAACGGAGTGTGCGAGTCAAAGCCATGGCAAGGAGTCTTGTTGTCCATCAGAGTAGGCAGGGGCCTCTCCCCCATGTTATCAGTCTCATCGCCAGACTCTTCCTCCTTGTAACCCTTGTTGTCCGACTGCTCCACCTCTGAGTCCTCAATAATTAATCTCTTTTTGTTGTTCTTGGCCAGCCTCCCCGATCTCCTCCTAACACTTTCCCCACCAGTCAGCTTCGTGGTCCCCACAATAGTTTCCCCTCTGGAATCAATCCCAATCGCATTCTTGCCCTTGCCCTTGCCTTCCTTAACAGTCGTAGCCTACAAACCTTTTTCCTTGCCTTTTTTCGGTTTAGTGACATTAGCAGCCATGTCAACCTGGGTGGCCTTTAGCTCACAGAGCCCTTCCACCACCCTAGCATGAGCCATGCCTAACCCACCCTTAAGCTTCTTAGTGGCCAAATTGGTTTTTACACTCCCCACATTATCAGTTACAGGCTTCTGAGGAGGGCTCATGGACTCGGTCGGGGAGATGTGAATTGAAGAAATGGGATCAATATTCTCAACATGAATAGTGATGGCTTTAGGCGGGCAGAGGGCAAGATGGAAGTGGAACAGGCAAAGGATAAGCCCTTGATGGAGTGGGAGAGGTAGGAGATCACTAGGATTACGATAGGCCACTGCATTACATTTATCCACCGAGCTCTCCAGGTCCATAAGAAGGAAAAACGGAAAGCTAAGCAACATTTTATGTCTGAGATGGTTAAGCAGAGGGAAATGATAGAAAAAAAAAGTTTTGTACCTACCTTCCAGCATCACATATTTCATTAGAGCCATGCAGACCATATCCCATGGCTTAGGGAGCTCAGCTCTTTCGAACCCCATCTGATTCCTGACCGAAGTCTCCTCACCTCTGAAGAAAGCCTTAAGGCTCTCATGGTCTGCCTTTTTGGTGTGCTTAGGATATTTTTTCCCATCGCACCTCAAGCCCGTAGCCTGCGCAATGACCTCCTCGCTAACTTCAAATGAAATCCCCCCAACAGAAACCCTTCTGTCCTTCCAAGAATTTGCAAATTGTCCCGAAAGAATAGGATCATGGTCGACCAGTCGTTCCATAAGCGAGGCAATACTTCCCTCCACACAAATGTGCCAGACCAGAGGGTTATTCTAGAATTCATCACAACTATCTGGCTCCATCCCAACACGATCTCCACCCATTCTGTCAGGTAGTTTAGGAAAAACACTGAAATGCAGAAAATACCAAAGATAAATGTTGCGCACAAAAATCATACAAGGATGTTTAATGCAGGGCTTATGGCAATTAATCCACTCAAGCCATTTACACATGCGGAGGGGAAATAAGCAACGGTGAGAAAAGACACCAAAATTAATGATTTTTTGATAACAGTGGAGGAGCCAAAAGTTGGCGGATAGGAAGGAAAGGCACGACATCCCAAGCAGATAACCCAACAAGCTAAAATTAGTAACCAACCATAAAAATCCAAAGGAACCACTAGTTAAATTAGTCGGCGTGAAACCTCTAGAATACAACCAGTACGCATCATGGATGGTCCCATCATTATTCATACACTCACTTCTCCAAAAATAATTAGGAGATAAACCAAGTAACCTTTTCCCCCAAAACTTAATACTCACAGTACCGTCATCCTCCCGAGAAGCAAACACTGCCTTCCAAATAACCCACATCACGTCACCAAATCTAAGCTTGATCACATCAATTAAGTTTCCTCCCTGCCATCTCATCATCATTTTTTTATAAACTATACCCATTCTCCCATCCCAAAGAAACAACACGTGAATTCCCTTTCCCCTACTCCACACCCTCTCATCTTTACCTGTGGCACTCCACCTGTCCTTCATACCCCAAAAGGAATTTATCCACCAACACACCCAAAATTGCCAGTGGGCCCCCCCGTCAGTCCTCGTCATCCAGAAGTTGTAAGTCATTATTGACCATGGAAGCCCTTTCCCGCTCAATCAAAGCTTGAATGTTTGGCGGCAATCGTTCCTTTTTCCTTCAATATCTAGTCGAGTCCCACCCTGAACCAAGATTTTCCAATGCATCTGCCACGCTATTACCTTCTCTATAAATATGAGTCACTTTTTTGTCTCTTAATTTAGACATAAGAAAGCTAGCATCCAATAAGATGTCCTTGGTGTTCCAACCTATAAATATTTCCTTTTCCACAGCATCCGTCACCACCTTGGAGTCTCCCTCAATATGAAGATTAACAATCCCTAGAGAAACAACAATTTTGAGTCCCATGAACAGTGCATGAGCCTCAGCAACAAGGGCCAACTGAATCCCAATGCCACCAGCAAACCCTGCCACCATGTTGCCCATAGAATCTCTTATAATCCCACCTATACTTGCCCTTCCTGGGCTCCCTTTAGCAGCACCATCAAAATTAATTTTAAACCATCCACAATTTGGAGGCTCCCATTTGGTGTTTCTCCTAGCTAGAAGTTTCCTATTGTCGAAGGCATTAGCATTTAAGTCCTGGTGCCATTTCTTAGCCATTTTTATTTCAAAGTCCCTCGGCCCAAACTCAAGAAGTTTTCCATCAAAGAGGAAGATATTCTCCTCTATGAGCCTAACACCAATCCCAAACACCTCCTTGGGGCTCTGCTCAGTATTCCTGAAAACCTAGTTATTCCTCTCCTTCCATAAACACCAACCCATGATAGGGGGGGTCTGCCTCCAAATTTCGCAAACCAGAGGATGCAAAAAAGGCCCATTCCAGCCCATAATAAACGATAAAAGATCCTTGCTCATTACCCACTAAACCTCAAGTTTCTCAAAGGCCATCCCCCAAACTTCAACAGCATACGGGCAGTGAAGCAAGAGATGATTGACAGTTTATTCCCCCTTTTTGTAGAGAAAGCATCGAGTGGGAAAGCATAATCCCCGAATTCTCAAATTATCCTGGGTCAGAATCCTATTGTGACAGGCCGTCCACCAAAAAAAAATTATTTTAGGGATCATGCACCTATTCCAAACCCTCCTCTAGTGTTCCTCCATAGAACTATCATTAGTCAGCAGTCTGTAAGCAAATCTGACTGAGAGATCCCCCTGTTTATCTGAAGCCCAAAAGAATTCATCCTCTCTGTCATAGGAAGGAAATCTAAAACTGGAAAGTAGCACCTGAATTGATCTAGCAAGATGACTAAAATCCAGCGAGTGGGGGCAACATAGGGTTAGCTCTCTCTAAATCCTAGCACCAGGAGGTCCAGACACATAGTCACTGATGTAAGTCCCATAGAATCTTTGAGTAGCAATCATCACCCCCCGAAAGTCGGAAGCAGCCAAAGGAAAGTCTAAGAGCCAAGCATCTTCCCAGAATTTAATTTTGATCTCATTCCCCATTTTCCATTTTATCCCTTTTTTTAGCAGACCTTGAATGCTACAAATACTCCTCCAGATTATTGAACCGAGAGGGTGGGGTTTCGAAAGACAATCAATCAAAGGCATGTTTTTAAGGTACTTGGCAATTAGGATTTTACACCACTCCTTGGAATTCCTTAAATGATCCCACCCAACCTTAACAATCAGCGCCCTATTAGAGGGAGCAATCTTCCTTATTCCAAGCCCCCCATTAAATTTAGCCCGACTAACTTTTTCCCATTTAACCAGAGCAATCTTCTTTTTCTCCTCAGTCTTGGCCCAAAGAAAATTCCTTTGAATCCTTTCCAACTTTTCCACTATATACATAGGCATCCTAAAGATAGTCAGAAAGTAAGTGGGGATACCTTGTATGGCCACAGTAATGAGTTGCAACTTGCCAGCATGACTAAGTAAGGATCCTTTCCACCCAGCCAACTTCCTCTGAATCCTTTCCAGAATAGAGTTCCAAAACTCCGGTTGAACCTCCTTGACTGTAAGTGGGAGCCCCAGATAAACCGACGGGAGAGAATCACTGACACATCCGAGAATCGCAGTCACCCTGTTTTCCAAATTAGGAGAGCAATTGAAGAAGTAAATCTTACTCTTGTTGTAGTTGATGCACTGCCCAGAACAGGAGGCATAGCTGTTAAGACAAGCTTTCCATTTCCTAGCTTCCAAAACAAAAGCCTTCCCAAATAAAAAAGTATCATCCACAAATTGCTACACAACAATCACACAGAGGGAGGTAGCCGCTCTAACACTAGATATGGAGCCCTCTGACAAGCAGACTAGTAAAATTTTTACCAAGCACATCAACAATTATAATAAAGAGGTAAGGAGATAGAGGGTCTCCCTGCCTGAGCCCCCTTCCAGCAAAGAAGAAACCGCAGGGGGATCCATTAACCAGGACCAAGAATTTAATAGTTCTAACACATTCCATAATGAGCTCAATGACCAGACTGTTAAAGCCAAACTTAGCTAGGACCTTTGGAATGAATTCCCATAGAACCTTGTCATAGGCTTTGGATATATCAAGTTTAAGCGCCATTCCCGCATTATTACATCTAGCCATAGAGTGGAATAGTTCATGGGTAGTCAAAGCAGCATCAAGAATATGCCTCCCCAGGACAAACCCCTTTTGAGTGTGGCTAATAATTTTGTCAAGTAGAGGTTTGAGACGGTTAACAAGAATCTTAGAGAGAATTTTGTAGATAGTGTTACATAGGCTAATAGGCCAAAAGTCAGACATTGAAAGTGGCTCACTAATCTTAGGTATAAGAGCAACGAAGTTGTGATTCATTTGCTTAAGAATCTTACCAGATTGGAAGAAATCCCTAGCCGCAAGCACAAGGTCCCAACCCACAGTATCCCAAAATATTTGAAAGAACCTCAGAGGAAACCCATCAGGGTCAGGAGCTTTGAATGCCCCCATGCTAAAAGTAGCCAGCCTAACCTCTTCCATGGAAACACTCTTAAGAATGCTCAAGTTATCCTCCGGAGAGATGGACTTAGGAAGGTGCCAGAGAATCCAATCATCCATAGTCGAGTTTGGCTCCCCTATAGGGGCTAAGAGAGCCTCCTTGAAATAATCAACCGCATAGGACTTAATAAGAGCTTGGTCAGAAATCACCTCCCCAGAGTTATTTACCAGTTTAGAGATTTGGTTCCTTTTCTGATGTTTGACAGCAGAAACATGAAAAAAGGATGCATTCCTATCTCCTTCCTTTAGCCATTGGATTCTCGATTTTTGCTTCCAGAATACCTCTTCATATTTTAGAACTTTTTCCCATTCCATTCTAACATCCTTTTCCTGATTATTAATCCGTTGACTGACATCTCCCTTATCCATATTCTGCTGCAAGGTCTTCAACCTCCCCTCAAGCTGTTTTTTTTTTCTGAAAAACATCTCCAAACACATTCCTGTTCCAACCTTTAACCATCAGTTTAATATGTTTGAGTTTATAACATAGCCTAAACATGGGGGACCCTTGGACAGGAATATTCCACCATTCAGCAATTTTTTTTTTGAAATCGGGATGGGAGTTCCACATTAATTGAAACCGAAAGGGGTAGATCCTGCTAGAAGGGTGAATATTAGTGGTCAGCAAAAGAGGGTTGTGGTCAAAAACCGTCCTAGGAAGAGCGACTAGATTGGCTCCTAAGATATTGGTCCAATGGGGAGAACAGAGGAAACGGTCAAGCCTAACCTGAATCAGATCAACACCAACCCTTCTATTAGACCAAGTGATACGCTGGCCCCGAAGATCAATATCAATTAACCCCGAAGAACCCATAAAGTTTGCCAGATCAGTCATGATGTCTTTGTTTTCTAGGAGACCCCCACTTTTCTCATATGGCAATAAGGGAGAGTTGAAATCTCCAGCAACCAGCCATCGAACTCCCTTATTCATATTAATTTTAGACACCATATTCCTCCAGAGAAAGTTCTTCGAGTTCCTCTGGTTGGGAGCATAAATATTAATTATAGACCAAATAACTCCATTTACAAAGAGCGAAACCCCAATGCTATTTTTACAATGGAATAATTCTTGGCCTTGCAAACAGGAAGGATTCCAAAGCACAACCAACCCCTCGGAAGCTCCCTCAGCATCACTATGAATAAAAGAACCATTAGGCCAAATAAAGCTAACAGCCTTTCCAAAATTTATCATCAACATCTTAGTTTCTTGTAGGAGACAAACATCAATCTTCTGCTCCATTATATAGTTCTTCAGGGCACGCTGTTTGTGCTAACTATTAAGTCCTTGAATATTCCAAGACATAATCCTCATCTCTAACCTTTTTTTGAGGACACCTCTAATGTCCTTTGCTTCCCCAAGGCAATCTCATTTTTCGTTTCATGCATTCTAGTAGATCTCTGCGAGGGTCTCCCAGGCTTGGAATCCCCTCCCACATCTGCCTTCTTCTTCCTACCCTTCTTCTTAGGCGTGGTCCATATCCCTCCCTCTTCAGCTTTCTCCAACTTTAAACATTCCAAGTTTTCAATGGATTCTTCAACCGATCCGGAACTCTCTTCCTCCCAAATTTCACCTTCTTCAACCACATCCCCACAGGTCCCCAAAGTAACAGGCAATGGATCAACAGCCGAAGAACCAGGGCCAAAGCCCTTATCAGAATCCTCAATAGACAAAGCGAAAGCATCCGAGTATCCAGGATCCTGAGGCACTGAGACCTCCCGAGATAAGGTTTCCATAACCGAAGAGCCACTAGGGTTCGAAACAGGGTGAGAATCACCAGGTGAAGGAGACCGAACCAGATCTGGGGGGACAATCTCTGAACCACCCGAAGGCCTCGCAGCATCCTCAATCGGGATCTTGGGATCAGATGTAGACACATCCACAACCACCTTACTGACCACCGATTTACAATCAGTGATAAGGTGCCCCATTTTAGCACATCTTTGACAATACACCACTGTGTTTTCATAACAAACAGGTTGGACCCAGTTTTCCAACTTGGAGCAAAGCTTGGTAGATTTGGGAAGAACTTTATCAATGCAAATGTTGATGCAAAACGAGCAAAGACTAACCTTGATTTAGATTTAGTGACAGCATCTGAAATAACAAATTGTCCCAATGAGTCACCGACAGCCTTAAAAATGGCTTCATCCCAGAACTCAAGAGGTAAGCCCGGTAGCCTCACCCAAATAGGAGCCTACAAGTTAAGGTCTACAGCAGGATCAAACCCAGGCTTCCACCTGCACAAAGCCAAACTGTGTTTCCCGTAAACCCACGGGCCCGATGACAAGGTATGCATCAAATCATCAGCAATAGCAAAACGAAAGAGGAAGAGGTTGCTAGCCATCACTCGGACCTCCACACTACCCTTAAGCCTCCATTTCCCAGACACCCACTTTTGAACCATATCCACCGTAGGACGAAAAGAGAGGAATCTCTCCACCACCGCATTCTCCATGGAGGAGAGGATCCTGTCACTAACCGTGTCAGGAATTTCAAACACAGAATCAGAAAACGTGACTGACTCAGGGGGGCCAAAAACGAGGAGGCCAGGTTCCCACTAGTCAGAATATTCTTCCAAACAACAGTCAGAGGAAGCTCAGCCGCTAGCACAAAAGAGGCGCCCAGAGCCGCCACATTCCACAGAATGCATGCAAGAGAAAGCATAGGTCCCATAGAGGGGGTACCCTCCAGACATGTCCTCAAAGGAGGAGAGCACGAGTCGGGGGGGGGCAGGGGACCCATTGGTACCCCCACGACAGAGTCCACCATGCGAGCAAAAATTCAAAACGAGCAGGAGCGGGAGCGGGATGCAATCTTCACTAGATTGGGAGATGTTTATCATGGTATCATGTGTAGATTTGGAATGCTTCTAATGGAAGATTTGGTGATGATGTTTTGTTGTGTACTATGAAGCTCTAAAAAAAATTCATGTGAGTTTTGACATGATATGAGTGTTTTTAAGTATATTTTTTGTTGGAGATAAACGGTTTTATTTTATGAAGATGTGAATCATGATGTCATGTGTTGATAGTTTTGGAAGTGATTTAAGTTAGGTGAGGCTAGATATTTCCTAGGAATTAGATATAAAATATTGGAATGGAGACTCTTGATGAGATTTTAGCAAAAATATCAAGGATCATATATGTAGAGTTGGATGAAAGTTTAGCATACTTGATGAAGAATTATATGATAGATTTTATCCACATATTTTCAAATACATTTTGGTGTTCCGTTTTCTTCTCATGAGAATGATTCTTGAAATTTAGAGTTGTCACCTCTAGGGATGGGATTATTCTAAGTTGTGAATTTAGTTATGAGAACTCGTTTGATGAGTACAAGGGATGGTTAGATTATTTGGGCTTATTCCTTAGGTATTTAAATGGATATAAGTTGTATGTGTGAGTGCATAGTTGTGCTTATTGTTCAATTGTAGTAATTTAGATTATGTAGAAGTAACTTGGGTCTATTTTGGAGGAGTGTCTAGCTTTGGTATTTTTGTTTCTATATAAATTTGAATTAGGGTTTAGTGATTATTACATGTGATAGTACATATTAACCTTATTTGGGGATCTTATCTTTCATGCATTGATGAATTTATTTGTTTTTTACTTGGACAAGATAGAGGATGAGAATATTTTGGTCAATTTTGGAATAATGCATTCATTGTCAGCACAATAATGGTTTAGAGTTGAAAAAACAAGGATAGGCTATTGTAAACAAGCCTAAAATCTACCTGTAGGAATAAATGAGACATTTATAGGTACCAAATATTTTGAGAATCAATATGTCAAAGTGTTACAACTTTTGCTCTAGGGCTCTTAAGAGACTCTCCAAATACAATACAGACTAGAATGATCGGTAGACCTAGGGAATGAAATGGGACCTAAATCATCAATCACTAGCCCACCTTGATATTTTTTCACTATTAGGCTAGTCCCATGAGGTGTGGAAGAAAAAATATTGCTATTATCAACTTTGCATGTGGTATTTAGTGTAACGATGCCAGGAGCCATATTTTTTGTTCTTCACCTCATGGGGCTAAAGCAACTATACCAACATTGAATATTATATGAGGAATCATTTTATACCCCAAGTTTCATAATCATTCTATACTATAGGCTTCCAAGTTTCCAAAAAAGTCTCTTAAGAGACCTAAGAGAAAAAAATTTGTCAAACTTTGATGAAATAGTTCTTGAAGTTTGTTGCACCTATAAATGTTATAATTTAGCCTACAACTACATGTGGGGTCCCTCCACAATAACCTCTCTCAATTTTTGTGAACTCAACACCATTTTACTGTGACAAAAATGGATGCATCCTTGAAAAATGTATTAATGGCACTTAATGTAATACTACCATGAGCCATATTATTTGTTCTTTATCTTGTGGGATTTAATTAATTATTTAAAATTATTGGGGTGGCCGAGTGAATATTAGAGGATATTTAATTATGCACAAAATTTTCCCAGTATTTCCAAACTATAGGATTTCGACAAAGTCTCTTAAGAGATCTAAGAGCAAAAAAGTGCCAAAATTTGATAAAATAGTTCTTGAAGTCTATGGCACCTAAAAATGTTTTAATTTTTCTTACAATTTTTTGTAAGTTCCCTCAGTAATAATCTATTTCAGTTTTTTTCAAATCAACACTATTTCACTATGCCAATAATTAATGCATTCTTGTAAAATGCATCAGTGATATTCAGTGTAATGGTTTTGTGAGCCATATTATTTTTCTTCACCTCATAGGACTAAACCAATTTCATAAACATGTTGGGGTGGTAGGGTGAATTATATATTACTCTCATTTTATACTTGAAGTGTCCTAATCTTTTTGGACTATAGGCTTCTAGCAATGTCTCTTAAGAGATCTAAGAGAAAAAAAAAGTTCCAAAATTTAATGGAGTAACTCTCAAAGTCTATAGTACCTAAAAAATTTATATTTTGACCTATTGTTGTATGTGGGGTCTCTGCATAATAACCTCTCTCATTTTTTGTCAAATTAATACCATTTCACCATGTCAATAATGGGTGTATTCTTGCAAAACTCATCAGTGGCATTTAGTGTAATGCTGCCATGAGCCATTTTTTTTCTTCACCTCATGGGACCAAATCAATTGTTCTAACAAATTAGGGTGGCTAGGTGAATTCTATAGGAGGTTTCATTTTTTACCTTAAGTTTCCCAATCCTTTTGGACTACATTCTTTCAACAAAGTCTCCTAAGTGTCACGTTGTCATGGGGATAACACCCTTAGCCATGTGTAAAGCTTAACTATCCTATGAAATATGGGATCATCTCCAAGCTATGGGTTTCCTATGGTGAAGATGAACTTCCAGAGAGGGTTTGTTCCCTTGATGAACCTCCTATAAACTACTGCTTTGATCAGGAAAAGGGATAGAAAATAACTAAAAGTGAAATATTGTTGATCCTAGGAGGAGATGCACCAAAATCCTAGACTTATACCTAATGTCAAATCACAACTTCTCTCAAAAAAATAGATTTATCTTATGCGCAACCTAGATTTCACAAGCTCACACAACAGTGTTCCATAAAAAGGTTGTTCTTTAAGTTCTTGAAGGAAAATTAGAAGTTTTCATACCTACACCTACTAAAAGTAGCAACACAACCTATGGCCTATATAAGTCTTTCTTATTCTAGTATTAACATGCTTTGCAATGAGACATAATTCAAGGATTTTGCATTCATAATCACAAAAATTAGATCAAATCATATACAAAGACACCCAGCACAGGAATTTAGAGAAGGTAAATCTACTGCTTTTTATTGAAAAATAGGAATTTTTGATGATACAAATCTGAAAATACTAATTGAAACTACATAACACTACTGCTCTATAATCTCAAAATGAGTTACAATACATCTCTTTTGCATAAGGTCCAAAGAGGAATGAAAGATCTAATTGAAAAGAGTTGAAATATTTATCTTACAGAAGAACTCTTTAGCTAAAAGAGGTTGAACCTCATGGAAGACGTTGAGTGTGCATGATGAGTTGAACTAGATGTGAAACTCTGTTGCTAAAATTTGACTTGATCTCTGAATTTTTGACCTTTGCATGCTCCTTGAAACTCCACCTCCAAATTGAACTTGAACTGCACTCTAAAAAAGGCATGAAATTGATTTAAAAAGTTGTCCCAAGGAACTTTACATGGATTTTTCAACTTTTTGGGCATACAAGGCAAAAAATCCATTATTTTGGACCTCAGACTACCCCAAAATGCATGCAAAAGGCTCCAAACTCCACTTAGCTCCAACTGTAACCATATGGGCCTCTAAAAAAGGCCTAGACTATCTCTATCTACACCAAAACTGAGCATGAATAGGTATTTAAATTATGAAAGCCCCCTTGCATGATTATGAGCATGTGAGGTTAACTAAAATATGAATATTCCTTCTTATGATTTCATTATTTTTCATTGTGCTTGTCTTTTTTGATTGAGTTTGTTATATTATCAATTGTAATTACTATCTTATTTTGGTCTGCCTAATTTGAACATTCATGGTGATTGCCTCAACTAAATTTTTTAAATTTTACCTTAGTTATCTATTTAACTTATTTTCCCTCATGAATGTGCACATTTCATTTTCTCGATTTCTTCACTTTCTTCAACACTTTGTCATACTATACTTTATAGAGCATCGTCCTTTCTTATTTGTGGTCATTATTATCAAACTCTTGGTTGTCTTTAAACCCTCTAACAATTTTCTCCTACATGACAATGTACTACCATATTTCTTAGGTATATCCCTTTGAATTTAGGATTGTCACCTTCTTATTGTCCCACTAAATCCTCTCTTTCAATGACTTGTATATTGTATTAGCATTGTTCATCCAGTGACAGTCATATCTTTTAATGCATTGACTACCCTGTCAATAGAAAGTATGGTCTTAGTATGTCAAAAATTAATGTCCTCTTCTTATAGGCTTGTCATTGCTTTTAAATTTTATAGTATATGACATCCTTTGCATGATGTTTCACTTTGAAAGTTCCTTAAAGTGACTGTCATCTTTTAAAGAAGTCACTATTTGCAAATTTGAGAGTCATCTTGGTTTTATCATTGTCCATCAATATTTTATAGATCACATTCATTTATTAGCATGAGTTATCATTTTACTTGGTGAGGTGACTGCCCTTCTTATTTATGCAGTCTACCCCTTTATCCCTTCATCATGCATGATGTAGTTGCCTACCTTCATGGCCTTGACAATCCTCTACTCATAATGACTCCTTTGTTGATGGTGACCCCCTTTGATCTTGGCAGTCTTTCATCATGTCTTTTGACATTTATATTCTAATTGTCTTATCCTCCATTTCGTATTTGACTATTATCCTTTTATTTGGAGGATTTTTCTAATACTGGTTTTTCCTTGCACAATCCCTTCTCCATTGTGATTTTCTTGATTAAACACAAGTAGTAAATCCTTTACTTGGAATATTATGCAATGAAGCAGAGTTGAAACCTTATCCCTTATTGAACCCACTATAGAACACTGGACATCTTTTTTCCAATCTGAACAAGAAGCTATTTCATGGTTTCTTGGACAACTTTTACTATGATTATGTGACTGATTAGAGTTGCTTATTTTGTCTTCATTAATTACATTTACTAGAAAATAATTAGTTCAAGAATTTGGCATCATATAGTGGGGATCCTTCAAACTATTTTTTGGGGAGGGTGATACTAACACCTTAACAAAGTGAGGAGAAATAACGGTCTCCTTTCCTACATCACCTTGGCTTGTTTGAACAAGGCTTTGACCTCACCATCATTATGAACCTTTTGAATTCCTTTACCACCACCTCCCCAAGATTCTTTTATCATTTTAGGATAGTCAACTTCTTGGCAACTTGTAACTGCTTCTTATATTGTATAGACACAAGTTACCTTGTACAAGTTACCAACCCCCAAAAAAAGGGTTGTCATCAAGATCTTTACTTGAAGGTGACTTTCTTCACTTTGTGATGATATATGGTCTTGAAAACCAATATAGCCATGTGGGGACTCTTAATTCATAAAGAACCAAACATTCTTGCACTTGTAACTGGTTGCATTTGACATCAAAAAAGGGATAGCTTTCTCCATTGCCATAGAAGCCATGGCTATTATATCTAGATTTTTTTACACCTTGCAAAGGAAACTCTTTGTGATTCAAAGTACCTAAAAATCTTGGAAGAAAAACTTGTGCAATCACTTCTTTCACTAGCTCTTCCATTGCTTTAATGTATGCTAATAGACTTGTCAAATTGTTGTAATATTTTCACAAGAACTTGAGGCCTAATACCAATATTATTGATACCTCTAGGAATTCTACTAAAACACTGAAAAATAGGTGGTTTTACCAAAATGGATTTATGAACCACTTATGGGACCTATTTTTCTTTATTTCATTAGGATATGAGATCCTCACAAAGAATTGACTAACAACCCTTAGGTGAATCAACCCTTTGTGAGAATCTTGGTGATTTCCTTTTTTTTCTTAGGACGAGGGTCAGGTTCACTAGACACTTTTGGGAGAAAAACTAAAAATAGAAAATCAACCCAATTATGCCAAATTAAACTTGAAACAACAATATTAAACTTAAAATAAGCATAACCAAAAATTAAATTGTGGATTTGAGAGGGGTAGAAATATGTTTACCAGTCACCAAAAATGATTTTTCAAAGGCTAACTGGGACTCATTTTCCCATGGGTGAATAGGTCCATTGTCAGGGTTTTTCTACAACTTTCTGGAGCCTTTGACATAGATCTAAATCTTCCAATTTGTTCAAGTGGCAATGTTGAAATGTTAGAAATAACTTGTGTAGGTGAGTTTCCATGAGATGACAATAATTTTGACAACTTTTGCAACTTTGTCAACTTCTTCAAATTTTCTCTCCAAGAGGTCTTCAAGCTTTCTTCCATCTAGATCTACAAACACAATATGAGAGGGAAATTTTTTTTTTTTTTTTGTGAATGTGGGTTTGCCTTGGTCAAACCTCATTTTGGTAATCAAACCTTGAAATGAAATGAAAGCATGAAAGAGGGAATGAATAATGAACAAAGCAATGTTACAACTCAACAAACCCTTGAATAAATCCTTGACTGAAGGTCTTCAACTTGCATGAAATGGATTCAATTTATGTGGATCTTGAAATTTGAATCTTTCTTGAAATAGTGCTTTGGATACTTGACTTGATCATCAAACCTACATCACAATGTTAGCTCCAAAAACATGCATGATGCAAGAAGAATTTGACATGATAATTGGATCTTGATTGCTGCAATAAAACTCTGATGAATTTTCTCTTGAATGCCTTTGATTTGTGTTGAAATTCCTCTTGAAATATCATAAAATTTATAGGTTTCTTCTTGAATTTCTTAGATGAAACTTAGTGAAATAACCTTGTATTTATAGGTATGTATCCTTAATTTCCTGAAATTCAAATATCACAAGCCGACATTGAATTATGGATTTGAATATACTAAAATACCACCAAAAACATAATTTTAATTTAGGTCCTAAGGTTTAGGGAGGAACCATTCACCCATGGGTGAATGGGTGCTAGGTCCATAAATCAAGGACACACATTGCTCAATGTAAAGTGTTTTGTTTAGGCATTAATTAATGTTAGGTTTCCCCTTAGAAAAATTTAATTTAATGGGCTTGTGAATGAATTATAGGGCCAATTAAGGCATAATTAATCTCAATTAATTAAGTAATCCCTAAATAAGTGTGAAATTGTAAAGGGATACACTTTACAATGCTAAATTAAGGCACAATTAAGTCCATTTTAACTAGGAGGGCCCAAACAAGTGAGAAAATGTAAAGAGATACATTTTTCTACACTACATTTAGCCTCCCACTTTAGTGAGAGGATGAGATTACGTCAAACTCACACTAAATTAGACAACCAAAACATATGTATGAAATAATGACAAGATACTCAATCATACAATATCAAAGACTTAAAGAAAGATAAAAATAAAAAGGGTGGATCAAGCCTCAACTGTCCAACGCAATGTGGAGCATGCCTCAATTGTTTGTCAAAAAAAATTTACAAGTAGAACTCATTTTCCACTATGCAAACAACACACATTATCACATAGGCTAATGGAATCCAATATCCACTAGGTGAGCCCTCAAAAGTGACTAACTGATAAATTCATGCCAGGTCTATAGGCTCTCACTGTATAATGAGAAAGTCATACTAGGTCTACAGGCTCTCATCATACTAACCATACCAAAGCTATACCTCTGATAACCTTGATGAGACACCACAAAATAATAAACTTCAAGCTTCATAAGGTTAGAAATTACATTATACTAAACACTTATGAAAAAAATGCAAATAAACAAGACATGATCAAAGGGATTTTTCTTATTTCATGAAAGGTCTCAACTTGGGGAACATTCTGCCTAATGTCTCCAAGAGAGGACAAGTCTAGGATAAAATATTCATAACTTAGAAAATTCAATGTGTAGCATCACCACTAAGAGGAAAGTCATATGCCAAGAAAGGTCACACTCTTGGAGGACATCAAACCCAATGACACCGCCAAGAAGAAGACACATCGCAAGAAGTAAGAATATCGCTCAATGAAACATAAGGAATGTCAAAATTTTCAAAATAATAATGCCGATGTATGCCCCCACTTTAAATAAATTTCTAAACACCATGTTGTGAGCAATTATTTTAAAGTAGAAAATAATCAATGTTAAAAATAAAGGAGACATGAGAGCTTATTTGGAAAGCCCTGTGCCAAGTCATATGTTTCCAAATGAAGCTACGTCATGAAAGAGGGGTTTCCCCCAAAATGAAATCCCAAAATAACATAAGGGATCCACATATTCGAGGTCAGTATGTCTTTGTTGAAATGATATTATAGAGCTTGAAAACGTCATCATTCCCCAAATACTCGTAGAAGTTGAAGAATGACACATAGAGAGTGAAAACAAAGAAAATATTTTGGGTCAACATGGAAGAGACCTAAATGTCTTGATTCCTTGTGTCATCCCCAAAGGGAAAAAACAAGACAAAAGGAAAGATAAAGTTTACGACATATAGAAGAATATAGATACAAATAGAGGAATGAACATGAAGAGACATCAAACATAACGATATGGGAGATCACATTATGCACATGCGATTCAACCTATAGCAGGTCATTTTCATCCCAATCTTGTTCATCGTATGTGATGAGCCAATACTTTGGCACATTTTGATCATATTTTTATAAGTACTTTTCCATTTTTATTATGCTAAAAACAAACATTTAGTTTGATTATGGGATAGAACATAGACCTTTTTATGACTTAATATGATAAATATATTATGGTAAAAAGTCCCATGATTATTATCTTTAATGTTTTATGGCTTTTTGTGATCATAAAACCTTCCTACAGCCTCCACTACCACACTTCCTACAGCCATATCTGAAACGATGTATGCTTTAGTTTAATACTTAATGAATGAATGAATGAATGAAGTAATGGACTGTCTTAAAGATGAACGTGTTGAGCTAACCTTCTTCTCTAGGAAAGATGGCAAGTTATTTTGCAGGTGCCACGATTAGAGGAAGGAATTTAAATACCTTAAGAAGAGTGAAAGGCCAAGTCTACAAAGACTATTTCAACAGCTAAAGATGGGGAGACAATTTCAAACTTATCCGCCAAGCAAGAAGAATGTTCCAGGAATCTAGGCCAGGCATCCTGTTGTTGCTCAAATCCAGGATGATGGCGCTTTAAGTCTGCCAAACCAATTTGACTTGGTCCTTGCATTATAACTCGCCTCTTTAATCAAGTTAGTTGGATGTAATAAATACCTCCCGATTTATAAGGGAAGGTTGGTTAGCAGTTAGGATTAGTTTTTAATAAATAGGCCATTCTCCTTCAGAGAATGGGCTGGAAGATCTTGTCATTTGTAATATGTTTTTTTTAGTATCAGAAATACAGTTAAGAAGGATTGTGCTATGTACTTGTTCACTTTAAATTAATAAAGTTTATGGAGCTTTTCACCTAATCTGTTGATTACTTTGGCATGACCTAAGGGGTCCCACTTAGGAAATTGCTTGTACTTTCATTTTGTAGGTTAGGATAGTTGTACTTTCTTTTGTAAAAGTTAAATGTGTCTGTTCCTGCAGCAACAGAAATACATCACTGTTGACTATTCTTGCAGCCACTAGAAACAGAGTAGTTTTACCTTTCAATTTTTGTTTCCAGCAAGCATTTCAGTAAAGTAATTCCAAAATTAAGAGTTTTAGCATTTTAGGGAATCATGCATGTCTAGAAGGGTGGTTAGTGCATATATTTTGCTGTCCCATTTCAAGTCTACCTCCTCGGGTTGATAAGTAAATGAGGTTCTTTGACAGATTATGGCTGCTTATTGTGATGTCCAATCCTTAAGTTGAGGAATTAGTATTCCTAGTTATCAAGCTAATTAAAGAACACTACAGTATGCAAAAGGTGGACAACTAGCCAAAGGAACAACGTCAAGTACCAAACTAGGAGAATCACCAAGTTCAACATGTGGTGAATTACTCTTTGTAGGAGGATCATCATGGTTGTTATCATTTAAGCTCATATAAGAAGAAAACAATGAATTCAATTCATTATACACTTGTTCATCACTTTTTTCAATTTCATTATCATCATCCAAGTTAATCATAACAGGAGGTCTAATGATAATATCTATAGAAGGATGTTGTTGTTTATACTGCAGTGATGGTGAAGAATTATCATAAATTGCTTGAGACAAGTTTAGATTTATATTTTCTATGTTGTTATTTTTTCGTCTTTTTCTTGTAACAAATTAGCAATAGCACGACGTCTACACCTACTCTCTCTAGCATTTTAGTTTCTTTTCATTCATTTTTTAAGTTACGATTGTGTAGGTGTAGGTTTATCAATCATAGGTTCCTTTTATTTCATTAAGGGAGGAATAAAAGGAATCATGGGATGTTGTTCAACCACATTCTCTTTAGCTTTGTAAAATTGTTTATTTTTAGGAGGCACAACAGGACTTATTTGATTATCTTGTGGTCTCTTATAGGAAATACGTGAAGCACTTGTCATAGGTTGCTCTTTGTTACTTGGAAGGGATTTTAGTTCAATCATTGTTTTGTCAAGGATAGGACGCTCAATCATGGGTTGAGGCATATTGGTAACGGATAACTCTATTATGTGCTTTTCCTTAAAATTTTGATAAGATTTGAAAAATAATTCTTCACGATGCCTAATAGGTTCCATAAGTTTGGGCCAAAATAAATCCAATGAGAAATTCCCATGGGAAGACATGGGATTAAAGCCACTATGGTGCATAGTAAATATTTCATTGCTAAATGGAAACTTTAACCATTTATGCACAACTGATGGGACAACATTCATGGAGAAAAGCCATGGGTAGCCTAACTTCACATGAAATCGGTCCAACAATGAGATGATGGTGAATGAGACAATTATTTTGGTCCAACTTTCAAAGGAAGAATTATTAAACCTATCGTAGGGCAAGTAAAACCATTATGTGTTTTGATCCATGCTTTTGGTTTTTCATAAGTATCTTGATAAAGCTCGTGCAAAAAAATGAATTCTTCAATGATCACATTCTCTACACAAATGGGATCAATTAATATCCCATTAGTAGGCTTGTCATTGATTCTTCCAGCTATGTAAACAGGACCATCAGGTGTATTTTTTATTATGTCATTTTGTGAAAATGTAATGTCAAGGGGCATATCGATTTGGCCATTACGAGGTTTAACATCAATAAATCAAACCATATATTTTATAGATTTTTCCTCATTTTATTTCACGTTATCATCATATGTGTCAACATTCATCACATCGTTCTTTGTTTCACTAGCTTTGATAAAGGAAATGTTGTGATTTTTCATAGGATTGGTAAAGATTTACAAGTTTTGGTTAGGAGGAGCTATAGACTTATTACCTTCATCATTAACACCTCCAATTTGAATATGATTAGAATCAATGAGGTCTTGCACAATATGTTTAAGATTCTTGCAATGTTTTGTATCATGTCCATTTTGTTGGTGAAAATGGAAATCGGAATTTGGTCTATAATTTGAAGGTAAAGGTTTAGTAGGATTAGGAGCTCTAACAAGAGGTAAGGAAATAAAATTCTTGTTTAAGAGTTGCAACATAGTATTATGGAGTGTATCAGGTAGGGAGTTAAATTGTCTATTTCTATCCCCAAAGTTATATGGATTTGTCATCTTTATATCAGCCACTTGGGTGTCAACATGTTGAGTTGGTTGAGGGGGTTTAAGTTGTAAAAATACCTTATTTTGTTTCTTGAAAGGTTGGTAGTTGGTTTGAGGTGTGGATTCGGATTTTTTAGGATGGTTAGAGGGGGTTTTCACTTCATGACTACTAACCAAATTTGGGTACTCACGAAGGAAATACACAACTGTGTAAAGGAGGTAAATTTTAACATCTCAAGTTTAGCTTGGATTTTGTTTTGTAAATTGGCAATAAACATTCTTTGAAAGTCGACATCACGAATCTTAATGTCTATTTGTGAGTAAATAATTTGATATTGCGCTATAAAATTAGTGATATTTTCATCCTCCTTTTCTTTACATGTAATAAAATAAGCTATGGGCATCTTGGGATCCATGTGTATTTGGAAGTGGTTGTATAAAGCATCAATGTGTTCCTTGAATGAACGTATTGAGTTATTTGATAAAGAGAAAAACCATTCTAAAGAATTTTTCAAGGATCTAGGGAAGATTTTAGCCAAGAGTTTATCCTCAAAAATGAAGTCACTACATAAGGTTGTGTATAAGAAAACATGGGTAACAAGATCTCCTTTCCCAACATATTTCTCAAAGCTAGGAACCTCTATACCTTGTGGCATTTGTGTTCTCAATATCTCCAAGGATAATGGGTTGGTTTTGTTGTATTGTGAAGGTTAGCCATTGTTTTTTATTAACTAAAAAATAGGTTTTGAAGGGTGCTTGAAACCTTCTACAAAAAGGAACAATGGCAAAAAATATATAGCATTAGGATGCCAACCCAAAAAACCAAAAAACAAGTTGATTACAAAGACATTAGCACACGATCAGCGCAGAGCAACAACAAACAAAAAAAACAAAGGAAAAGAAACAAATAACTATTAGATAAGTTCCTTAAGCATCCTAGTTTCTTCCAAGTCCTTGGAGATCATCATGTTATGCAACTCCAGGACATCCTACCTAGGTACCAATTTGCATTTCCTTGTTTTACTCTGAATGCGAGCACTCGGCCCTGTACCTATATTTGCGGCCTACATCTCCTTGATAGCACTTTCCCCCAAATCCTTATCTACCTACTTGTTGAAGAGAGATATACCTATCCATTCTTTGGCCTTCTCATTGAGGAAAACAAGACCCTTCATCGAGGACTCAAATTTCTCCCTATTGAGGTTGATGTTCATATCCATTTCCTTGTGTAATTGCTTGTAATTATTTTTTAGGTTGGCCATAGTCTTTCTTTAGGTTGGCCAACTCATCCACCACACATACGACATTGGAATTCAAGGATTTGGCCAAACTAAAAAATGGAGTCCTTCTCTTTGAGGCTACGAAGCATGGAGATATTACATCAGGCAATTATTTCATGCTTATTGTGGAGGTCCTGCACCTCCTAAACAAGCCACATCAATAAATTGAAAGAGATGTTCGCCCCTTATTTGACCATACCTGAAACTTATGAAAAGTCCATGGCCCCCCAAAATAACCCTCTCCCCGGATGGGAATTCATAGGGGGATCCTCGTCCTGCAAAACATTAGGATTAACCTTTGACTTACCTTTATCTTTAGATATTGCCACATGGGTGGACTCATCCACATAAACAATAATGTTCACCTTACCATCAATAGGGGACCCTCCATCAACACCATAATTCGGGTCCAAATTCCCACTTTTGCCATCTCATCACCTAGAATACCCTCAGCCACATCCAGATGCTTCTCTGCCACCTCCTTAAAGCACACCAAAACTTAAGACTTAGCCTTATTTACATTGCAGAGCCCCTCCTCAACGTCATCATCACAAACCTCCTTCGATTTCTTCTTAATTTTTGATGCCAAAAATTGACAAGGTAACAGCCCTTTGTGGGAAACTCAGTTAAAGGGGGGACCTATTGCGCTAAATTGAGTAACCTTCGGATTTTAAAGAAGTTGGCTTCTTCTATAACTGGGGTTTTGAATGAGAAATGGAAGAAAATATAAAAATAAAAAGATCTAACTAGGGCGATGCTCCAAGATTTAGATGTAAGGCACGGTAAATCTATCTTTTGGATCTAATTTAAGGGCTCATTCAACAATCTTCTATGTCCCAGAATGATAGAAAATAAAGATAGAAGCCTAAATGATTCACTCAATGACATAACATAATATTCATAAATATTTACTGAAAATAGGATTCAAAGACATGATCTAAACCAACAAACTTGCATTAAATGTATAGAATTTTTGCAAATGAAACATTTAGTAGCATGATGGCATAGTAAAACTTTATCAAAAATATTTAAGAAAACTGAGAGGCCGAACAATGGCATAGTTTGTAATTCTTTGTAATAATCTAAAAAGCGGTAAAGGCCTGGTTCTTTCACCAATTTTTCTATCAAAATTTGAACTCCTGCTTCGAAAGAAGAAGAAGTATTTATAATAATATCCTAGCCCGATGAGCCAATAACATAAAATATCCTTTGATCATGAGCAATGATTTACCCTGGCTGTTCCAATGAAAAAAGATTTGAGCCATGAACGAGGATGCCTTAGCCAGATGCATCCCCTGCGAATGATGGCAGTGGTCCCAGCAGACCAGCATGTCGACATGTGTCATCCACTCATGATGATAGTCTATATAATACATGGCAACTATTGTGGGGTTGTTGCTTTCTCGTCCCCTTGCATGATGAAGTCCTTAGAATATCTATGTGTAAAGCGGTCAGGGTTTGAGGTTCATTCTCCCTTTCATGCAGTGAAAACTTGCACGATGAAGACACGTGGAGGTCTCGCAAATATACTGCACTGAAGGTGGGGGCCACCAAGGAATGTGCATAGACTGATGTTATGTGGCATGCAATCGGGGTCCAAAAGGGGAGCGACGAGAAGAAGCACTGAAGATTGTGAACTGCTGACACATGGAAGAATGGCGATGGTTTTTTGAAAAGCAAAAGAAAGGATCCTTGTGAGGAGCATCCGGATGACAAGTGGCAACATTCAGATAAATCCTAGCGAAAGGAACTCGTTGTTTCTTTTAATAGGAGGTGTGGCCAGTACTTAAGCAAAAACAAAAACCTGAATGGAGCTTGCGAAATTTATATTCATAGATTTTGGTGACTTATCAAGGGTGTTTCGCCTACAGAACAAGGAACCCAAAAATTTTCGGTTTACAGACCAGTGCCTTATCCATTGGGTGGCACAATCAGAGCTTAGAGAGGGAAATTTGTAGATGTAGACATTTAGCCTCAAATGGAGTCAATATATCATGCAAACTTTCTTGTGCTCCATACAGATCGATCATTTCTTTGTAAGGCAGCATCGTCGATATACTGGCCCAAGACTTGTTTTGAAAAATAAGTCATGCAATCGGATGAGTGACGCTCTCAATATCTCCTGTAACAAGGGGTTGTCTGAAACTCTAAAAAGTGGATGCATCTCAATGCTTCTCCTCGATCTTTGATGTAATGTGCTCCACCATGGCCACCGATTCATCTCCAAGAAACGAGGATGGTAAACCCATCTGAGTTAGGTGGGAGAACCTTGCTCGCATGTTACTCATAGTCTAATCCAATGTGGTGGCGCACTCACTTGCATGAAGGATTGCCATGTAGCAATGGATGAACATGTTAGTTGTTTTGGTAGTGGCCTTCCGATCTTCAATTTTTGCGCCTGTCGAGCCTTCATATGGGACCATATATAGCCTTTCTAATAATCTCCTAGCCTCTAAAACTCTCTCTGCAATGGATTGAGGGAATCGCTTAATTGCTTTGCGGACCTCCTTGCCCAAACTTGTTGCCTCGACCATAAATTGGAGCGTCAACTGTAGAGTTAGGTAGAAGGCCTTCACTCTTTCCTAGTATGAAACATAAAACTATTGGGCTACTTGAAGAAGGTCTGACCCAATTACGGGAGGTTGAGTGGATTTTTTAATAGGCTATCTTTTCATCCCTCAATCCCATATTATGTGTGAGCTCCGTAACCTTTTGATTCGCTGCAGTGAGTTGTCCTTGTAGGGCCTGCGATTCTATGATCCAACTTTCCTCGACTCATTCCTTGTTTGTTGCTTCCTTCTCCAAGGAAGACTTCATTTCTTGAACATCATTCTCTAGTTGGCCCCGACGGATTTTGAAATCCACATCTTTATGTTGTATCTGTTGCTCTAGTTGAGAGTCCTGGTGGAAAAAAAAATTCATCTCTTTGTTGCACTTCCTACCCCAATCACGCCAACTGGTCTTGATATCCTTGGTTCTTTTGTTGTATCTCAATGATCAGGTTAGGATTGATAGCTTGGAACTTCACAAGTTCCTCTCGAAGCTTCATTTTCTCCACCTCCACTAGTTGGGATAAGTGCTTAAATTCAACATCCCTAGCCTTTTCCTTGGCAAGCAAAACCTCGACTTTATCCTTGATGTTTTTCATCTCTTCCTCCCTCTTCTTTAGCTAGCGACGAGACTTAAGAAAGCCGATGGTTACCACCCACTGCATTTCCTCCATGAGCTCCACTTTGTCTTGAAGTTGGGCTATGCTCAAATCATGCCCCATAGCATACATGTTGTAGTCATCCGACTGCATCACTCCTTGCAGTTTTTTGACAGTCGGGTACATAGTCACAAAATGTAGTGACTGTTGAGCCTCATTAAAAATAGTCTATACTTTTGGCTCTGCCGGCTTCTTAACATCTTTAGCTCTTTTCTTTTGGACTCTGATTTCTCATGCCTGCTTAGTTTTATCACCTTCTGATAAGAATTCTAAGGGCGACCTGATGAGTTTGCCTAAGAAAGGTGCACCGGGAGGAAGAGCAAAAGGGAATGAGAGGGTAGCGGTGTCAGGAGACTTATTCTTTGGAACACTAACTATTTGAGGTGAGAAAGGAGGGACATTCCAATACCCAGACTACGAACCAATAGGAGGACTCAAAGGAAGTGGAGTCGTGGCGGTTTCCATTTCTTGGGAAGACTAGATTTGGGTCGATATGGCAATGGAAAGAGATGTATCAATGAAGGTATTAGAGGCAAAGTGTGAGATGCTTTGGGATACGAAATGGGCCAAGGAAAATGGTGTGAGGGTTCATGGAGGAGTAAGGGAAAATGGGGTCATATGAGAGAACTGTGTGAACCCCTCGCGACCCTTGAAGAAGAGGCCGAAAGGCAAGGATTGGCGCATGAAATGAGAGGTGTCACAAACATAGTAGGGTTTACTAAGGTTTATGAAATAAGAGAATAGGGAGCAAAAGATACCTTTGGTGCGGATGATTCTGATCCTTGTCTCGTCACTGGCTCTTGGCTTGCCTTAGGGTCCTACTAACACTCTCCAGAAGATGCCTCAGTTCGCTGCCACTTTGCTAGTGGCAAGTCTTCTACCACTATAATTTTAGATTTTTGTGGTTGGGTTGTCTTGGTCCTCCTTGCAATCTGAGTGCAAGTCAGTGAAGACCTCACACATGATATTTTTACCCGTACATTAGAGGAAACCTTGCTAGGTTGCTTCACGACCTTCCCATTTTTTTGTGCCGAGGTATTTTGTGTTTCTATGTCTAGTTATGCTCCTTCATCTGACTAGGCTTCGACCTCCTCTGAACTGGAGTCTTTCTCATCACTCTCATCAAAATCTAGATGCTCTTTGTTCCACAATTTGTGGAACTTGTTGTCCATCTCCTTGCTATCATAAGGGGCCTTAGTGTGTTGGGTCTCCTAACGATATATCCATAAATCATTAATCTTCTCTTCCTTCCAGTTGTAATTTTTTATTAGGTTGTTGTGAAGAGTAGCCCCAATCTACTTTTTCTTATCATACTTCCCAGTCTGGTAGTAGAATCTCAGTCAGGAAGGCCGACCACTTTCGGTAGGGATGTGATCTAGGTCGACTATAATTTCATCCGCATTTGACATTGGATTCTGATGCTTCTCCCAGTAAGACCAAGGGTTGTGTGTTACCTTGACATACTCATTCGAAAAGTCATTATTGGGGTTGTAATTCCACTTATCGCAAATTCATACCAACCCCAAATGAGCCAGCTTTGCTTCCAGTGAGTCATGAGCCTTCCTCTTGGCTATGATTATGGTCTTCAAGCTCATTGAGCAGCTAAAAAATCCCTTCTTTGTTTTTCTGCTACAGAAGGTGAAGTCGATAATTGCTACCTAGTGGAACACTTCAAGCACTAGTATCTGATCTGTAAGACATGTTGGAAGTCAGAAGGGCTCTCCGATGAATCCACACAATCAGACGAATGTGAATTCCTCGACCAGAAACCAATCATATTTTGGAGTGAAGTTCTGCATTAACTCAATTTGGTCTAAGTTGAACTGTAAGATAGTGTTGTCTTCCCTTAAATCTTGCAAAATTGGATTCAAGAAATAATCCAAAAAAATTGCAATAATCATATGTCGTAGAGAGGAGGGGAGTCCACGTGGAAAATATCTTCTTCCTTTGGTTTTCATAAAAAATGGACAGCCTCAGACACTTCTAGAAGAATTTAGGATTCTGATGCAAAAACATGTGGGCAAGGAAAGATGGAAACCTGAACCTTTGTTGAAGTTGGTATTTTTCTATCTGGCTAAGCATCTCCTACACGAGAAATTCTACAAAATCATACCAGAAAAGAGAATGTTGCTTAGGCAATTAAAAACCCAAGCCTAGTTGAAACTCCTAGACCCCTATGTCGGTGTCTAGGTCACAAACAAATGTCATCATTTATAAGGCATCTTTCATATCATCCTTGAAGCTCTTATACGTTGTTGGGATCTGCATTGGCTTTTTTTGAGCTTCTTTGGACCTTTGTGCCTCCACATTATAAAATTTTAGCGCAACGTCTCTGGTCCTCTAATAGGTCTACCCTTTTGCTAGAGTAAATGACTCCATTTGAGGCATTTTGGAGTTTTGTTATGAGATGCACAACATGTCCCTGATATCCTCCTTGCATATAATAACACTCAGCTCCCAACCCTCAATGGTGTTGGTATCCGAGTTGAAGTGTTTGATGGCCTCATCGACCAATTCAGGGCAATAGTGTACAGATGATACCATATATTGTGGAATCCCACTAAACTAAAATTTATGAGCCAATGAATTTGGGTTGCTATTCCTTTTTATTCTTTCACAGGTCGCCTCCCTAATTTTATTAGGATTTCTTGCAATGATGGGGTTGTGAATATTACCCCATTCTTATTTACCTCAGTTCTTATCTCCACGAGGACTCTTCTTTTTTGCAACCCGCATATTTACCCATGTTGGATTTTCTGGTATTCCAGGCGAAGCATAAGAGATATCCTTGAAGACATAGGTGGTTGGTGTTGCACGCATAGCCTTAAACAAACTTTGGGCCCTTCCTTCTTGCATTTTTTTTTGGGAACTCTAAGAAGTTGCCATCTTTTGCAAACCTTCCACCCAAAAAGCACACTGAAGCAGTATGAATGGAACCTAAAACACAACGTAAGGTTCTGAACTTAAAACTAGACAACCTTATATCTCAAGTTTAATCCACACTAGGGTAGTGAATATTTTGCAATTACCTCTGTGTTCAGCTCCTTTATTGCTAGATGCACCACACTCGATTCCTTTAACAATTTTGTTCTTCCAAGTCCCTTTGCATACTTAATAATTTTTATGCTCTATTTAGCCTTTGCATGTGACACTTAGCTTTTTCTTTGATTTCTTACCTTTAATCGGTAGATAACGGTTGCCTTTTTGCATTTAATCTAGCATGTACTACCAGCTCCTCTGTCCATGCGAAATGAACTACTTGCCTCTTTTGAAAAGACAAGAATTCATAATTAAATAAGTGATAACATCCCTTTGGCATGATTTTCATGGGAAATTGAGTCGCTGGTGAAAGGTTTGCCATCTTCTCGCACACCTTTGCCATTAATATCCTTGAAAGCATAATTAAGTTGAAACCGCAATGAGTAATTTAGAAATATTCATGCTCAACCTTGGACCGTGAAATGGCCTACATTGTGACACCTTAGCATCTATCTATATGAGCCATTGCCTGGGATGCCACCAATTTGCACTACTTGATTTTCGCTCCTTAATCTTGCACGCAACAATTTGTACCTACAGACGTAATTGAGCTGGAAGATTGAGCTAGCCTTTTGGTGGAATTTTCGAGTTAAAACTTGATTATCACCATGTTTGGGATGAAGGTTAACTCAAATATTTCTATAAATGGGTCTTAATACAGTAGTGGAATCACACTTAGCGATTAGCAAAAGTAACATTGGGCAATTAGATAGGATTATCATTTAGGCGGTTGAGTAGGTTCTGAATTTGCGTAGGGTTTAGACTTGGGTAGTTGAGTAGAGACTAATACGATGAATACTCCTATCAGATTAGTGTGCAATAAGTCTCAAACAACCTTTCTGGGAGAGATTTTGAATAGGCACCTGAAACGCATGACTAAGAACAAGCACTCACTGGCTATTATAGCCATAAAATTGGTCTTGGGTAGGGATTGTATTGAGTATGAAGACAAGTATCAGGTGAACACCGATATTTGCTCCCATTTTTTGCATCGCTACTTGACATTCAGGCTCCAAAAGCCATGATTTTGTGCTTGACGCTCATGATTTTTCCAAAGAGGCCTTGGTGAAGCAGTGACCAATGCGGTATATGGAATGGGACTTCCTATCATGATTGACCTATGAAATCATGTTGAAGAAGACACGGTGGTACCATGGGTGCCCTTCTTGAGCGGGTTTCAGCTTCATTCACTCGTTGAGCATCATGAGAGGGCCACCCATGCGTGCCAATTTCTTTTGTGCTACTACAATATAGTGTTGTTTTATGATGTGGATTGGTACATTGACTTTAGGAACCTTGTGTTCCCTCTGCCACTCATTTTGGGATTTGACATTGTTGTTGCTCAAGGTCCCATTGCTGATGTTGATAACCCTCCCGCTGCGCCTAACAATTCCCCTACTAATGAAGACAATGTTCGTGCCATAGATACCTAAAGTTTAAAACATTTTTTCCTTTTTTGTATATATACGCCTAAAGAAAAGGCTCACATACATATATATAAGGAATCTGTATACACGTAGTCATACTTTTGATCACATGGTCACAGAGCCATTTTTGACATTTTTTTCTATCAAAGTACATATATATAACGAATATACTTGCTTATCTTAATCTCTTTATCTTCATTCTTGTGTTTTCTGCAATATAGATTAAATTGAATTCTCCGCATATTTATTTTCTGCAACATGAGTAGGATACTCTTTCTTTGTCCTTGTAATAATGAGTTTTGTGAATTTTCCTACTTTCTGTATCTGTGAAAATGTTGAAAAGACCGGTCGATAAAATATGAAAGGGAAAATAATTACATTATTCACATATTTACACCTGTACAGAGTGACTGAAACTTAATTGAACAACTTTAAGTCAATCTCATTAACTGGAATTCCCAGTGCTTCTTCTTCCAGGTTCTCTAATTTGAATGCATTATTTTATTTGCACTAAATTATTTTGAAAGGACCCTCCCATAGTTTGTTGAAATTTCCATGTTGGCCAGGCTTTGTGGCCCTTTCATTGAATTTCAGTACCAGGTCTCCGCATTTTAGACCTTGGTCTGAATATTTCTTGTTGAACCACCTGTTGGTGGTTAGTCATGTCTATTAGGGATTTCTCCCTTTTTTCTTGTACCTCCATCAATTCGGCCAACCAAACCTCCATAGCTCCATTCTCCTCAATTTCTAGAGACTTGAGTAGTTGTAGCATAGGTATCTCTATAGAGATAGGCAACAGTGCCTCCTTCCCATACACTAGATCGTATGGAAATGTTTTTAGGGCTTTCTTAGGAGTTATGCAATCTACCCATAATGTTGTACAAAGATTCTTGTGACATTCCTTCTTATGATCGACCTGATCCTTTTAATGAGTCAGACTAGATTTTTGTTAGTCAACTCAACCAAGTCGTTCCCCTATGGGTAGTAGCTTGATGATGTTTTCAATAATATTCCATGCTCAAATGTGAATTGACATACCTTGGAGCCAAATAAATATTTGGCATTTTTCGATATTATAGTCTTTGGCACACTGAATCTCGTTACTAGCCCCTCGAAAAAGTCCACAATTTTTTCCTATGTCGCATTCGTCAGGGGTAGGGCTTTAGTCCACCTTGTTAAGTAGTCTGTGGCTATGAGAATCCACTTGTGACCAATACTGGAGGCGGGGTTGATCATCCCGATGAAACCTAGCCCCCATTGTGTGAATGGTTCATCTGCTACTATTGTATTGAGAGGCATGGTAGAACTTTTTATTCTCCCTACGTAGAATTGGAATTCTTTGCAGGCTTTTACCATATTGTAGGAGTCATTGAATAGTGTAGGCCAGAAGTACCCAGCACGCATAATTTTGATGGCAATGGTCTTCACAGAGAAGTATCCACCTTCAGGGTTGTTGTGGAAGGTGCCGAGAATTTTCTTTGCTTGCTCTGTGGTGATGCACTGCAATTGGACGTCATTGAAATTCCTCTTGAGGAGGATCCCTTCAATAAGTGAGTACCCATTGTTTTGTAGTCAGTAGAATATTCTTCTCTGAGAAGGAAGTCCCGATGGATACTTGTCGATGTGCATAAACCTTACTCTATATGTTAGCCAACAGCCTTCGATTTCAGACTCATTTGTTAGGACCAGCTCTTCTTTCTCTTCTTTAATTTCCATTTCTTCATCGTGTGCCAAATATTCGCACAACCCTCTCCCTTTGACATTCTTTGTAGGCTTGACCTCGATGTAGTATTCTAGGATCTTGGTGATCCAGTTGGCCCTTTTTTGGTGATCTCTCCTTCCATGATATATTCATGCACGCTAGAGTGTGCGACATAAATAATCACTTTATTGAAAGATATAAGATGTTGGAACTTCTTGAGTCCCTTCACGATTGTGAATGCTTGCCTTTCGATGAATTTATATTTTATCTCATATTCCTTCAAGGTCTGGGAGTGAAATTTTATCGGATGTTCTCCCTTTCCTTCATCATCCTTCTGAGTGAGAATAGTAGTGATGCTTGTTTTGCTACTAAAGACGTACATTATGAAGTCTTTTGAAAAATCTAGATTTACCAGCACAAGAGCCGAAGAAATAGCGTCCTTCACCCTCTCAAAAACTTCTCTTGCTTATTTTTTCCCATTTGAACAATTGGTCATTTTTTAGCATCAGGGTGATCAGTCTGATTATTCCTTCAAAATCATAAATAAACTTACTTAAAAATTTAACCTTCCCCAAAAAATATTGGACTCCTTTCTTGTTGATTGGAAGGGGAAGTTCCTAGATTGCTTTTACCCTTTCAGGATCAATGGTGATTCCTTCTTGGGACACTACATGTCCCACCAAATTGCATTGCGGTACTCTGAACACACATTTTTTTGGGTTCAGGGATACCCCAAACTCTTGGAATTTTTTGAAAACCTCTTTTAGATGATCAAAATGGTCATCTTTGGACTTGGAAAACACAATCAGATCATCTAAATAGATGAGGATGATCTTGTTGATCAGTCTACTGAAGATTATGTCCATTCCTCACTGGAAGGTGGCTCCCACATTTGAGAGGCTAAAAGGCATCTTAGCATATGTGAACGTTCCCCACTTGGTGTTGAACGTGGTCTTGTGTTGATCTTCTTCTTTCACCTGGACCTAATTATAGCCTAAGAAGCCATCCAATAGAGAAAACATCTCTGAATCAGCCACAATCTACAAGAGACAAATGTCTCCATTTTTCTTTCAGATCGAAATGAGGTTAGATACCCACATATTGTGCTTGATTGGAAAGACAATCCTTGATTGGATCAGCTTCTCTAGCTCTTGTACCATTAGGGCTTCAATCTTTGGATTGATGGGCCTCTATTTTTGTCGGACCGATTTAGCACCTTCCCTAGTTTGATGGTGTGTTGGATGATGTCAGGATTATATCCCTACGTTCATTATAAGACTAGGCCACAACCCCTTCGTATTTTTCAAAAAAGTGTATAAGCCTATCTTTGTCATGCTACAAAACTTCTTTCCCAACATTTAGTCTTCTTTCGTCTCTGACCTCCTTGTCAACATTGTCTGCTTGGTTTGCCACAAAATTTCTCCTATCATTCCTTACATCATCATAGTTGAACACATTCTTGAGAGTTACCAGCCCTTTCGAAATTTTGTTTGATTTCAACTAGATGATCTACCCTTCGTATGCTTCTTCAATTTTTGGCTAAAATTGATCGACGAACTCTCTCGACTATTGAATGAATGAGGCAATGTGTTCATCACTTTTGAATACTTCCAGCTCTAATCATTATCCAGAATGGAGGGTCATACGATCACTCGCATAGAGTGTACATTCTCAATCAAATTGGAGATAGGATCGAATTGAGATCCTATCATTTCCATGTGATTTGCATCTGAATTATTCTCTCTTGGCATCGTGTGGATGTTAAAAGCTTCAAAAAATTTGATGAGGTCCCATACCCTGTGCCTATAAGACCGCATACAAACATTTTTGCAACAGAGATGTTTTTGACTTGATTGATTATGAGTTCAGAATCTTTGAACACCATTATTTGTTTGATACCCATGCGCTTTGTGAGGCTTAGCCCTTGCACAAGACCCTCATATTCGGCTTCATTGTTTGAGCAAGAAAATTGGAAGCAGAATGATTTGAGAAACTACTCATGGGATGGAAATGTTAAGCATATCTTGGTGCTAGAGCTGAATTCGCATCTAGCACTGTCTAAGTGCAATGTCCAGAGTTATGAGGCTTGTTTGGTCGTAGAGTCTTTCAATACCCTTGAGAATTCTTGATCTTCATCATAGATGACATAGGTTCCCAACTCGATAGCATGATAATTGTTGAAAGGGTTGGCGCTTGCATATTCACTCAAGAAGACTTCTTCTCGATCAACTTTGTCTTTAGTTACCTTCTCATCTCCTAGTAGCCTGCTACGACTAGCTTCTTATTTGGTGAAAGAAGTATGAGTTTCTTTGAACTTGATCATGGCTTCATCATCTACATGTTCTACATGCAAAGGTTTTGATATTATCTTCATTTTAGCCTTGTGCTTAGTCTTGAGAATTAAGTGGGACCAATCCAAAGAAAGGTATCCGCCTATCTTTGAGGTGAATTCCCAAGATAGGCAGAGGTCGAATATGGGAGGGATATCAATGATCATGATATCTTGCATTACCATGATGCTAGGATAGGAAAACAAAGTCAAGGGGAGGTCTTTAATGAGGCCTATAGTTTCAACCTCAGTCTCATCCAACTGCATAACTCCTCTCTTTAAGGGCTCATAGATAAGCCCTAAGGCTTTATCTATTTGTTTGGGCATGACTATGGTGTTGGTACCAGAGTCAATCATGGAGTTGCGCAGCATTTTCTTCCCCATGATGAGAGTCAAGAAAAAGGGTTTAGTTTTTGGTGTTTCCTCTTTGACCTTTGTCGAAGCCTCCTCTGCAGTATTCACAAGAACTTTGGTTGGAGGTGATTAGTCAGCAGCCCTTTCAAAAGTTTTTTCTATTGACTACATAGTCGTATCTTTCTACAAGGTCTTCTATAGTAATGAATTTTGTTTTGGAATGGCTAAGATATCCAAAAGTGATACATTAGGGGAGGGTTTGTTCAATTGTTCCACCACATTGAAAGGTGGCAAATTTGGAGGCTTTTATTCCTTGGACTTGGTGATGACAATCTCCTTGCACAACTACGGCTGAGGAGCGATTGTAGAAGGGCCAAGGGGTTGGTCTAGGACGCTTCTAGGATGTGGAGTGATTGAATTTCCTATGAATCTCTTTTTCAATTGAGTGTTGTAATCAAACTATACTTTTGGGGTTACCGATGTGGATGCCTCATAAGTGAACATTGATTCCTCTCCTTCCATCCATGAGAGGAGGGCATGGTCGAGAGATATGCCATTTTCTTGTTCTAGGGACATTCCCTGCATCAATGTGGTAAGAACCGCATTCTCCATTTGGGGAGAGGCACATGTATATCCTCCCAAATTCGACACCATGCATCGGTTGCATTGTTCTGCAACCTTTTGTTGCAAATTTCCATGTGAACAATTTTGAGGCATATGCGCGTAACCGTAGGGGAAGCACCAGGGATTGAAATCTCTGGCAAGATTGTTCTACCCTACGGTCAGCTTGTTGATGGTTAAAATGACACAAACAACATTAAAACAAAATATTTCTACTCTATTTCTCCTGAAAAACAAAGACAACATGTAGTAGCCTAACTCCCAAGGTCTTGGTAGTTGGTTCTCAACTGTCTAATGTCACTCAATTGGTTCATGCAACTGTAATATTCAAGGGTTCTATGCTGGTAACAAAAAGATTCAAGCTATGACTCTCTTTATCGAAATAGTTCTTATAAATCAATGGGTTTTAAATAAAAGAAAAAGATAGAACAAAGGGGTAAACCAGTAAGTATGAATCAAATTTATCTAATATCTGGACATATACCTTCAACAATGAATGTAACAGATCATAAAACCATAAGATGATACAGTCTGTAGCATAATCTATACCACTGCATACATTCTAGGTGCTTAATTAACTTCACAATTACTCTTCACGAATATCCCAAGAGTTTCAAAACAACACACATTCATTCATCATCAAAATTATAGATCAACAAACTTTTTAATAACTTCAACTCAATGACAATCTAATAAGATGATCCTTAAATTTGATTCCTTCAAATGACTTTCATCATTCAAGAAACTCTTATGTTTAGCACAATCACTGCATACAGATAGATCATAACTTATCAGCCTTATCAAACAAACAATTTAATTCCAAACACCATATTTCAAGTAAACCTGTAATTCTATTAACTGTAAAAGATTAAGTATAATGTATCTCTGCAAAAACTCTACAAAATTTTGTCTCTTAGCATTAGGTAAGCCAATCTAGTTCTCAATTAGCCGACCTTTACAATATGATACCCATCTGGTATTTATAGATATACAAAAAGTTTGAACCTCACTTCTATTTTAGGCTTTCCACCTTTTTAGGAATTCAGACTCTCTCGGAAACTCAGATCAATTTGATCTTGAGTTCTTACATTAGACTTTTAGTCTTGACCAAAAATAGAAGATAGAAGAGAACAGAAAGTCATGCGCTCAAAAAGCTATTAGTGTTGTATGCATGCAACATGCAAAGAAGGAGAACATCATGCATGTAAGGATTCATGCATGTGAAGCTAGATCTGCTAGGAACTCATCGTAGTTGGTGAAGACTTGTTGTAGAGTCTCCATCTCTGGCCCATCAATCTAGTCATCTTCAAATTTAATCCGATCCAGCTCAGCTGCAGCAACTCCTTCATACTTTTCACCTTTATTAATTCTCTCCCTACAGCTTTTATCTCCTCTTAGACCTCTACAAGTCGATCTAACATCAACTCTCTGCCATCATCTCCCTTTTGCATAAGTCCTTGGAATCTTTCATCCCACTTTTCCTTTATTTGATTAAAAGGCATGCCCTCTTTTGTAAATGCATTTATATCTACAATAATGGCAATAGTTGCTTCTAATTCTTCCAATTGCTCAGTTAAATTATTTACAACTTCTTGAATCTCATCCTTATGCTTGCTCAAAAAGCCAGTCCTAAACTTAAGTATGCAAGAAGTCTTCTCTACAAAGTCTTTTTTATCATCTTCAAGTATAGACTGTTCCAAAAGAGTTGTTAGAGGCAATGTATTTATCTTTTCTAACTTTTCACCATACTCCCTATACTCTTCTTCTTGTTTTTCTGATGCCTCAATATATTGATACATCTCTTTAATCAACCCTTCAATATCCTTGTAGGCTTCAAACCCTTTCACTAAAATCTCTCCTACCTCTTGGTTCAATTTATCTATCCATTTGTCTACCATCTTCGCCTTTCCTCTAACCTGCACCAAATCATCAACCTCCTTTTACTTAACAAAACAAGAGTCTCAATAGCTGCAACTTGTTGTAACCTTGGAGAGGAGACACTCTTCAAGAATGAATGTAACTGATCCAATTGAGCCTTAAGCTCATCTTTCTTTTGTTTGTCCTTCATCATTCTTGATTTAGTTGTTGAAGCCACCACATCAATCAGATTCATTTGTTGATTCCTAGTGGGTCTTCCCAAATTAACCGTACTCAATTGATAGTCCATTAGCTGCATATCCCCTACCTCCTTTTCTGTCATAGGCATGGCACATTCAGCAACTATCTCCCCTTTATCTATGAGTCTAGTAGAATGTAAGATTTTAGCCTTCTTCTTAGGCCTTTCCTGTTCAATTCCCTTCATCATGTCCTCCCAATTAAGAGGTTGAGGAGGTGTTCTGGCTCTCTTCTGTAGGTTTAACTTCAACCATATAGGATCACTGGGAGCAGTCATCATCATGGAAAAGGAAGCAGCAATTGTAGAGGGTGGCTGAACATTTACCTCAGGTTGAGAATCAACCTTTGCTTTCTCTTGTTGCTCCTGCAACACATGCATCTGCACCAACTTCTCAGACTCTTCTCTATCTCTTTGTTCTTGCATTTTCTTGTCTTCTTCTTCCAACCAATCCTTCTCCATTTTTTCCTTCTCTAACCTTTCTTTTTCTAAGGCCTCTCTTTCTAGCTTTTCCCTTTCTAACCGTTCTGCCTCCAAAGCTTTAAATTTTTCAGCTTCTACTTCTTCTTCCTGTTGCTTCCTAATTAGCTCTTCGGCCTCTTTTTCTTTCCTTATCTTTTCTGATTCTTCCTTTTCTATCCTTTCTATTTTTAAGGCCTTGAGCTTCTCTGCCTTTTCCCTTTCTTCTTCAGCTTGTTGTTTCTTTATTATCTCTTCAGCATCTCTTTCCTTTCTTAGAGCTTTAGCTTCTTCCTCTTTCTGTCGAGCTTCCTTTGCAAGTTTCAGTTTAGCAACCAGGATTTCCTTTTCCCTCCGGTTTCTTGCTTTCTCCTCCTCAAGATCATGGATCTTCTGTATCAACTCTAACTTGTCATTTTCTGCTTTGACCTTGAGCTCATGCTCTCGTTGCCTCATTTGCTCCTCTACTTCATCAGTTGCTGCCCTTGTTTCAATTTGTTTTGCCTTTAATTGTTGTTGTTGAAGTAGAGCATCAACTTTCACCTTAGCATCCATTTCCTTTTGCTTCTCCACTGCAGCCCTTGCATTAGAATCTCTTGTAGCATCTTCAAATAGTTTCCATTGCTCTTCTTGTGTCAGAATTTGCTCAATAGTATGCCCTAGAGGCATCTTTTCTTGCAAATCCGTTTCTGACAGAGTCTCTTTTGAATCTGTCTCAACTTCTACAAATTCTTCCTCCACTTTTTTTCCTTTAGCAGCTTCAGCCATGGCATGAAGTGCTCCTTCTTGAACATCTTTAGTTTTCTTTCTTGTGAGTGGGGCTTGTGTGGATGACTCACCCAATGTGGGCAAAGAAATAGCAGATCTTATTGGAACATCTCCCTCTGGTGCCTCTTCTTCTTCATTGACCACCTCAAGTTCTATTTCTTCAATATCTGGAGGAAAGAATTCTAATGGCTCCTTGGAACGTGTCTTTCTTTTAATTCTCTTGTATCCTTTACCCTTCTTAAGGACTGGTCCTTGAGGAGCTCGAGCTTTCATCATCAACCATTGCACACTTCTATCCAAAACTGCTCTTCCAATTTTCTTAATATCAATTGTTTCTTCCTCATTCCAGTCTATTGGATCTAAGCTTTTGGTGCCAATGTTCAAGGCTTCATATGAGGGATCCAATACAATTCCATCATCCACTAATGTGTCAGGAATATTTTCTTTAACACCCAACTCTACCATAAGTGCAATCGATAATCTTTCATAGTTCTTCTTCCTTAAGTCATATTCATCCTGTCGATCACACCAAAAGTCCTCTAACAAATTAAAGTGTCTAGTGAACACTGAAGGTAATAAGGCATACATTTTCTTCCTTGGATCAAAATACTTACGAGTTGTATACAATCCTAATTTCAATTGTATCAACTCATTACAAACTACCTTTGCTTCCTTCAAGTGTTGACATCCATATTCACCCAATTTCATGGGAAATTTATGACATCCAGTCTTGTGCTTGATCCCAAACCTAGCATTAACTCCAATGGCTTGATACACAAATTCCATTAGCACCATCCTGTTACTACAGCATCTTGGAAGTAAATGTGGATGGCCTTCAAAACCAAACAACCTGAAGTATGTAACTTTGGGGTATTGGATGTACCAACTTCCCCATTCAGCAATAAAAGCCATAGCTTCTTGACTTAACCTGTATCCTGCATCTCCACTCAACCGATTGATGACCACATATAAAAATGCATCATTGACTCTTCTGAAATGAGTCTCAGCAACTTGAAGAGATAACTGATCATAATATTCCCATACCTTCTTCTGCCCATCCAAGGCTCCTATTATACCTACTCTATTTAATCCTGGGAAAATCCCCAATCTTGCTGCAGCATAAACCACATAAGAAGTCATGAAGAAAGATTTAGTCTGTCTAACCCTTGTGAGTTGATCATGTATGGCGTCAGAAATAATCATTGACCAATCAAACTGGTAATCACCCTGAAAGATTACTTGAATGAAATGAAACATCCATTCCTTGAAGTGGAAGGTATCCCTCTTCCCAAACACTCTAGACAGCATTAATATCAAGTCAGATACCTCCTTCTTGAAATCTGCCCTCTTTGGCTGGTCTGCAAGCTTGCTTAAAGATTTCTTCTCTATGCTTAACCATTTTTTGTTTAAGTGAGACTTATTGGAGTCTTTATGCTTGCTATATTTCTCCAATGCCTCTGCTTTAGTTAGCTGCACCAAGTTCTTGGGATCAGGAACATTAAATATACTTTGGAACATTTGCAGAGTAAGATCTATAATCACATTATTTTGTGAATCCATGCATAATCTTGTAGCAGGATTGTAAGTACTGGTTACTGTCAATATCAACTTCGAACACTGGACTGATAAAGGAAACATCGTGATATGTGCAAGACTGGAGCCAACAATCCTTTGTGTTCTCCCTGTCAAGTTTGCTCATTCTGCAAAGGTCTCTTCATGTAATTCTTCAAAGCTATACTAGCCCAGATTAGTATCTGTGATATCTGACCAGTCTGATTCCACCTTGCTCACTTTCACCACCGGATTCCTATGATCATACCTCAATGTATACGACAGCTATTCTGGTTTCACCTTCTTTATTTTTGGTGTTGTCTTTGATGTTCCAACCGGTTGATTCCTTCGAGCAGCCTCTCCTGACATTCCTGACATCTTTCAATTCTCCTGCAAGCAAACCTCTAATTAGATCTTTAGATATCATCATAAAACATGCTTTTAAAACATACCTATTACACAGACATCAGAGTCGGAACCAGACAAAAGCTCAAAACAATCTCTTTTACAACACTGGCGGACTCGGAGCAAAAACCGATATAGAAACTTCACCTAATAACAAACGGGCTCGAATTCAGAGTCGGAGTCGGTTATTGGAACCGAGATCGAAATGAAAAACGGATTTGGTTTTCTTTCGAATTTTCATTTTTTCCATATTCTATTTCCATTCCGCCTTCGCCTCCGATTAGGTTATCATTACTTTGAAGAAAGACTTTCCCATTATACGTGGAGCCAGAAACGGGATGAGAATGGAATCAATAAATTTTGTAAAATGAATTCTTAAGTTCAAGATCGATTTTGATCCCGCCTTCGCCTATGTTATCATATATTTCAAGGAAACCTTTTAGAACTCACAATCGGAAATGGGATAGAAATGGAATCGATGACTTTTGTAAAACAAAACTCTTAGGTCCATAATCAATTCCAATCCCACCTCCGCCTATGTTAATCATGATGTCATCAAATACTTTATTCATTTTCAACACAACTTCATGATTAAAACCTAGGTCGCTATAAAATGGAAAAGGAGCTTTAAAACTCTACACTCATATGACCGTGGGGAATAATTGCATTCTAAGATATCATTTTTTAATCATTTAAAGTGATTACAAAGACCAACGAAACCCTAATCTAATAAACCTGATAAAAAAACTAGGGCACGGGTTTAAACCCTGCCATTCTACCTGACAAAGAAACCCTAATTAAACAATAAATATAATCTACCCTAACTCACTGTAAAAATCTCTAATCTACCTCACTGTAGATTTCTAATTTTAACAAACGCCATTAAAAAAAAACCCTTAATCTAATCTAATCTATTGCAAACCAAAACAAACACGACGCAATCACGATTAAGACGTGAAAGTGATGATGCCCTAAAAATAGAAAGAAACGACAATAAAAACAAACAGAAATAAAGAAACAACCCGACCAACAATATAAAAGACCCATTCAAACCAGCACGCCAAGAATCACGAACGTTTAAAACGAAATGATAACAACAACACGATTCAAAGCACGGGCAAACATATATACAAAACACACAACAGTAAACCAAACGAAGAACAACAATAAGAAAACCTACCTCGAACACAACAACACAGCTAACCTTCTAAACTGATCCGTTCGCAACAATCCTCTACTCTTTCAATCTTTTCGCTTGAATGAACTCTGCTACTGCTCCTTCGTGCTCTTAGATCTTTAACAATAACAATAATGATTGGTTTAACCCTTAATAAAGGTAAATATGTAAATTTCTACCTACACCGGCAAACTGTCGTTAATGCATTAAAGCGCAATAAAGGCAGAGTCAGAACTGAGAGTGAACCAACACTTCACAATAGCGCGACTTTAGTCAAAAAGTCAACGACAAAAACTGGCGGGGCGGAACTAAAATGGAAACGGAATCTCAAATTTATAAAATTTCCAAATCCAATTCCCATTCCGGCTCCGGGTCCGACAACTAAAAACAAAACAAAAGTAAATACCAAAAAGTAAAGTAAAAGACCGACCTAATAAAACAAAACACAATGGCCGAGACTAAGCAAAAATAAAAATAGCGGAGGCGGGATCAGAATAAATTATGATTTTGCAAATTTTGATAACAACCATCCTAATTCCCACTCCAGCTCCGCTTCCGCTAAAGACCAAAACAAAGGCAAAGAAAAGACTGTCGAGATAGAACCATAAACAAGCATCAAAAGAACTTTCAGAACCCGATTCTGTTCCAGTTCCGATTCCGACAGAGAAACCAAAGAAAAACAAAGTATTGACAAAACTAGACTCCAAACTTTGTTTCAAAAACAACTAAGTACAAAAATAACAAAGGGGGACCCATTTTGACCAAGGCAAAAGATGGGGTGATTATGCAAGGCATAACACGGCTCTCTACTTGTACTTGTTTGAGTAGCTCACAACGGAGTCAGTACCGGTACGATTTGGTTATTTGTCTGAGTCGACGGATTTCTATGTGTGGCTCCTTGATATTGGTTATGTTGGTAGGATTGTTTGTCACCTTGATAACTTTGGTAGGATGGTCTTGGAGGAGCAACCTAGTTGTGCTTGATAGTGGTTACTTCTTTGTTAAGTTTCGTAACATATCCCTTATGTCGCTTATCTTGTCCTTCGAAGTACCAGATGAAGAAACAACATTATGTGGTGCACTTGGATATGTGTACATAGATGGGGGTGGCACGAGTGTGCTAGTGGATGGAATCTCCTGGGTGGAGTTTGATATTTTGAGGAATATTAACATAATGGGCCGAGGTGGCAACTTCCAAGTGTCGATAAGGTTGTTCTCTGCCTTAACTTCTATATTGTATGCATCCGATAATGTGGTTCCACCAAGTGACTGGATCATCATGGAGATGTTGGTGTTGATGGAATTTAAGTGAACATAAATGGTAACTCGGTCAGTGGTCGGATGCCATTCTAGATTCTCTACCAGGTTATATGGAATTGGGCATTGAAATCAGCCATAGCTTCAGATGGGGCCCGCTTTATTTTTGATAGTTGATGATATAGCGAAGACATGTCTCTATAATTAAAGAATCTTTCATAGAAAGGATCTCCGAGCTGATCCCAAGTACCAATAGTATTAGTCAGCAAAGTGTGATACCAATCTAATGCTCTTCCTCTAAAAGAAGTTGCAAGAAATCTTAGTGTTATGTTCTGATCTGTAACTCCGTGTACCAAATATACGTTTGCAACATGTTGCAGATGTTCAGGTGGTGTTCTTGAGCCATCTCCGGTAAAATTTGGAATAGCTTTGAGAGCAAAGACCGAGACAAGGGCCCAAATGGTAGGCGCAACTGGGGCTACAAGGGGAAATTCAGCATCCCAAGCCACATAATTTTGGTTTGCGATCTGCAACATGGTTGGGATCCAAAATTTCTACTAGGCGAGTTTGGTTATGCATTGTTACTAGCGAAGGCACTAAAAAGCCAAGATTATTTGCGGTTTGCGACCTAGTAACAAGTCGATGGCTTATACACCCTTTTTGATTTGGTATATTTAAGTGGTCCCACCAAGCGTGCTAGGAAAAAGAAAAATTGTTGATGCTAAAAATTAACAAGGTAACAACCCTTTGTGGGAAACTCAGTTAAAGGGGGGGCCTATTGCACTAAACTGAGTAACTTTCGGATTTTACAGAAGTTGGCTTCTTTTATAACTAGGGTTTTGAATGGGAAAAGGAAGAAAATATAAAAATAAAAGGATCTAACTAGGACGATGCGCCAAGATTTAGATATAAGTCATGGTAAATCTATCTTTTGGATCCGATTTAAGGGCTCGTTCAACAATCTATTATGTCCTAGAATGACAGAAAAAAAAGATAGAAGCCTGAATGATTCACTCAATGACATAACATAATATTCATACATATTTACTGAAAAGAGGAGTCAAAGACATGATCTAAACTAGCAAACTTGCATAAAATTTATAGAAGTTCTGCAAATGAAACATTCAGTCCTATGATGGCACAGTAAAACTTTATCAAAAATATTTAAGAAAATAGAGAGGTCGAACAATGGCACAGTCTATAAGTATTTACAATAATCTAAAAAGTGGTAAAGGCCTGGTTCTTTCACCAATTTTTCTATCAAAATCTGAACTCCTGCTTCGAAAGAAGAAGTGATATTTATAATAATATCCCAACACGGTGAGCTAGTAACATAAAATATCCTTTGATCATGAGAAATTATGTATTATCAATGATTTACCCTAGCTGTTGCAACAAAAAAAAATTTGAGCCATGAATGAGGATGCCACAGAGCCAAATGCATCCCTTGTGAATGATGGCAGTGGTCCCAGTAGACCAACATTTTGACATGTGTCATTCACTTATGACGGCAGTTATAATACATGGCAACTATTGTGGGGTTGTTGCTTGCTCATCCCCTTGTGTGATAAAGTCCTTAGAAGATCTATGTGGCAAGCAGTTGAGGTCTGAGGTTCATTCTCCCCTTCATCTGGTAAAAACTTGCACATTGAAGACACGTGGAGGTCTCATAAACATATTGCGCTGAAGGTGGGGGCCACCAAGGAATGTGCACGGACCGATGCTATGCGGCATGCAGTCGAGGCTCAAAAGGGTAGCAATGGGAATAAGCACCGAAGAGTGTGAACCACTGACATGTGGAAGCATGGCGGTGTCTTTTTGAAAAGCGAAAGAAAGGATCCTTGCGAGGAGCACCCGACTAACAAGTGGCAACATTCAGATAAATCCTTGTGAAAGGAACCCGATGTTGCTTTTAATAGGAGGCATGGTCGGTACTTAAGAAAAAAATAAAATAACCCAAAGGGAGCTTGGGAAATTTATATTCACACTTAACACATGGGATGGAATATTTAGCCTTACTAGTAGAGGTTTTCTTACCACCATTTGAGGGCGTATAGTTTAGGTCAGTGTTGTACCCATCAGACCACACCTCTGACTCCATCTCCATTTACATCCCCTCACTCTCCACAACCTCCTCAATCTGGAATTTCCCACTTCCTTTCCTCTTTATTTTCTCAGTGGGGTGAGGAGTTTAACCAATACTATTAGCCTTAATGAAATCAACTATGAGAAGCACCAAACCCTCATGCAGAAAAGGGTTTCTAGGATTCTTTCTAAAACTCGCAATTCCCTCTTCAAGTGAAAGCAATAAGTAGAAGGGAAAGGAGATGAGTTTACCATGCCTGAAATGGTTCAGCATAACAAAGTGGTGACCATATAGGGTTGTGTATCTTCCATCAGGTGTGAAGTACTGCATTAATGCCATAGCCACATCCTTCCAAATAGGTTTAATTAGGGACCTATCATATCCACCACAATCCAACCTCACAATTTTAGTTCTCTCTCTGTCCCGTATAAAATTTTACCTAGCAAATCCTGACAAGTTATTATCTCTATAGAACATCCTTCCTTCGGTCAACATCCTAGTAACCTCAACAATTAAATCTTCATTAATGGTGGTATCCTGACCAAACATACTCAGGACATAGCCATTACAGGCATCGAGAAATTCCTTGGAGACACTAGCTTTAAAGCCATGCAACCTTTCCATGAAAGAGGTCACCCCGCCCTTCTACAAGATCGCTCAAACCTTTGCATTGGTCTTGAAGTCATCACAGAAAAGTGGTTTCGTTCTACATATATTCCCACGCATTATTGAAAGCTCCACATACACAGACAAAAACCACACCCGGTTGAAAAAATATAGTAACAAAAGAGGAAAATAAACACCTAGAAAGTGTATGTGCCTACCAAGTGTGTTATTGGGAACAATAATGGTGAAAAGTCTCATGAGCCTCTGATTTAAATACCCACAAATTCCAATGATCTTCATCAGGGCTAAGTGTCCAATCAAACAGATAAAAACATGATAACCATGCAAGCCTTTCACCGAGAGAATGTCTAACATCAACATGCTAAGATTTTTCATCATTAAGAAAATTAAATAACTCAAAGGGAAGGACATCATTTTCCTCATAATGCCTTGCTAACGTCACCCCCTGATTCGCCATCCAGTTAGCAACCCAATTCGCCTCATAGAAGACATGATAAATGTAAATCTCATTAAAATCTTGCAATAAAGCAAGGGCATCCAAAATGAAGTTTTAAATAGTCCATGATAAGGGAGAGACCTTCTTAAGATGATTAATAATATTTAGGGAGTCCCCTTCAATCCATATCTTAGAGATCCCCTTGTCCCTATCCATTTTAATGTCATGGTAGGCTATGACAGCTTCAACAAAGTGGTTTGTCTGGATTCCCAAAGGGAGTGCCACCGCTGAAACAAGCCTACCATTATGATCTCTTAACACTCCCCCATAGCCAGCAGGACCCTAATTTCCTTTTTCCAAACCATCGAAGTTGATTTTATGCCAACTGGAAGGAGAGAGAAACCAAACAACCCCATCCCTAACCGATTTATCTCTTGTTAATAGCTTAGAAATATCAAAATAAAGTTCCCATTGAGTAGCCACCCCAACATCATAGTCAGAGGCCAACACATGCCCTGAAATATCAATATTTTCCACCACCTGCAAAAAATTCTCCCTGACAAATGACACAATTTTGAAAAAAAATGGATAAGGGGGAAAGAGAGGCATCCCTAAATATTATTTTGTTCCTCTCCTTCCACAATCCCCAGACAATATGAGCGAGCATTAGAGACCAAACCAACCTCAAGGAGGGATTAGTTGAAGGCACCTGCCATTGAAGCCATAGCTCCCAAACCAAAGAAGGAAAAATCCACTCCAATCTTCAGAGATTGAGAAAAAGAGCCTAGACCTCCCAAGAAAAACTATACCCAATAAACAGGTGCAAGCTATCCTCTACGTCTATCATACAAAGATAGCATCTATTGGGCATGGAGAAGCCTCTTTTGTACAGATTGTTAATAGTTAAGATTTTCTCCTGCATTGTCAACCATAAGAATATATTAATTTTGGGAATCAACTTCGTCAACCACACTAACCCCCATGATGGTCTAGGTCCCACAATATCATTAAGGGCATTAAAAGTAGATGCCACCAGATACTTCCCATGCGGAAGCCTTCTCCAAATCACCTTGTCCCTCTAGTTGGAGACAAGAATATGTCAGACACCTGTCTATGAAGCTCCTCTAGCTCATGGAAATACTCATGGATCCTTCTCAACTCTCCATTCATAATATAATTAGCAACCAAGCTCCCAAATTCCTGGATACATAGATCCCTCCAGGGAGCCACCCAATCAGCATCTCGCAGTGAATCGTGACCAAACCACTAATCATCCCAAAAAAGGATATCCCTACCATTCCCAATCGACCATTGAAGACCAGTAGAAATAACACTTCTTTTCCTAATCAGGGAATTCCAAAAGAAAGAGCCCAAGGGAGGAGAAAATTCATCTCTCATAAACTCACGAAATTTATCCACTTGAGCAAGATACTTGGAAGCCAAAATCTCCACCCAGTCCTTCTCACCACGGATGAATTTCCATAGTTGTTTAGCAGCAAGGGCCCAGTTGAAATCTTTAATCCTGTGCAGACCCAACCACCTTGGAATTTTGAGCAGCACATCTCCTCCCATGACACCAAGCTCAATCTCTTCTTATCCTCCACACCAATCCAAAGAAACCTTTTATGAATTCTCTCCACCTTTTCCCAAAAATTATGTGGAATTTGAAAGAGGCTAAGATCGTACACTGGTAGATTCTACAAAGTGGACTTGATTAGCACCAATTTACCAACCTGACTGAGCAACACACTTTTCCAGCCTGCCAACTTCACATTAAACTTGTCAATTAACCCATTCCAAAAGGAATCGAGAGATGAATTAGCTCCAAGAGGTAAACCAAGATGGGTGGAGGGGAGAGTTCCCATTAAACACTGAAGAATACCAACAATTTTTTGCATCCTCATTTTAGGGGTATTGAGGAAAAATAGCATGATTTTTGGGAAGACTCACCAGTTTACCTGATGCCTCCTCATACATCTGAAGATTCCTTTTAATGGTCTTAGCTTCCGCAATAGAATATTTGCCCATAATCAAAGTATCATCAACAAACTGTTGATGCGAACAAGGGGGGAAGAGGAGGAAGGTCTCAAACCCTTTAAAGATCCTAAAGAAAGCTTCAGTTGCATTGACCTTCCTAGAGTTTCCCCTAGGATAATGAAGAGGAAGGGATACATTGCATCACCTTGTCTCACACCCCTATAACTCTTAAAAAAAATTGAAGGAGATTTTTTAACCAATACAGAAAAAGACACCATCGAAATGAGGCCATTGTTGTTTTGGTTTAGTGTGGTGATTTGTTGTTGGAGGGATGAGACATTTTGTAAAAGTGTGTTAAGGATTGGATCATTGTTGGTGTTGTGAAATGGACGTGAATAAGGTGGGGTTGTGTATGTATGCAGAGGGCAAGTGAAGTGTAAATTTGTGAGGGGGGATAGATGAGGATATATGAGATTTGAATGCACAAAGCTAGAGGGATTCCCAGTGGAAATACCTAAGGAAGTATTGGCATTGCTAGTAGGTTGTATGGTTGTAGTAACATGAGGATTAGTGTAGGTAGGAATAGAGGTAAGGGTTGTGGAAGGAGGAATTGGATTTCCACTATGAGTGAAATAGTTTGAAAACCCAAGATCCATAGAAAATGGTGTATCATGGGATGACATGAGTCTCGAACTACGTCTCATGACAGTATTGAAAATAAGACACCAAGTTGTGAAGCTCGTACAAGTTTCACAAACCCAAGGTGCACCCAAAATGGATAATAGGCAAAATGCAATCAAATACCCTAGAATTTAAAGTGCAATGCAAATATGTAAAAGAAATTTTTAGATTCTAAACGAGATAATTTTCTAATTATGCTATGTAAACATCTGAAAATGATGTCTTTTTAGATGCAATTTTGGATTCACACAATGCATTGAATTTATCAAATGAAGCTTAATATGAGCAATTTGAGATAATAGTAATTCTACAAACTGAAACAATAAACTGAAAATAGCATAATGAAATGTAGAAATAAAGATTTTAATGCCCAAAAATGCAGGAAAAAGCACTAATCAGGGACTCATTCACCCATGGGAAAATGGGTTCTAGTTCAAGGTTTTGAAAAATGAATTTACAGATCTCTGAGTTGATTCTTATGGTTTTTAGATTATGGACTGAGACAAGTGATTACAATTTCAATTTTCTATAAAATTAAGTCTAAGTGTAAATGCAAAATAGTGCTAAATGACAAACTAGGAGACCTAATTTGAAATACAATTTTGATTTAGTTTTATATTTTAAGTTTTTGATCATGTAGTGTTATGTAAATGCTTTGCAAAATGACTGAAATTTTTGTATTTTCTAGAATTTGAAGAATGCAAAAATGCAATCCTAAAACCCTAAATGAGATGAAAATTAATGCAAGTTAAGAAACCCTAAATGAGATTTAATTCAATGCAATGCAATGAAAATGAATGGAAATCCTAGATAAATGGACTCCAAAATCATAAAGATGTAATGTTCAAAAGTCGGATTCACCAAAATAAAACACTGAAAATAAGGTGGGTTGACCAAAATGGATTGATGAACCACATAGGGGACCTATTTTCCTTTATTTCATTAGGAAATAAGATCCTCACAAATAATTTACTAACAACCCTTTGTGAGAATCTTGGGTGTTTCCTTTTTTTGCTTAGGATGGGGGTCAGGTTCACTAGACACTTTTGGGAGAAAAATTAAAAATAGAAAATCAACCCAATTATACCAAATTAAACTTCAAACAACAATATTAAACTCAAAATAAGTAGAACCAAAAATTAAATTGAAAATCTAAGAGGGATAGAAATGTGTTTACTAGTCACCAAAAGTGAGTTTTCAAAGGCTGACTGGGAATCATTCATCCATGGGCGAATGGGTCCACTGTCAGGGTTTTTTTGCAACTTTCGAGAGCCTCTAGCACAAATCTAAAGCTTCCAATTTTTCCAAGTGGAAGTGTTGGAATGTCAAAAATAAATTTTGTAGGCGAGTTTTCGTGAGATGACAACCAAGGAAAACTTTAGTGGTGAATCTTTGCCAATGACCAAATCACCTGAATTTTATGAATTATCAATCCAATGCATGTCTATTTGCCATCGATTTTTTTATGAGGCATATTTAAGTAATAAATTCAATATAACAAACTACGCATTTCAAATGGACTGATTAATATTTTCTCATGGAATCTTGAAAGCATGTAATAAAACACCAATATATTCGCCAATACTATTAAAACAACTTTGTATCAAGACCCATTTTACCAATAAAAATTTACAAATAGTTGCTTGTGAGGACCCATTGCACCAATTAAAATTTACAAACATTTTCTTATGAGGACCCATTTCACCAATAGCATTAAAAATTAATTACATTTGAGAACACATTTCACCAATTGGCGTGACACCTCCATGCTAATTGTAGGGCCATAATTGCCTTGAAAATTACAACATATCGTTGTATAATCACGCCAGATTCGCTAAATTTTTAATATACCTTTAAAACCCCACAAAATTCACCAAATATGGATTGATATAAATATAATCAAAACTATCATTTATTCTTAAATATTTTGTTTAGTTCTAAAATTGTGAGCTCTCGATTTGGAAGTTGGACTTGGAACTTTGAAGTTGATCGTTGGAAAGTTACAAACTTATAGCAAAGGCATTCTTGCATTAACGAATAAAAAGTCAATGAAAACCTAAACTTAAAGGTGAGTGATCATTTCTTCATAGTGTTATAAGATTTCTTTATCTCTTTTCAATTCTTGCTTAAATCTTAAAGATGATATTGAGTAGGGAATGGGATCTATATTCTCTATCCTTCTTAAACAAGAAGACATTTTTTCCAGCTTTTATTCGAAGTGAGAGATCAATATGTCAAGCAGTAAGTGCAACAAGGGTAAGACTCCTCAAGGTGGTGAAGGGACTGAGATTCCATCACAATTCCCAAAATGTAGAGTTACCATACAATCTTACTTTGGAATTGGCAATGCTTATGATCCATCAAATCAAGATGGAGCTACATCATCAACTCTTCCACCAAATATTAATGAAGAAGACATTCATAATACCTCACCACCATCAGAATGTCAAGGTGACATTGTCATTGGGTTAAATGAGTCAAATGAGGATGAAAATACCGCATAATATGTTTTGAGGGATACCCTAGTTAGCTAGAATGAGATAATTGACTTAGATGATGTTGGTAGCAAAAAAAGAAAAGGCAAATAAAAAGTGGGGTGCGAGTGGGAAATGACAAGGAATTTTTAGATTGGTTGGTTGTCAAAGTACCCATTCATTATACCAGTGGAGAAATCAAACAAAGATGAAACTAAAATAGAATGCATGTGTATTATTTGTAGTTGAAAATGTAAAAGAGACAAGCAGTTCCTGCTAAATATTGGCACTATAGAAAAGCATATCGGTAAAGTTTATAAGAAATAAATCATAGACGAAAAGGAAAAATTAGTCATATGATGGAAATCAAAGGAAGAATGTCTTCATGTTAAGTATTTCATGGAGTATGAAGAGCATAAGCAAAGAATATTGAAGCTTGTTGTATGTCAAAGTATAATTAAGGATCAATTTGAAAAAGCAATGGAAGGAGCACATCTATCAAAAACTGTTCAGATGAGTGTTATTTTTCATATTTTGTCTAGAGGGTGTCCTATGACAGACTACCTAGAATATTTTAATTTATTATATTTTTGGGTGTTCCTTACTTTCCTAGCTCACATTGGTCAGTAAATGGTGGATAAGAATGGGAAAACTATCTTGCTACAGTGGAAAAGCAAGATTTAAAGGAGAAAGTAAAAGAGTCAAACTTCATTGCATTATCTTTAGATGAAGTTCATACGATAGATAATACTTCTTGGTTTTGTATGCATGTGTATAATGTAAAACAACATTTCCACCAATATCATCTTCTTTGTGTTCATAAAATGAGGGGCAGTTCAACATTGCAAAATCTATTTGAACTAGTTAAGAAATCTTTGAATAAAATTGCAGGTATGGATGGCTTGACAATTGCCAAAAAGTTGGTGTGTGTAGGAGTTGATGGAGTTGAAGTGATACAAGGTCACATGAGTGATGTTTTAACAAAGTTACAAACTACTTGTGCACCATACATGCTTGGCATTCACCGCATGGCCCATGGAATGAATTTAGCATTCAAAATTGTAAGCAAGTTTCCTACAATATCAAAAGTTGAAAATCTAGTTCGCGAGCTCTATGCATACTTTTGTCGAAGTTCCAAATGTTTCATGAAATTTCAAAATTTTGTTGAGGAAATAACAACAGGAAACAAGCTTCTCAAGGATGTTGATACCAGATGGATTTCCCTGCATGGACTAGCACAACAAGTTCTTTCATAATATCAATCCTTGATTGGAGTAATGTATGAGCATCGCAACACATTAGACAAAGCTCCTGACCTCTTACATAGATTATTCGATATAGAGACATTCTTGACTTTAGCTAGTCTTCTCCCCATGCTAGATGAAATGAATAATCTTGTGAAGAAATCCTAAGATAGAATTATGTATATTTATGAATACGCCAAACTATGTAGACATACATGCATGGCCCTCGATCATCTATATCTAGATCTAACAAAAGAAAGCCCAAAATATTTCATCTGGCGGAACAATATTGATTTGAATAAGCCTAATAATTATTTATAGTTTAATGCAAGTGGGAACTAATGTATCTGTGTATGCGGATTTGAGATACCAATGTACCATTATATGACACCCAAGTTCTCTATCAGAGAAGTACCTGTTAGAAAGGAATATTTTAACGATATTGTTAAATCTATTAGTGATAATTTGAAGGAAATTTCAAAATGTCTTTCCATAGATATTTATGATAGATTCCCTTAACATGAAATACTTGAAGCCATGGGTATTATGTATCCTCAATTTTTAGAAAATTGAGATAGCGCAAGATATTTTCATGATAAAGTAAATATCTTGATCAAACACTTTTTTAAAAGTGTAATGTACAATGAGAAGACAATAGAAGGAATTATAAATGCAGATAAGCTTAGACAATAGTGTAATAATTTTGCAAGAAGTATGATGGAATAGTTTGATTCCATGGGCATGGATAACTCCTTTGAACCAGGATCGATAAAAAAGGCTCAGAAAAACTTAGGTCAGAGTGAAATATTGTGTGGTACGATATTAGAATATTTCAGACTTGTTGATTTATGTCAAACAATGATTTTGGGGTCGGTGGAGGATGAGAGAGTTTTTAGTTCAATTGAATTTTTGAAATCAAAGTTAAGAAACAAACTAGACAAGAATTTGGAAAATTGCTTGAGGATGAAAGGAATTGTGTATAATGTCAAAAAAATCCTTTTGAAAGGGCACTCACAATCTGGAGGTCCATATACAAAAGAATACGGTTGTGCAACACTCCAATTACAAACACTGGTAGTCGCAGTGGGAAAAATGACAATGACACAAGGAGTGTTGAATTTGAGACACTGGCCAAAGAAAATGAAGACTAGACTTGGAATCAAGATGACTCTTTTACTTTAAGTTGAACGTTAGTTTCAGTACCCTAACTTCATTTGGGAAATGGAAGTGAATTAGCAGCTTTTAGGTATTTATACTACACTTCATGAATCATTTTCCAAACTGTAGATGATATTTTATATTGTATTCCATGAAATTGTGAATCATTGCACTTCATGATATTTTACTTTATATTGCACTTCATGAATCATATTCCAAACTGTAGTTGATGATATTTTATATTGTATTCCATGAAATTGTGATATTTAATATTTTATATTGTATTCAATGGTATTGAATTTGATATGTGATTTTGCATCATTTTTAAAGAACAACACTTATGAAACTACTTATAAATTCCTATTGCATTCCATTCACACAATATTTGATACATAATTGAAAGGAATATTATCCATTCCTTGAATAGAAGCTAATAGTTCAACATCCATAACATAAACAAATGATGTGATATGACAGCTTATTAATAACCGTTGATTATTTTGAGTCAGAAGATAGTGAATACAATACTGGAGAGCAAGATAGGTCGATATTATATTCAAAATTAAAGAAATACGCATAATTACTTGAGTCATATTTTGTTATTACATAGCAAAATTACAACATTTCCTATATGTGCTATCAAATAGCTTACAGTAGGCATCCCAAAAGATGCTTAAATCTAGTTGTTTTTCTGATCTAGGTGTTGTATTCATTTGGAATGTGTCATAAGGCTTAGGGTTCTATTCATTCTTATGTTATAGGGTTTATGTGTGTTCTAAACTCTCTCAAAAACCCTAGGTGTCTTTTCCTTTACCTACATTCTAATTCAAATTTGACCGGATTTTACCCATTCCCGATCTCGAGTCATATCTTATGCCTTTACATCTGTTTACTCACTGACCCCTTGAGCCTATTTTTTCTGGTTGCTACCCATAGAATCCTTATAAATCTTGCCTTTTCTTATGCAGGTCATAAAATTATTTAATTCTTATTCTTTCCCTAATTTTGGGTTTTAATATTCGCTCAATATTGTTCATGTTATAAACTAGGCACGCAACCCCTTTTAAGTCATGTAATAAGTGCACGTACTTATTAAAATCCTTTGTTATGTTTGGTGGGTCCTATTGACTAATTTCTATTAGTTCCCCTCCATCTCGTTGGATTAAAATAATCAATTTAAGGATTCGACGAGATAGCGGGCAGGCAACACCTGGCCAACCTTTTGGTGAGTCCTACCACTTCTCGAAGGCATCGATGACTAAAGCTGTTCAAATCAAAGGTTATTATTGTTTTTGACAAACAAATCTCAGTCATTCCCCACCTCTCCACTACCATAATATACACATGCTTTAAACCTAGAGGGAAAGAGGGGAGGTTGACACGTAGACAGTTTCAACAATTGTGGAGATGGTGGAGCCCGTAGAGTGACATGGAGATAAATCCTCATGGAATTTTTCAGTTGTTCAATGGCAATAGGCATTTGTAGTCAAATTTTCAAACTTATTTGACCAAATCTAAGTCATTTGTTAAGCTATCTCACTACGATATCAATAGTTAAAATTCAAAGTTCAAGATTGAGGGCAAATGAATCGTATCAACCATTATGGTTCGTGCAAGTGAACCATAATGGCGAGTATGACGTAGAGCTACCAAATTTCCAATTGGTATGTTTTAAAGCCATAAAACTTTCTTTATAGTATAAATGAAAACTTTTAAAGCATTTAACATGTCTAAGGAGTTCTCGCAAAAAAAATCAAGCTTGTTCGATGACAAGAATTAGGGTTTTCAAGAATCCACAAAATCGGTAAGTAAAATTGCTATCCTGCTTCTCAGTTGTTTAAAAATTTGTTGTAAGTGCTCGTTATATCATTTTGTCATTAGGGTTATTGGTTTTGTTGCATTTCTTTTAAGGTTTGACATTCAATTTGAATGATTAGCCTATTTAGTCTTGCGATTGCCTTGCATCAACCCATACCCTAGTTGTGATTGTGCAATTTGATGAGTAGTAAATACTAGTTTGCACAAACTCTGTTACTATGACATCCAAAGTCAAAGCATCTACGTAAAAAGACTAATATTCTGAGTTGAAGCCTGCTATGAGACCTCTGGTATAGGACTTAACCGAACAATTGGTATTTTCAACCTTTGACAAACCAAAGGGACAACGTATGTACTTTGGCCTTGGAACTAAATTTGGCATCACTAATTATTATTGTAAAATTAATGATGTTGCCCTACCGTACTCCGAATGGAGTCTTTTCCAAGGATGGTTTGGATATAGGAATGTTGATATCCCTTTATGCAACCCCTAGAGTTTGGACATGGGTAAACTGGTTGTACCCAACATGTTCATAGATGTTGATCTTTTCAAAGCAATTGTTGTGAACTATGACCCTTTGGTTAGGGTTGTTAGAGCTCATGATGGACATAATATAGTATGGGTTAATAAGGAAGAAGTTGCACATGTGTTCAAGTTGAACACTTGGATCAGTGACATGGTTAAGATTGATGAGCAGATGTTGAGGGAGGAATACAAAAGGGTAAAACACAACTTTAGGGTGTCGGTGTTGACCAATTTTTTGATATTAGTAGGGAAGGGAATCTACAAAAGAAATATTAATTTGGGACCCTCTGATGTTGAGCCCCTCCCTATTAAGTATTTCCAACCATATTTTCAAAATACCTTTTACTCCCTCTACCAAATTATAGGGTTTGATCTTGGCTCTAGCATGCCAATGGCCCATATGTACATGGTTGTGAGTATCCAGCACCTTAACATAAATACCTTATATGATTTTTCCACCTATATAGCAGAGTAAATTCACAAAGGATTGGTGGCCTTGAAGGGTAGGAAACTTGGTGTCATATTTTTGTGGTTTTCACTCTTTATGCATATGTTTCTTTTCAAAGGTGTAGGCTATTTTGGTCAGGAGATGGAACTTAAAAGGGTTGTGGATGGTATTGAGATGTTGGTGCAATCATGGACCCCTATATTGGATAGGAATGAATAAAACATTGACTATGTGACTACTACAAATCAGTTTTCACCAAATTGAGATAGACTCTAATGGTGGATGTGCCTAGGATCCCCAAAGAGTTACATGATTTTTTGAGGCTAGTTAAAAGGAGGCCTGACTTGCATATTGCTCACAACTAGAGGATGTAATATCTTATAATAATTATATAGTTCTAAGGGTATTTGGCACACAATTGACACATCATATACTCCCTAGGGAAGTGCCTCTGAGGATTGGTTTTTTGGAGGTGATGTGGCAGTTAGGGAATATAGATGATTTCTTCCTAGATGAGAAGTGAAAGGGAACTTTCTTCCATACATACACTGTGTTTGTTGATTTTGTCATGATTACACATGGATGGATAAATATTGTGGACCACTATCTCAATATGAATATCTGGGCATATAGGACATATGACCTTGAGGGATTTGTAGTTTGGTTAATGAAGAGAAATAGGGGAGGTTAGTATGTTCACAACCACACTATTTATGATGACCTCACCAAAAATATTTTTGATCCCGATGTCCAAATTGACAGAATGAAGAAATGGTTGTTTTTTTGAAATCGAAAAGAGAAATTAAGGTTAAGGAGCCTAATCTAAAATCTTTGTCAGATGTTAGTGACCCAATTTTAAAGATTGAAGTTGTGATAGAAAATTTTGACAAAGTAGTGGCAAGATTAAAGAAGATAAAATTTGTGCAAGATAAGGGGAAGGCCCCTATGATGGAGGGAGATTCAGTTGTGCAACCTTACAAGAAGGTGTACATATATTCAAGGAGGAAAGGCACAATAAGGAAGCAACAAAGAGTTACTACTCTTGCACAATCTGGGGAGTCAAAAGTGCATTCACCATAGCAACAACTATCTCCATTGTCACTACAACATTCTTTTGCCCCTAAAATAATTGAATTGGATTCTCCAATTAGAGAATCATCCCCTCCAAGGGAGCAATGTCCATCAATTAAGAAGCAAAAGGTTGAAGCTTATGGTCTCATTGACTATCCTGCAGAGGAGTCAAATGATGAAATTTCTATAAATTATGAGGAAATAATGCAAGGGATGTCATCTCCTCGAGGGGAAATAATATCACAGACTTTGAGCCTTAGGTTGAGAAAATCTAACATAAGTGGAATAAATAACTCTGAGGATGTCAGATTTAAAGCCTGTGAAAGCTTTATGGAAGATGATCAATTTTTCTAGACACAAGCTTTCAAGGAATATGTATGGAGACCAATGAAGGATAAGTATGCAACATTGGTGCAAACAAAGAGAAGTGAGAGCCCCAAGAAGACCCAAAAGGTTGTTGAAGTCCAGGTCTGAGATGAAATGAGGGCCAAGTATTCAAACATTTCTATAGAAGAGGGCAGGGCATTGGTGAGAAAGAGTGGAGTGTTATTACTCCCAAAATGGGACCTAGGATCCGTAATTGCTTTTGACACTGAGAGAAGACAATATTCCCTCATTTTTAATAGTGAAGAAGAAGTCACATTGGATTTACAGGGGTTAGATTTTAGTCAGCAATGGGACACTCTTGCTATTTGGGCTTTAGCCCCAACCACTAAAAATCCTAAAGTTGCAAAACTTTCCCCAAGTGTAAGAGGAGCCTTAATCATAAAAAGAGTTTCAAATACATCTGCCTTGGAGGCAAAAACCATGAATGTTAATGTGGAATAATTTACCAAAGCCACAATTGAGTCATTAATTGAGGAAAGGGATAGTTTTAGAACCAAATATAATGAGGTGGTTTTTGAGGACAACTCGGGCCAACAAAAGATGGCTCAAATGCAAACTCAAATGGCTCTATGTAAATAATAATTCCAAAGCATTGCAGCCTAGTACCTCACATGCTACAATCTTGGCTCATCCTTACCCAATCCTTTCACCTCCTTAAAATCAAGAGACTACCCCCATTGAATTTGAAGATGTACAAATAGAACAATTAGCTCCTGAATCATCAGATGCCCCTCAGTTTGAGAAAGTTACCAAGGAGGAGCTGATGGAAAATCTCAAGACTTATGAAGATAGGATGGATGATCTTGTTCATTTGAATAATATGAAGATTGTGACAATAGTACTTAAGCACTTCAATAAGGGGGTAGAGAAAAGATTAATTAGTATTCATGCTAATTATGCTTTGATGTTTGATGCCATTAAGAACCTTGATAGAGATAAATAAATTTATATTCCTTAAAGGATAAATGGATTCCAAGAGCTCAAATGCTGAGGGATATGGCTCTTACATCCTCTCGTGATACATATAAGCCTCCAAAGATACTTCTAAGTGTAAGATTTATAACATATATAACTGGTTCTCAAGGGTTGATTGAGTCTTTAGAGGTGAAGATTAGAGAATTGGCTATTAAGTTTAATGATTGGAATTGTGGTCTTCTTCTAGGCATTCTGAATGAGAATGGTGAATTTAAGTCCCTGCAAGAGTGGAAAGACTAGGTAGCTCAAGTGATAACTTCCCAGGCCAAAACAATATGTGATTAAATGGATTTGGTTAAGTTGAGGAAGGGTATGGATAGGATCATGATATAGGGGCTTTCCTTGAATATTTTGATAAGGAGGAAAATCGGGCAGTAGTCAAGTATAGCCCATATAGAAAAAGGGTAGATGATATCATGGGATTTGATTGGCCTACAGAGGAGTATTTTGACTTATGGAAGTCTAACTATATTGACATATTGGACATATAAAGTGTTGCAAGTGGGAGTGGGTGACAAAAATTTTGGTTGGTGGTCTACAATAACAAAGTTCAGCAGGGAAGTGCAATACATCGCTTGGAACGAGTACAAATTAGGCCTTGGATATATCAATTTTCAAATATTGCACTTCCTCAGTTTCAAATGTGGTGACAAGGATTGCAGATGTGGAATTACTTTGGTATATTCTCTCTTTCACTTTATTCTTTTCTTATACAATTTTTTTAAGTACTTGGACTACAATGTTTGCTCATGGAAAAGATTACTTTGCACTGACTAAAGGAGCCTTTTGGAAGACGAGAGAATCTTCACCAACAAAGAGAAATGGTTTTTGTCTCATATGAAATTCTCCCTCGTATTTGGAAATGCAAATGTAATTTCCTTTGGAAACATTTTGAAATTCAAATTCAAATGTATGTCAAATGTAAATGTGACTAAATGTGTAATTTGGCCTAAAGCTTGTTTGCTCTCTTGTTCTTATAAAAGGGAATTCAAGGTCAACTGCACGAGTCTTTGGTTGAAAGAGATTTTGAACTCATGTAAGAGAATTTTGTAATTCAAGCACAAATAAATAGAGTTAGTGTTGAATCTTACGTATGAATTCAAGTTTGTAATAGGCATAATGGTTTTATAATAGTGATGGCATTTGAATAAGAAAATGCATATTTTGGTATAGGTTCTTTGCTTTTGTATTTTTCTTATGAATTTTTAATAAAATGATCAAGGATCCTTCTATTGATCTTCAATTGTTTTGGTTGAATGTATGATTTTGTCTCTGATTTAATTCAAAGAATTAATTAAAATGCTCTGACGGAATCATAGGTTTGTATGACTAAATTAACATATTATTAATAATTTCATATTTTAATTGTGTCAAAACCTAAACATGTACTCATTGATTCATCACTCAACTTAATGCTTAATACTATATTAACGATAGTAGCATATACAACAATGAACATCATCAATCATTTAATGTGTATCTAGTAGTTAAAACCAAACTTTTTAATCAAATGATAAAATAAATAATACAGATAATTGAACATCAACAAATTATTGAATTTGGGATTTTTATTGATTTTCACATGAAGGAATACATAGAGGCATTTCCAATGAAAAATCTTGCTCAAAGACAACTCTACATAGAGCTAAGTTGGAACTTGGAAACTCATATTATCAAATATCAAATCATTGTATCACCTTTTCTAGCAACTTCCATTGTTCAGGTGGTGGAATTGTCACTTATTCTAACTAATGTTGTTTGACTTGAAGATTTTTTAACAATTCATGATTGAAATTGGAACCTATCTTGAATTCTTCAATCAATTTTGCATCCAAGGTTATTAGTGGTTTGATGGAATCCAAATAGTTCACCACATCTGGGCTCTGGGGAAACTGGTCCAAATCAATCTTCCTTGCACCCTCCATCTTCTTTCTGAAATTATCCTTTCCAATGAATCGCTCATTTGTGTCAAAATCCTCTGGAAAACCAAGATCTATGAAGTTCCTTACCTTTTCATCCAGCTTCTTCATCTTGTTTGTAGCCAGATGCACAAATTCCTTTGTTTCACGCATTCTCAAACACTTTTGAATGATAGATGACAACATCATTGAGGTAGGAAGCTGATTATTAATCCCTTTTGATTTTAAATCATTATCACTGGCTTTGTAGACTATTTGTTGAACTTGATTTGCAAATTTCTCTAATGGCAACACATTTTTGTTGTCCACTAAATATTTGTTGAGCTTCTTATAATGTAGTTTGATAGCATCAATCAATTGAACACATGTCACACAAATGATCAATCCTCTGCATTATTTCATCCCTAATCTTTTGTTTCAGATGCCTCATTATTTCTCTACAAAATGCAGATAACTTATTTTGACAAGAGTTAATTTCATTTTTTGCTTCCATCAGCTCTACCTCCAATCTTTCATTCCTTTTTCTCTCTTTCTCCAATTTGTGTTCCCACTGTATATTTCCTTTCCCAATGCTTTATCTTAATTTTTCTGAAGTGGATTTTTCCTCATCATATTTCTTTTTTCTCTCATCTAACCTTTTCTTAAGTTCATTCACTTCTCTCTCATTTTGTTTATCCTCTTTGCTTGTTGATGAAGAGGCAAAAAAAAAAAAAATTCCAACTCATTGCTCTTGTTATATGATGCTTTCCTCTTTGCTTTCTCATTTTCTAGGTTTGTCTGTAACTTTTCTATTTGAGTCTACAACATTTATTTCCTCTCTATCTTGCTTTAGAAATTTTGTGTACACCAATTCACTGTTCTTCTTTGATACATTAATTTTGTCAGTATTTTTTAGTACAAAAAAATCCAATTGTAAACTACTCACTTGAAATTTAGATTGATCCATCTGATTTGTTGGTTTATTTTGAACTATGGGAACAACAATTGTGTACTCCATGATTTATTTATTTATGTCAAATGTGGGTAATAACATGGTTGTTTCAAGCTCTAAAGTGACAATAGACACTCTCTCCATCAGTTGCTTCTTTTCTTTTTTATACAACTCTGATTTCTTTTTAAACTCTTCAATGTAATCAAAACCTAAGGACACAAGAATAATGGAATGCTTGAATGGTGAAGGAATAGGAGTACGTGTAGTTTCTAATGATGTTGGAGCCACACTAATTGGAAGTGGGGGAGTTCTTGGAAATAATTCCTTTGTGGTGGAAATGGTAGTCTAACTTGGACCTATCAAAATTTGTTGCCTCTTTTGTATGCCTTGATCACCTAGTGTATGTGTGGTATCTTGTATTGTTGTCCTCTTGTGTGTATTTTTTTGTTGTAGAACATGTTGACCAATACTAGTTCTACTACCCATACCATCACCACTAGTTTCAGTGCCAGTTGCACTACCTAGTTCTGATTGTATCTAACCATGAGGATTAGGTTTTGAAGCTCTAATAAATTGAATTGTTTTAGTTGTACTTGTATGCCCTTGGTCTACTTTTTAGCTCCAAGGCCAGATTTATCAACTGGTTTTCTATGCTCTACATATGTTACCATCCAAGGGCCTTGTCCTTGGGACCCCAAAGGACCACCTTCATAACCCATTTTTTCGGTTATGGCTTCTCTTGAAATATATGTTTCTTTTGTGGCCTCAATTAAACCAGGTTTGAAATTGACATATCTTTTTTCTTCCCTACCATCATTAGATTCATCATTAGTTTCTTGATCTTCATGATTATTGGGATGCTCTATATTCCATTTTTTTCTAAACTCACGATCTTCTTCGTTATCTCCAAAGTCTGCAAGAGTTCTTGGTTCACCTAGCTTCTTCCGCATAGACCAAACGACAATATTTTTTGATCGTGACCAATTTTTATCTGTCACTTCCTTATCTAGATAATCTGGCATTTTTAATCTACTAGATGGTTTATCACTTTTTTCATAAAAAAATTTGTACGTCTCGATTATCTTTTGGTGCCATGCCATAATTTTTGCTGACAATTATTCAAACTTGAAATACCTCTCTCAGCAACACTTTTCTCCATTGTTATTTTGACCTCATCCCAAGAATCCTTGTTTCTCAAGTTTTCAAGCAAGGGTTTACTTTGATGTTGAATTCTACTTGCAGCATTCCTATTGGCCATAATCATTGATTTAATGGTGTCACATTGATCATACTATCAGTGACAAGCAACATCAAAATTTAAAAATTTAAAATATCATGAGCCACCTTAAATTATTTTCTCTCGAATGTGAACCCTCCACATGAAAAATGTAAATAAGGAAATAAGGTCCTCTTTTGCTAATTGACAAAGTGTAGTTCATCAATACTTTGCACTTGCCTTACATATTCCAATGCAAAAACCCTTTTTCACATGTATTGGAAGTTTGTATGGCTCTACTCTCGATCCATAAAATCTTAGCACGGTATATTCTTCCATTAAGTACCAATCAACCAATTGTATTTATTTTCCTAGTTGAATGTAATCTCTACATGACATAGGTAATCTAGGCATTGGAGTATTTGTCATTGCTTGATGTAATGGAGCCAAAAAGTAGTCTACAAAATGATTGTAGTTCCTTTGAGAATCATGCATCCTTATCTCAGTGGTCCAATCATATGCTGGAGCCATTTTATTTTCCTCGGCATTACTATAGGGATAAATCTAAAGCTTGTTGATTTGAAACATTCCACTAAATTTGAATAGAAAAAAATAGCATACGTAGGTTGTGAACCTAAATGTCTTGGAGGAACCTCCTTTAATCATTAAAAATTGTTTATGCACGGATTCTACAATGTGCTCAATAAAGTTATATTTGACACATGGAACACCATGATGGATATTATATACCCTTCAAGGAGGCTTGCACCCACTTCCCAATCGCTATCCAGTCTGAGGCGAAATGCTAGCATGAAAATAGTATCTTGAACCCATGGTTTAAAAATATCAAAATCATAAGGAGGATAATTATTACCTTTCAATTTGTTTCTAAATTTTATGTTATCCTCAACTATTTTATTTATGAAAGAATTTGTCTCCCTTTCATCCACTGCTTCATAATCACTAGCAATCTTTTCTAGGTCAATGTGGACATTTCCAAATTCTTCGGTTGTAATCCCCAACACTTTTCAAAGTTCTTTTGCATTAATGCATAACAATTCTTCTTTTTTATCTTTATTAACAATTGTTCTTTTGTTATCATCATAATTTTGGGCACAAACCATGATAAATTTTGGGCAAGGGAAAACCTCATGTAACATCATGCACCCTAATCCAGTTACCCACAGTGCACTATAACTATTAACTCGTATTTTCTTTGCAACCTTATTCTCAGATGAAAATCTAAGTTTTGAGGTACACCTACCATATATTTAAGGATCATAAATATCATGGTATTCATCAGTGAAACCTAGGGTTTTAAGTAATCCAACATAATGTATTTTTTTATTCAATTTTTCTCTAGTGGTATTGGCAGTAGACATGCTTATACAATGTGAAATTGTGAATTCCCTCTTAGTCCTCAATTTTTCTTAATTATTAAGTCTCTCAACTTTAAGCCCAAACTTCAAAGTTTGACAAAATAAAATTTTAAGAAATGATGAAATTTGAAACGTAGTTGTAGGAATTCTATCTTTCACTTACCTAGATTTTGATTCTTGAAAAGATTAATACTAACAAGCATGGATTGGCTTTGTTGGACATGGAACCCAGAATCTCCCTAGTGCACTGCAATGAGCAATCTGAAATCTCCCTATGTGCTAACCCTCTCACTTAAAAATAAAATCACTTAGCACTTAGCAGTAGAAATTTTTCTCTTTTTTTAACATTAAAGTGAATGAAACATCAACATGATGCTTTCAGACTACACAATTAGCACATGGTTGTCCTGAATTGACAAAAAATTCTAAACCGTTGATCTTTGTAAATCTAATGGTTATAGGGTGATTCTGAAGGTTTAAGCTCCTAAGCCTAGCACTCTGTGCATTTCATTTTGGAATGCAACTACAACCATACATCAAATTTTCATCGAACGGTTGAGTATTTTATGATATAAACAATAAACATGTGTTTTAAAGTTGTTTTAAACTTTAGTGCACTAGGATTAACAATTTGACATCAAGGCCAAGGGGCCAGTAACTTAACATTGAAAAGGACTTAATAAAGTGAATAATGATACTGAGAACTGGGGGAGAAGGTCAACGACAAATTAGAAATTAATAACATTTCAGTAAACCCTAGCAAGAGTGACAACTTTTAGCGTTTCTAATTTTTTTGTCAATTTGATGGAAACTTTTTGTTTTCATTTGTATTGCTTTATGTTTAAATCTGCATGTTAATATTTCATAAATAGATAATACTTAATTTCTTAAAGGAAAAAAAATGATTTGAATAGAGTCATAGACACTGAACTCAAAAAATAATTCTTTATTGTAAATGAATAACGAAGAATAACACAACCATTTATTTTATTATAACTAAATTACAATGTTACATTATTCCATATCTTTTGAAAGATGAGTAGTTGTAGAACATACAAGCTCATGTTTTGTATAAATGGCATATGTCACTTTACATAGACATAATTGATTCCAAGTTGTTGCTCTTGTCCATGATAATGGATTACAAATTGATTCCAAGATTCTACTACTGACAATGTAATACAAATGTGAGTCTAAAAATAAATACATGGGATTTTCCTAGCCAACCATGCTAGGGAAATGGGACATGTGAAGATACAAAATGTACTTATCCTCTTTGAGAACCATAGTCATGCAAAAGATGAGGGGTAGTAAATCTACTCCCATATTTTTCTTGTAGCTTCCATGCACTAGGATAACACTTGTCTCCATCAGAGCTCCTCATCCTGGTTCAAAACCTATCTGAGAAGTCAAGTCAACCAAATCAACTTCTTTCCAATTCCACCCACTTTGAACTTGAAGGAAATTGGTCTTTTACTCTATAACTACATAACTGGAGGTAAGAGAAAAAATATTATCCCCAATAATACCACATCATCTTATTCCTTATTAACCTTACAAAATGAAAACCCTTATGACAATTTAGAATATCACACTCAATAGTAAAGCCTTTAGCCTTCAAGGAATGATTTCAGTTGTGCTCACTATCCCTATTTATGGGCCACCAGTGCCACTACCAGCCAAATCCCTATTTAATTGTGAGTTGTGTCACGTGTGAGTTTGGGTATAATGATAATCAGGCAAACCAAAAAACCAAATTAATCAATTTGCGTAACTTAAGCCTTACATTTATAATTAAAATGTTTAGTTGATGTCTAGCTACATGCAAAATGTACCTCAAGCTGACAAGCTGTCAAAATATCCACTCAAACGATATGAAATCATTACAAATCTTGTCTCAATTGATCATTGGATTAATGACATCATCATCTACAATACATCGTGTAGTTTTCAATATCAAGTTATCCAATCAATCACTTCGGATGTACATATGACATTATACTGCACCGCCACCTACAATACCACAACCACACTTTCTTCAAAAATATTGAGAATTAAATGAAAGGTAGAGTACTTTGAGATAATGAAAAGAGAGAATTAAATGGCTTGTTTAACCTTAATCATTATCAATGTCCACTAATAAGTTAATAAATTTTTCTCACTTATGATTAGAACTATATGTTGATAATTACTATTAGTTTTAAAAGCCACATTTTTATATTAAACAAAGAAAAAAATATTTACAAGAATGGAGCCACAAAAATTATTTTAATTTAAGTAGCTAAAGACTGAAGTACATACTACATAGCCAGCTTGGCCAAAAAGCCACTAACTGTGACAAAAAACCAGTCACAAAATACATATTATAAGAACTGTTATATTGTATGTAACAAAATATAGACACATGACACATCACACAATTCATTACTATTTTTTTTTGTAACAATAACTGAGCCCCTCAACCAGGTGTTTGAGTAGAAGGTGAATCAAATTTAGCAAATTAACAACAAAGAAGAAAAGTGAATCACCCAAAACCTTCCTCCAAAACTCTAGACTATTTAATGATTCATTTTTCATATCACATAGTAGACCACATCTCATATTAACCAGGGTAAGAGCCTACGCTATAGAAGCATGCAATTCCACTTTTTGAAAGATTCCAACAATAGGCGCTAACCCACTTTCAAAATTGTAATGCTCTAGTGCCAACTCCAACGAAGAAATAAAGTAAATGAAAGGCTACAAATAACATATTTCTAGTATCTTCACCAAATATTTATCGAGAAAAATGTCCATGCAGTTGGACAAGAAATTCAAAGCTACCTCAAAATACAGAGCACGAGGGTTGTTCTAAAGTCATTACCTACCCATAATTATTCTTATAGCATCCTCAACCTGCACACAAGGAATTGTAAAAACCATACCCAACTTTCATCTGTCATATGCATCGTCACTTCTTTTCTCCCAAAAACATTTGGGTAGGATGACATGCCATGAAGACTCTATATGATAGTTAAATTGAGAATAAATAAGAAAGAAATAAAAGCCAAATATATTATAAATGATATGAATAACATCAAGTTGGTGAAGTATATATAGAAGTTAGAATAAAGACAATGACATCAAATACTCAACACTTAACATTTAGTTCACCACTTGATGTGACAATATAGTTTTGAAAAAATGAGTCATGACTTTAAATCATTTAAAAATTAATTAAATGTCAACCATTGATTTTTGGAAATCTAAAGGTTCTAGTGTTATTTCAGAAGTTTAAATTTGCAAGTCTAGAGCTTCAGACATTTGCTTCTGGAATGTAACTACAGTCATCCATCGAACATCGAACAGTCGTGGGTTATATTGATTTGCATTGACATCTGGATTTAAAAATAATGTATATGATATCAATTAGGTTTCCTTCATACCTATGCATCTCCTTCATTAGCTTTGTGGCCCCCACTACTCTTTACAAGCTGGCAGAAAAGTCACATGTTAGCATCCCACTTCCCCTCTAAAATTTGTAATTTTTAGATCAACAGTCACGAGCTAGCGGGCAATGGCCCAGATCAACCCAACAACCGTCAACTTGCTTCCGCTTTAACCAATAGGCCAGTGACCATAACATATATCCTAATTTAGCAATAGACGACTGAGATTAGAACATCTCGATGAAATTTTTTGCACCTGCTCATACATCCTTGTAGTAGAAAAATTGGTAGTTCTTTAACCTTTCATAATTGTCGAGAAATCTTTCACCAAATATTTTTATGCCCTTTATAGTTTTATGAGTGGTGGCGATGATGCCACATGGCTCATCCTCACTATCCCTCCACAAGCCCAGATCTGGTAGTGGGTCCCCTACAGCCTAGCGGGGAACGGTTGAGATTCATTTATCAGAGCACATCTCAACTTTTGATTTGATCACATTCAACCATCAACGCCTTTGAATATTGGTAGGGCCCACCACGAGGGTGAACAGGTGTCACTTGCCTGCTATCCCTCTGGCTTCTTAATTTTATTATTTTAATCCTACGGACTACCGGGGAACCAATGAAAATAATTCGCCAATGAGAATAATTTTTTTGGTTTGAAAACATTTTTTAATCATTAATAAAATTAGTAATAAAATGTCTACCATTGATTTTTGGAAATCTACCTATTCTAGTGTTATTCCAGAGGTTTGAATTCGCAAGTCCAGTGCTTTAGAGATTTTCTTCCAGAATGCAACTATAGTCGTCCATCAAAAATTCATCGAATGGTCATGGGTTATATTTGCACTGACATCGGACTTCAGACATAATAAATATGTTGACACTTGTCCCCATTCCAGACACAATTTATGAAGGAATTTAAATGTGTGATTTTATTTTTCCAAAATAGAATAATATGTAATTGTAGCATTTGATATTTTTGCCAACAACGCTATGATTTTTTATTGGCATACCAATTTATTTCACCATTGAATTTTTTATTAGTTTGATATTATGTTTAATTTTCCAAAAAAAAAATTATTTATTTGAAAATAGGTTTAATTCGCCAATAAAAATATTTTTTTGGTTTGAAAAAAGTTTTAATTGCCAACAAAAATATATATTTTGTTTTGAAAATAGGTTTAATTCACTAATGGAAATATTTTATTGGTTTGAAAATAGGTTTTATTCGCCAATGAAAATATTTTATTGGTTTTAAAAAAATTGCAATTCGCCAAGATTTTCCACAAACTTCTAGTGATTACCTTGAAAAACAAAAAAAAATCACCAATAAATTTAATATTTTTATCAGGAAGTATACAAGATTCTCTAGGATTTTACACCTTCGTCGAGGGGGTTCTTAAATTTATCCCTGATGACAACAATTTTGACAAATTTTGCAACTTTGTCAACTTCTTCAAATTTTCTCTTCAAGAGGTCTTCAAGCTTTCTTCCACCTAGATCTACAAACACAAGATGAGAGGAAAAAAATGTTTTTTTTTGGTGAATGAGGGTTTGCCTTGATCAAACCCTATTTTGGTAATCAAATGTTAAAATGAAATAAAAGCATGAAAGAGGGAATGAAGAAAGAAATATTACCACTCAACATACCCTTGAATAAATCCTTGAATAAAGGTCTGCACGTTTCCTGAAATGGATTCAATGGATGTGGATCTTGAACTTTGAATCTTTCTTTAAATAGTGCTTTGAATACTTGACTTGATCATGAAACCTACATCACAATGTTAGCTCCAAAAACATGCATGATGCAAGAAGACTTTGACATGATAATTGGATCTTGATTGCTGCAATAAAACTCTGATAAATCTACTCTTGAATGCCTTTGATTGCTCTTGAAATCTCATAAAATTTCTAGGTTGCTCTCTTGAATTGCTTAGATGAAACTTAGTGAAATAACCTTGTATTTATAGGTATGTATCCTTAATTTCTTGAAATTAAAATATCACAAGCTGACATTGAATTATGGATTTGAATATGTTAAAATACCATCAAAAACATAATTTGAATTTAGGTCCTAAGGTTTAGGGAGGACCCATTCACCCATGGGTGAATGGGTCCCAGGTCCATAAACCTAGGACACACATTGTTCAATGTAAAGTGTTATGTTTATGCATTAATTAATGTTGGGTTTCCCCTTCAGAAAATGTAATTTAATGGGCTCATAAATGAATTATAGAGCCAATTAAGTCATAATTAAGCTCAATTAATTAAGGGAGCCCTAAATAAGTGTGAAAGTGTAAAGGGATACACTTTACAACACTAAATTAAGGCACAATTAAGTCCATTTCAACTAGGAGGGCCCAAACAAGTGAGAAAATGTAAAGGGATACATTTTTCTACACTACATGTACATGTTGTTTGATTGGGAAGACTAGAAAGTTCTTGAGCTTGTTGCAATAAAATATATTATTGATTCATTCTGCTATATTTTTCATCCTCAATTCCATGCCATGTCAAGTGTGTTGGATTTACCTATTGTAGTGAAGAAAAAGGAGGAAGTCGATATTCCAAGTAAGATCCAATTTGAGAATATGCATAATGTTATGGCTATAAAATCATTACAGAAGAGAAAAATTATGCACCAGAAACATATCTAGATGAACTTGGAAAAATCTGGTATGTGGGCAAGCCATGTAGAGTTCTTCTTGAAGAGTATAGAGGAAAATGGTTTAGATTTCAAGAGAAATTTCACAAGAGAAAATTTTATGATCAAGAGTATTGAGGAGCAGAATTATTAGACATTTATTGCAGCATTCAAGATCCAATCATTGTGTCAAATTCTTCTTGCATCATGAATGTTTTTGGAGCTAACATTATGATGTAGATTTCAAGATCAAGTTCAAGCATTCAAAGCATTATCTCAAGTATCAAGATCCACATCCATTGAAGTCATTTCATGCAAGTTGTAGACCTTCTAAGATCTCCTTTACCAAGAATTATTTAAGGGATTTTTGAGTGGTAACATAGAATTGTTCATTCTTCATTCCCTCTTTCATGCTTTATTTCAATTCAATCTTTGATTACCAAAATAGGGTTTGACCAAGGCAAACCCCCATTCACCAAAAACCAACAATTTTTCCCCTCGTGTATGTGTGTTGCAAATTTATGTTGAAGAAGGATTGAAGACTTTTTGAAGTGCAGGATTGGAAAAGTTGTCAAATTTGTTGTCAAATCATGGAATCTAACCTACAAATCTAATTTTTGACTTTCCAACATTGAAACTTGGATAAATTAGAAGCTATAGATCAATATCAAAGGCTCCTTAAAGTTGTTGAAAAACCCTGAAAAAGACCCTTTCGCCCATGGGCGAATGAGTCCTAGACAGTTTTCAAAAAGTGACTTTTGGTGACTAGTAAATATTGTTCTTCCCTTCTCAGATCCACAATAAATTTCTTGTTTCTATCAATATTGAGCTTTATATTGTTGTTTCAAGTTTAAATTTTCATAATTAGGTTGATTTTCTATTTTTAGTTTTTCTCCCAAAAGTATTGTTTGAACTTTACCCCCATCCTCAAAGCATAAGGAAATTTGAAGATTCTCACATTGAGATGATTCACCTAAGGTTTGTTAGTCAATTCTTTGTGGGGATCTCATTTCCTAATGAAATAAAGGAAAATAGGTCCATCATTGTTCATCATTCCATATTTGGTAAAAACCCCACGTATTTTTCTATGTTTCAGTATCATTCCTTTAAAACTATTTGAATCTATTATTCTAATTTCCATCTCTTACGTTTGTCATTTTAGTATATTTTGTGTTGCCATAGTGAAATTGGATCATCTAAATCGTATGGTGCCTAAGAGAGCTTATCCAAGTGCGGACAATCACCTATATGAGAAGGAAATAGGAAAGGAGGTTCAAAGTCTGCATCTTGTCGTGCAAGACCCAAATTCATGAACAATATGTGAAGCATCATTGCAATCCTTTTTATTTAGGAAAATCAACCTTATACCTCACAGATCATGGATTTCATATTGACTGCACTATTTTCATAGCATGACTGTCAACAATGTATTTATTTATGGATCGAATACTCCCACCTGCTCTTTGTCCATTTATCTCCTTGCATATGATGTCACTTTCATGTTAATTGAAGTGAATTTCCTCTCAAACATGGCTTCTAACTATCATCTCTTCTCTCAAGGTGTTTTTCATTCACCCACTATCCGTCATAGGGTTTATGACTGTCCCTTTGAAAATAGAGACCACTATCATTTCAATTTCTCAAGGTGATTGTCCTACTTCAATAATCCTACTTGATTATGAACCATAACTATATCCTCTTGATAAAACTTTAATCACAGTCCTAAGGACTATCTTTTCTTGTCGTATCCTCATACTATGATTTTCATGTACTCAACATTCCATTGTCTTCTTGGATGAAGTTATTATCTTCTTTATACCAAGGTGATGTCTTATTTGTATTCAAAGTGGTTGTCCTTTCTATAATGCAAGATGATTTTCTATGAAGTTTGCTACCCGCCCTTCTTGCAATTCTTCATGCTGACTATCACTTCAATCTACTCACTATGCATGAATATAAAATTATCTTTTGGGATTTGGCATTGCTATCTCATGCTATATTTTTCTTTTCCTAACAAAGGTCTTTTCTTTTCTTCTCAACAAGTATCACATAGGGAACAATCAATGACCAAAATCACCCATATCTCCTAGTCTCATGAGAAAATAGAAGGTTAAGTATTTGACATACTTTATTTTTCATAGGTCCTCTTTTGATCATTATTATTTGTCATTTTTCTAATGTATGTTGGTGAGACCTCCTCCCATGTATATGTAAGTGAAGTTGCAGTACAAGAGCTATCCTTATATGACCACTTCCCTAGGTTAATATGACTATGATCTTTGTTATTTATTCACCTTGTGTTTGCAAACAACCTTTATAATTTTCTTTGAGTTTCGAGAGAGAATCTTATCAAACCCCTTGATATGGCTATATTCTGGGTGTTTGATAAAGACTTCTAAACTATATTTTTCAGAACCCTTGACATTGAGCCAAAAAAAGTCTTTAACACTGCTACTTCCTATATACATACTTTTTCATGATAATGTATGAATGGAGGATGGTAATATTTAGAGGCTTTGCAACCTCTTCTCCCTCCTTCATAGTAAATTCATTTCAACATCCACTCTGCTCTACAATGGATCTCCCTTGATGATTTGGAACCTGTAAATGAAAGTGAAAACAATATGCGTGCCCTGCATTACTAAGACTGAGTGCAAGGTTGTTGAGAATACATCATATAACCTTCCTTGATGATCTTCATTGATGCTTTATAAACTGGCTACCATGAAACCTTTGCAAATTATCATGTAAATAAGCTCAAAGTGTTGAAACCCTAGAAAGACTTGACCTCTTCATGAAACTCAGACTTTACTAAACCTTTTCCCTCCTTTGAATGTATGTGAAGCTTTATTTTTTTCTTTCAGAAGTAGGAAAAGATGTACTTGGCAAGATAAATTAAATAAAACACTTTTTACACAAGCTTCAAACTAAAGATAATATGACCAACCCCTTTTATGAGGATTAAGGACCCAAGACAAAAGATCATTTAACCCAAACATTAAAAGAATGCTAAGACTATGAAAAATGTAAAACACTACTAAAAACAAGCTACCTCTATGAGATTCATAAATTATGTTGCTAATAGATGTCAAACTTATAGGATTTGAAACCTTAAAGTTTGCTTGATAGTTGTAGTTGCATGAAAATAGAGAAAAGACTAACCATTATTTTGTCAAATGAACTCATATATATAGCACTTTGTTTAGTCACTCAATGCTTGTGACAATATAATTCAAAATTAAATATCATTGATGTGGCATATAAAACAAGTTGAAATCTTGAGAAATTTATAAAAATAGTAGCCTAGAGTTGACATGGAAATCATCTGTGTGAATAACTCAACAATTGCATTAATCACAATATGGAATTCTTCATCATCCACTATTTAATGTCAGCTTAGATTCATTCCTTTGAGATAAACAAGGCTATCTCAAAGGTTTTTTAGGTAGGAAAGATAGATCTAGTAGTTGATGGGGTCAAATTTTTTATTAATCACATATTGGGAGGTTCAAGGGAGTGGCTAGGGTGAATGAGAAGAAATGTTAAAATTTGACAAAGTTTAGGAGTTAAAAAATGAGTTGTGGAGTTTTGGTGCAGGATTAGACATGGGAACATGATGTCGAGGTGAAAATATGGATGTATAGCAATTAGGTTAATCTCCAATCAAGAATAGAAAAAAGGATAAGGATAAGGAAATATTTACTGGAAAATAGTGTGGAAGTGGACATAGGAATTGGATATTGGAGTGGAAGTTCAAATGTCCAATGGAAATTGACAAGATGGGTGAATAATGAATGAAGTGATTGGGATAAATTTGGAAGGGATGCCAAATTGATGAAGGGAAGTGGAGGTGAGGCTATATAAAGTCTAGTGGTTTAGAGGCGCAAATAAATTTTGCACTTGGATAGTAGAATATAATGTGGGAAATAAGAGTAAAATTGGAGGGAAGTGGACATGGGGAGGGGGAAGAAGATCCAAATCCACTTCAAAAGTACATAAAGGGGAAACGGTGAGAGATTATGGTTTTATAGGAAAGGAATGGACTTCTAGATGTCTAGTGATATCCCACATAAGGAGGAAATAGGTAGCATGGCAAGAGAATGAGAGAATGTAGTGAATTAATGTAGAAGTAGATATGAGGATTGGAGAGAAGACAAATGTCTAGTTGACCATCAAATCCTAAAAAGGGTGGAATGAGGGAAAATCAAGGATAATTAAAAATTTCATATATGAAAGGATTATGTTGTCTCACTAATATCATGTTTTTTCTTAGATGACTAATTATATTAAAGAGGGAGATAAAATAAATTGAAATACCATTCTCAACATGTCCCATATGTGAGTATGTATGTCATGTGTAATAGTTGGAGAGGATAGGAAAGATGTATCTTCAACTAGTGGCAAATTATCATTACATGTTTTAAGTAAAAATTGTGAAATATTCTCATGTTGTTCATATTTATGTAGGTTTAAGTCATGTGTTTGGATAATATAAGCTATATAATAATGTTCTCAATATTTGATCAAAGATACATCACAGAAGGATTCAAAGGATAATTCTTTTTTACATCAAAAAGTGGTGTATCATTATGATGCATAGAAAAATCCATGGATCAACTAAGGGTGAGCCATTAAAATATGAAAGATAGGAATAATAAGATAAAAAATTATATGTCCAATAATAAAGTAATCTATGAAAGTATATGATGAGAAATTGAATGATGTATGATAATAGTGACATGAATTAAGCAATTATTTATCTTTATTAATCAAAGTATCACCAAATGCATGTTAGAATACCATCATCATGTATATAATAATAATATGAGAATAGTAAGAATTGAAATGTAAATCTAAATCTTCATTACCACTAAATAGATATATCATAAGTTTTTTATAAGAATGTACATCATAAAATGAATTATTATATAATTTTTTTATCAATCTCATAATAAAAAGAATTAACTATAGCTATGCTCCTCAATAAATAATCATGGATAGAAAAAAAAAACCAAAATAAATAAAAAAAGAGTAGCAAGTACATGGAAAGGTGAATCAATTATATCTACATCACTAGGATCCTCAAGGTAAGGAAAGGAAAGAGATGCACAAGCAAGAAAATACATGAGTGAACAAACAGAGGTAACATGAAAGGTATAAATGATATATCATTATTATGTATGAAAAAGGGTAACTCACACAACACACTATCATTATACTCCTCATAACATGGATCACCAAATGAATACAAATCTAAGAGTATATAGAGAAGGATATTGTGACATGTAGGAGGGGTGCTCAAAGGTAAAATATCATGGATAGAGGGAGGGGTATAAAAAATAGCATTAACTAAGGCACTCAAATATATGGCCACTACAAGAATACAAAATGAAATATTGGTGTACATTACCCTAAACTATGTTCAATTATAAAATAAATAATACATCATATAATGATAATGCATAAAATTACATGTAAATATTAGTGATTAAAAGATCAAACTTGAGTTCCCTAAAAGGAAATTTAAAGCCATCTATGATAATTTTCACATAACCCAAATAGAGAAAATTATGCAAACAAGTACTCATAATCCATGTGCAAAATAATAGACAATGTACCATCAAATATGACACAAGATATACCTTAGGAAAACCTATCCTCCAAAAGCATCCATCCTCAATCTATTATTCAACAATAAAGAGTACAATTCATCTACCGAGTCTCCACGAATACCTCTAAAACATCAAGTTCTCTACTTGAAATCTATGTGAACAAGCATGTAACCACACATCCCATGCCATGTTGTAACCCTCACATGTACAACCTAAAAGAGATGCTCTTATAATCCTTAGCCAAAATAACCAACCTTAAAAACATACTCATGTGCTTGCTTTCATAAACATAAGTGTGCACAAAACACCAAGTGGTATTACATAAACCATGTGACTAATACCATGAGCTCACAAAACCATTTCCCCCCTCATTTAATTTTTGGTGATAATTTTTCTCAATATTGATTATTTTGGTCAAATGGTCTAGAGTTGATAAAAATTAAGAGAATATTATAAACAATCCTAACATCCACCTGTAGGCATAAAAAATAAATTCCTAGGTGTCATGGATTATGAGAATTGTTGCATCAAATTTTGTCAACTTTTTGCTCTAAGGCTCTTAAGAGACTCTCTTGGTCCAATTTAGCCCGAAAGGATTGGGAGGCCAAAGGAAAAAATGAGGCCTCCACTAGAATTCACTTTCTTACCTCAATGTTTTATCACTATTTATTTGGTGCTACAAGGTACAATAGAAAAAAATATGACTCTTCATACCATTACACTAAACACCAATAAGCCATTTTGCAAGAATGATTTATTGTTGTCACAAGAAAATGGCCTGTAGTTGATAGAAATTGTAATATAATGTTATAGATGAACTCAAAATCATCTTGTAGGCAAAAACAATACATTCCTAGGTGCCACAAATTTTGAGAATTTTCATGTCAAAGTTTGACAACTTTTTCTCTTATGTGTCTTAATAGATTCATAGCTAAGAAGGATCATGAGACTTAGGGAAAAAATGAGGCCTTCACTAGAATTCACTAGAACACCTTGATGTGTTGGCACTGTTGGTTTGGTCCCACAAGGTACGGAATAAAAAATATGGCTAATGGAAACTTTACATTACACTCAAATGAGGATTTTTTCTATAATGCATTCATTGTCAACACGATCAAATGGTCTATAGTTAAAATAATTGAGCTAGGCTATTGTAGATGAATTTGACAACTTTTTCTCTTATGTATGTTAAGATACTCTCTTGATACAATGTAGCTTGAATCAAATTTTTAACATGTATCTTACATGTCTAATATGTAAGATGATAAATTATATATGGTCATTATATCAAATCTAATAGTTTTTATACCAAATATAGTAGTTTCTACATCATGATTATTACGAAATGTATACAAAAAGAAGAGAGTACAATAAATATGTTAAACTAAGAATCCACATAATAATCTAAATAAACAAATATTGAACAAGTATGTAATAGTTTAGTATAAATAGAAATAAAAATAAAGATATATTTTATGTGGTTGTCATTATGCTTCTTTTTTTATTAATTATTATCAATTATGGTACTCATAGAGAAATATATAGTAACTCATTTGATGTACAAATGGTCACATGTCATTCTAAGACAACCCTATATCTAACTATGACTACCATTATGATAATCAAGATTGTTATGTATTGAGGTAGGAAACTACATATGATCTTTCTATTACAAAAAATAGTCATATAACAAAGAATCAATTTGTAACATATTATTATTCACAAATCAGCCATTCTAAAGTGATTATACATTTAAATTTCAAGTTTTAAAGTAGGAATTTACATGCACACAAGGAATACATTGTATTGTATATCAAGGTGTATATATAAAAATCTAGGATAATGGTACAAATACAAATATTTGGTATATATGTAAAATCAAAACATTTTTATAAAATTTGGCATGTGTCATCTCAAAAACTATATAAAATATACATGCCAAATAGCTAAATCAAATCCTAAAGGTTCACTTGACCCTATGTCTATATTGGATCCTAAATTGGTGATGGACCCTCAAAAAGTGGCCTCTTGGTGCCATGATGATTAATAGTTGATGGATGCAAAGATGACTACAATAACAAGTCAAACCACAATTATGATTAATTAGCTCAATGGTAAACAAATAAGTTAGACTAGTAAATATAAACTTATCTACTACAATTTAAAACTTCGAAATTAACATATAAATCACTATAATCAACTATAAGTTATCTAAGCCAATAATTAAAGTGATATTCAATTCAATTATCTCAACTCTTTGTTGTTGTTTTGATAGTTGTTCTTGTAATGATGATCTCTTAGGAAAATTAGGAGTCATATTGAAGCATGATGGTAGAGACTCCACATTGCTCACTATTAGAATAGACTATAATAGTAAAATAACATTGATATAAATTAATATATAATTATTGACAGGAAAGGAAATGCATGCAATAAAAAGAGGTTAGATTTGTAAATAAATAATATAGATTACTGATGGGTCCAGATATTAGCTCATTTTTTGTTTCTTCCATACATAATTTTAGACACTTTTAGATATACCTTCTAGAAAATGCTCCTATATTATACTATCTTTTCATACTTATTATGTAGACTTTCACCTAAAATATAATGATGGAAATATGGTTATGACATAATAGTATTGCATGGTTTATATGTAGATATGCATGAAATATGGATGGAACTATATGTTTTAATTATGATAGTTAGTCTTGTGTACATGCTTTGTGGATTAACCTTTTTGCAACCAAGGAGTAACTATAGCATGTAGCAATTGAATGTTGTAACCTGTAGCAAAAGGAAGATTGGAACAACAAAACATGGGAGTTCCAAATTAAGTTGAAGATGATTACTGATTAAAGGCACCTGATGGAGGTTGAACATGCATTATTATAACAAGTTAATAAGCTTTGAAGAAGAAGCACTCCTTTACTGGTAGGATTTTTACAAATGTTTGTGTGTTTACATGCAATTGTCTTTATAGAGCTTTAGTCATGTTAGGATTCTTCTTTCTTTTTAGTTATGGTTTGAACAATTCAGTCTTAACTATACGCTTTGATATTTAGGAGTGGAAGTTAATGATTGTGGTTATTTTTTGCTTTGAATAAGATTCCCCTATGCTTGTATATAGCCATGGGTTGAATCCTTAGATTAGTTAGTTGGTTTTTTTAGTCTTTCATTATCAGTTATTTTTAGTTTTCAAGACATGATGGTTATTCAAAATGATTGAATACAATCTATTAGAATATCATATGCATTCTTTCATGATATGCAATGAATTAAGTCAATTTCATTGGATGCATAAAATTTGTTAGTTAGATTTAGATTCAGTTAAGTGAGAGCAACCACTTGAGCAGGCCACTCAAGGTAGTTGTTCTTCACTTCATTTTCTAGTTGTTTATTTATGTTTAATAGTTATTTCTTGTTTATCATAATTTCATGAACTATATGCAAGTTAAACTAGAATCTCACACTTTTCTTCTTGGTAATGAATGTTCATGAACATAAATGTAATGGTTAACCAGTAGTACTCCAGAGGTTAATTTAGCTGAGTCATTAGTTGTTATCAATTTTGAGTTGATATAACATTATTTTGTTAATTAACAGTTCAATTACAGTTTAAGTTGTAGGTACCCATAGCCATTAGTTTTGGCTTATTCTTTCACTACTATGTGTTTTTGTGATTTCCAACAAATAGAATAACTTAGGTAGTTTTGAGTCTCTAAAGGCATATACAATGTTGCACAATCACAAGTTTAAAAACCTTGGGTTGATATTTTAATGTAGTCTTAGTAAAGTTGAGTGGATTGTTGAGTCAGATAAACCTCTGAATTATGTAGGTTCTACCAAGTTTACAATACATTAGCTTATAATCTACATTTTTGGTGTCATTTTTGGGGATGGTGCTATCTTCATAGACTTATTTTTACAACTTTCATAATTTACATTTTATCGTCAGTATCAGGATTGTTAGACTTAATCTTTTACAACACCAAACAATACACTAACATTGTGCAGGACCGCTACTATATAAAGCCATATTTCATGTATGCAAATGCAAAGAGATTCTTTGGGTAGATTCCTTCCCTCTACATGCCAAGAAGCCATAGCAGAAGTTGGTGAACCTAGTACTTAGAGCGAGGGTAATACTGAAGAAGAAAATTCCCTATCACCAACATCTACTACACTTGTAGAGGGAACATACTGCATCATGGGGGATGCAGTGGATGATGATCTTAAATGTGTAATATTTGAGTTTCCAATCACTAACCAGGAGAGGGCTACAGTGCTGAAGAATCTCACTCCTTCAGCCTTACCAATATTTTATGGGTTATCGACTGAGGACCCATATACATTTTTGTTTGAATTTGATGTCCTATATAGAAGTTATGACTATACTTTTGATGCTCATAGATTCAAATTCTTCCCTTCCACTCTAAAAGATGCAGCTCTCAGATGGTTTATGGGATTAGGTAGGGATGTTATTCTTGATTGGGACACCATGAAGACATTGTTCTTGGAGAAGTACCAAGACTATTGTAGGGGACCTGATAGGAGGAAATATATAAATTTTAGAATGTCACATAAGGAGGATGAGCCACTGGAAGATTATGTGGAGATATTTCTATTTTCTTTGAAGAAAAACCCATAAAACAAGCTATCTGAAGAGTTCCTCAAGTTAGTATATTTGAGGGGAGTCAATGATGACTGTATGGATGCCCTAAACCTCATTGGACAAGGAGATATCCCTCAGATACCATTTCAATAAATTTGTAAGGTCTGCAATAATTATTCTAGGACCTTCACTAAAAGGCCAAGAGGAGATAGGACATCCACTATTGGCAAATCATCTACAGGGTTTTCAACAATAGAGTTAAGTAACTTGTTGTCCAACATGAAGGAGGACATTATCAACCACTTAGAAAATAATTTGGATACTCTCCACATCAAGAAGAAGCAGGAGGAAGCTAAGGCCATGCTCACTGAATACTTTCCAAGTTGTAGGCAAAGAAAAGAAAACTATAAATGCAAGAGAGTGGCTAGTATCCAGCAAGATAAAGTTGAGAGACCTGATTTTCAGCCAATTGAAGGAGATGATGTATAGCTCTTTTATATATCATGAAGGAGGCCATGGAAAAAAATACAAGGTATGCCACAAGACCCTATCAACTTTAATGCATCTTTTCTTAATGGGAATCAAAACTTTTATGCTTGAAACTCTCAACCTCGGCCAAAAAACTAAAATTAGTGGAAAAACCCTCAAAAATGGCCACAACCCCAATAAAATTGGAACTAGCAGTAGCCAGATCCTTGGCCACAAAAAAAATCTAGGGTTCCAATTATAACCCCCAGTGGCCAACACAACAAAATCAGTGATAGCCTCAATGGCAAAAAGGCCAGTAGTGGTAGTAGCAAAGCATGAACTATTAGTAGCCTATGCTCCCTCCTCCACCATAATAGAAATCTATCATATCTCCATCAAATCCTACATCCTATCCAGCCAAGCAACCACAAATACCTACCCAACCTACACCTAACCCTAACAACAAGCCTATTCAGCAAGCCTATACTAATGAAGTTGTGCAATACCCCACTTACGGGGTAGAGGTGAGTGATGTCCACCTTAGATCAAGAAAACAACTTCCTGGGCCTTCATCCCCTCAAATTACAAAGACGGAGGATAAGGAAACTAAAATTGAAGCTTTAGATGAAACACCTTTGGAACCTAAGTCAAATCAAGTACACCAAACTATCACAAGTCCAAAGCCTCCTTTTCCTAAATGCTTAGCTATTCAAAAGCATCACACATAGGTTGAGGCAAACCTCTTAGGTAAATTAAAATATGAGAGCATCAAGATTCCACTCATCCAAGCTATCAAAGACATCCCTATTTATACTAAAACTATGAGGGATCTATGTCTTAAGAAATTGGGGAGAAAAAGGAAGGATCCTCAAATAGTGCATGTCTTGGGAAACCTTGCATATATCATGTTAGAGAACATCATTGTCCTTAAGTATACAAATCTTAGTATTCCAGTAATGGAAGTTAAGATTAATGGAACCCTCATCAAGAATACTTTGATAGACTTGGGGGCAACAATCGATGTTATGATAGAAGAAACAATGCAATTACTTAAGTTATCCAACCTTAGACCTACACAAACTATTCTACAACTAGTTGATAGGTCAATAGTCAAGGCTGAAGGAATCATTGAAGACTTAGTTATTGCATTGGATTCTTGGGAATATCCTACTAATTTTATAGTTCTATAGCCAAATGTTAATCTTGCGGGCTATCCACTCATCCTAGGAAGACCTTGGTTAGCTACAACCAATGCATTCATAGGCTATAGGTCTAGAAATATGATAATATCCAATGGGACAGTAACCAAGAAATTGGTTCTCTATCTTCCAACACAACCTTATGCTAGCCTTGAGAAAACTATTTGGCCTACTTTAGATGAGGAAGACAATTATTCCCTATTATTACTAATAGACTTTAATGACCATAAAATGCAACCCTTTATTGGATGAGCTCATTGCTCACATAATCCAAAATTATTGTGGCAAGAGCCCACAACAATAGGATTGTCTTGTATGCCTACAAGACCCCTTGCAAAGTATTATACCCATGAATTCCTCATAAGGAGTATCTCAGATATTTCATTCCTTAATACCATAACAATGTGCACCAATCATTCCAAGCCTTGACCTATCATCTATGCAAGAATAATCCAAGGAATTAGAATTCATGCCAATAAAAATGTTGAATATAAACAATACCTTGATTGAAGAGCAGCAAAATTCCTTACACACAATGTTGCAAGCACATGCATCAGTGTATGCATGGGATTACCATGATATGAAAGGCATAGATTATGACTTATGTATGCATATGATATATATTAAAGATGGTTATATACCCATTAGGCAACCTCAAAGATGGATGATCCTTTCCTTGAGAGAGATAGTGAAAGTTGAACTTCAAAAACTCCTTGATGTAGGCTTTATTTATCCTATATTAGACAGTGAATGGGTCTCACCTTTGGTCATTGTTCCCAAGAAAGGTGGAAAATGGAGAGTTTGTGTAGACTATAGGGAACTGAATATAGAAACTAGGAAGGACCGCTTTCCTTTTCCCTTCATAGATCAAGTGCTTGACTCTCTAGTTGGGAAAAAGTAATTTTCATTTCTAGATGGTTTCAGTCGTTACAACCAGATAAAATTGCTCTAGAAGATCAAGACAAAACTACATTCACATGTCCTTGGGGTGCTTATGCTTACTTCATTTTTCCCTTTGGCTTATGCAATGCTCTAGTTACCTTTCAAAGGGCAGTACTCAACATATTTTTTGACTATGCACATGATTGTATGGAGATATACATGGATGATTTCACCACCTATGGGGAAACTTATGAGGAAGCCCTCAACAATCTCGAAAAGGTATTGAAAAGATGTAAAGAACATAACCTATCACTTAGCAATGAAAAGTGTTTTATGATGATGACACAAGAAATTATTTTAGGGCACTTTATATTCAATGCAGGGATTCAAGTCGATCCACACAAAATTGAAATTATATCTACATTTCCTATTCCATAAAAGCAAAGAGATATCAAAAGTTTCCTTGGCCATGTAGGCTACTATAGGAAGTTTATTAAAGACTTCAGTAAAATTGTTGCACCATTGTTTTTTTTATTGGGAAAGGATATTGAATTTGATTGGACATCAAAGTGCCAACACTTTTTTGAAGATTTAAAGAAAGCCTTGACTCAAGCACTTATTTTGAGGGGGGAAAATTGGACCTTACCTTTTCATATACACACAGATGCTTCAGATTTTGCTATTGGAGCATTTTTGTGTCATAAAGACAGTAACAAAGAGTATGCAATTTACTACATAAGTAAGAATCTTCAAGGAGAAAATTTGAACTATACTATTACAAAAAATAAGATGCTTGTAGTGTATGCCATCAATAGATTCAGGCATTACATTACTAGCTATTCAATTTTTGTCCATATAGACCACACAACCATCAGATACTTGATGAACAAGCCAGTAGTGGGAGGAAGATTTGTAAGATGTTTGCTCCTATAAGAATTTGACATTAATATGGTGGACAAAGCTAGTAAAGATAATGTAGTGGTAGATTTTTTTTCAAGGTTTCCAACACAATCAACTGAAGGGGTGGGGGATGATTAATTTATAGATGAACACTTATTTTCTCTCAATGTACATATACCCTGGTATACTGATATTGGTAATTATTTAGTAACGGGGAAGATTCCACCACACTTTTCTCCAAGGGAAAAAAGACTGATGGTACATAAATGTTTTTCATACTCTTGGGTATCAGGTTATCTATTTTACACTGGCCCTAACAACATTATGAGAAGGTGAATAAGGGAAGATGGAATATTTGATATCATGAAGGCTTGCCATGATGAGTCATGTGGAGGTCATTTTGTAGCAAAAAGAACAACCTTTAAGATCCTCACAACTGGCTATTATTGGCCAACTTTGCAGAAAGATGTAAAATACACAAGGAGCTATGATAGGTGCCAAAGGATGGGTAGACCAAAAAAGAGTGATGAAATGCCAGTGTAGCTTCAATTAACACTAGATCCTTTTAACAAATGGGGTCTAGACTTTATTGGACCAATCTCACCTACTTCCAATAACAAGGAATACATTCTTGTTTGCATTGATTACTTGACTAAGTGGGTAGAAGTAAAGGCCTTTCAATTTGCTAGAGATTGCAATGTGGCTAAATTCTTGTATGAGGATATATTTACTAGGTATAGAGTACCTAGAGAAATAGTCACTGATCAAGTTCCATACTTTAATTCCAACCTCATTACCAAATTGGTTGAAGAATACCAAATTAGACACAAGAAGTCAACACCTTACCACCCTCAGGCTAATGGTCACGTGGAAGTCACTAATAGGGAAATTGAAGGTATTATCACTAAGGCAATGCGGTTACATAGGAAATATTTGGTTTCAAGGTTACCAAAAGTAGTATGGGCATATAGAACAACCTAGAGAACCACCATTGGTTTTACACCCTATAAGTTAGTAAATGTTAAGACAACAGTCTTTCCAATTGATTTTGAATACAAAACACTAAGAACAATAATGGAACTGGAAATGGACTTAATAGAAGCTCAAAAGGAGAGGTTGCACATATTAAATGTATTGGATGAGATTAGAATGGAAGCAATCCATAAAACTGAGGTAGTACAACAACAAAGGATGAAGTGGCATGACCGATATATCAAAACAAAGGAGTTTAATGTAGGGGACTGGGCACTACTATTTGATTCAAGGTACAAAGACTTCAAGGGGAAGCTCCAATCCAGGTGGTTGGACCCCTACTAAATAATTCAAGTATATCCTAATGGAGTAGTCAAGGGTTACACAATTGATGCAGTCAAAATTCCTCTTCTGGTTAATGACCACAAGTTGAAATTATATAAGAAACCAATGCAAAAAGATTATTTTATTTTCTCCTTATTTCAACAATATGGTGCTCCCAATGATCCTGATATAGGCTCAAATACCCAAAGTGATATTTCAGCAGCACATGATATACCAAGAACTTCAAGTCACTCATGGATTGAGTTGTGTAGCTCAATCATTGAGATCACTTGAGATTGATTTCTATATATCTCTCACAAGAACACACAACACACTTATGATGATGTTCGTATTTTCTCTAGAGGGGCTTATTTTTAAAACATTCATAGAGGGTCTTGATGTTGTAGGGACTTGTAGCCTAATAGCTGTCAACATGTAGAATAGGTCCTAGTATCGCAAGTACCCATAGCACCGTTTGGCAGCAAAAAAGAAAATTTAAAATTAATTGGTGTCCTATTGACTACAAGTTCACGTGCATTCATGTAATATACATCTCTTCATGATAAGTACCTGCAACATGATTATTTTTCTACCAATTCACATTTCAAATATTCGAGTTGTCACATCGCCAGCTCATATCCACAATAACCGTCCCATCAATTGCACCTGCCACCTCAAAATTCATTAGCTTTTAGTTATTTCTTGTCACATCAAATCAACAACTAGATACATTATTTTTAGTTTGCATGTGTGACACATAGTTATCTCTTTTGGTCAATACTTCAAGTACCCTATCATAATTAATATAGTCTTCTTTAAACTTTCATTATGTCTTTCATATTAATTCATGCATGTGAACTATTCATATCATTAATTTCCATTATTTCATATTTTAACCACTTCCCAATTACAAATGTGAAGTGAGGTCACTTCAACAATTAAGTTGGGGGGAGGGTACAACTCAATCAGTCTTTTTGAAATCTTCCACCTAGATCAAATTCAATAGATAGAGACGACATGCAAAACCCTCCTAATAGTTATATATCATTTTTGTTTCCATTTCCAATTGCCAAATTTCCAAACCCTGAGAACTTGAGCTTAGTCCAAACCATAGTTGAACTTATAACTTGTTCATGAGCTCAAATTAAGTTGGTATTTAGAAGGGAAAGTTGTAGTATGGTATGGTAGTAAAATTATACAAGGAAACAATAGGAAGGCGAAGGGTTTTGAAGGTGGTAGAGTAGATTGAGTTGAATTTCCAAAATTGAATTGAACACATTGAGCAAAGAAAGTAAGCCAAAATGGGAGGCGATGTCATTAGAAGGGAGTTGATAGCTCATAAGAAAATTCTAGAGGATGCAATGGTTCTACCCATTTTTACTAGGGTTGGTTGGCTTGATTATTTCTTGAAGTTAATAGAATTCAACGATGATATGACAAGATTGTTTACATATACACTTGAGTATGATGAAGCAATGGTGAAGGGATTGTCAACAGATACATCTAAGACTGCCATTGTACAATTCACTAGGCTACCAAGAACTAGGGTAGATTTTCTAGCATGTGCAGGCGTAGTTGCAGCCAAGGAGGAATTTTGTGAATGAGGAGAGGAGTTAGACTCATCTTTGCAAGGTACAAAGAGACTGTCTCTTCCTTGGTTATGGGATAATTGTGCTTCCTACATTGTTAGATATATCACCTGTGATGGTAGGCAAAACCTCTTGTATACAGTACATTTCAAATTACTCAGTCACCTTTAACATAACAAGTTAGTGAATGTGCCAAAATTTCTTTATAATTTGTTGAAATGGATGGCATCAAAATATCAAAGAAAAAAAAGTGAAACTTCTCTATCTCAGCACTATTTAATTACTCTATTGATAAAAAAAAGTTTTAGGATTTAGTACACATAAGTGAATTGGGAAGATTTTAAGGAGTGTACAGATATTAAAAGTTTGTTTTATGCACCTATGGCACCTGAGATATAGAACCTCAAGATGAACATGTAAGAGAAAGCCATCATGTCTTCCCTATGGCTTCACCTATCCATATCCAAGGTAAGCATGAGGAACCTAATGAGCGAGAGTCTAGGTCACCTATAATTGAAGAAATTCCATCTTCTTCTAAATCAAAAAGATCTAAGAGCGGGAGAGGTAGTGCATCTACATCCTCCACACCTTCCAAATAGAGGAGAAGAAGGATACTCCAAAGAAGAAGAGAGATGTTCAAAATAAGAAGAGTGCTAAAAAGGAGAAAAAGAAGAGTGCTAAGAAAGAAACCCCTACACCTAGACGTTCAAGCAGATTAAGGAGACAAGGTGTCATGAGGGAAAATTTAGAGGAACCAAAAGAAGAAGAAAAGAGTAAATAAAAGCAACGGGAAGATGGCATGATAGTCGAAAAAAACTCTGAAGTAAAGAGGGATGCCCCTGGCAGTGTAAATATACCAGTGAAAAGGAGAATATACGTGTCAACTACCTCTAATTCAAAACCATATGATGTGTTTACTGCTAAGAAAACACAAAAAGAAACCCTAGAAAGTCCCATCCATGGAGACTATGAAGAGGGAGGTAATGAACAGTTCATGGATACATAGGAGATGTACATAGAAGAAAGAGATGTGAGGAAAGAGCTCCAATAAGCCTTGGACAAGATTAAACACTTGGAGGAGTTATTACAAAGCTATGAAAAGAAGGACAAGGAGAGAGAAGCAAAAATGCAGAAAATGGAGGAGAAATCGCAATTGTATGGCCATGGCACTAAACTTGATTTGTTGGCACAATTGGCCATAACTAAGATAGGGGATAGAGAACTAGCAATGCCAAATCAAAAAATTCCTTCCATTAGAACTCCCAATTACAATACAACCTTATCACTTTGGTCTCCAATTATGGGAAGTAACTGTTGAGCTTGCACATGAAAAGGAGAAATAGAAGAAAGAAAAGGAAATCTTGATTGAAGAACATGCAAAGAAACTGGAAAAGAGAGATGGAGTTGAGAAGATCAACAGTCAAGTTGGAGGAAGTGGTAGAAAAATTTGCATAGATTATCAGATGTAGACCTCCACCGAGGACATATGCATTATTTTTGTACGAAATATTTGTATGTTTTTAATTTAGCAGCTTAATTAGTAAACAATCTATTTTGATTAAGCGGGAAAAACAAGTTTTGAAGGGACCCGAAACCCTTTACAATACTTTAAAAAAAATGCTGCTAAAAATATGGGCCATAGTGTACCAGCAACAGACCAACATAAAAGAAACTAAGGCAAAAAGAGTGTTGATCAAAAGAAATAACAGTGAACCAACAACAACACTCAATAGCGACAAAATAACAAAACAACAAAAAACCACCTACAGACCAACAGAGTTAAAACAATTTTTTTTGAGTTTCTTAATACTTTTGTTGGTTCTACACCTGAGGAAAAGGGTCATTTCTATGAATATTATTTACACAATTATGTAGTGCCTGATGAAATAGAGTGGAACCCTTTGATTTTTGTAGGGGATCTTCAAATAAGGGCACTTGCATCCTATTGTAGAAATGAACAACTCAAGGGTGAAATAATGGAAGAGTATGAGGAGAGAGAGAAATCAATTTATCTCCCCATAAGGAAAGAAGCCAAAAACCTTGATGCAATCATTGATGAATGGTTGGAGCTCATTGATCATAAGGGTGTAGACAAGAAAATTATGAAACTCAGGAAAGTGGCTTACGAAAGAATGCGGATGTTAGTTGTGGGTTTGGGACAACAATGCTACAAACATGTATAGAACATATGGAATAGTATGACCCTTGAATTACAAAGAAAGGGACCTCATTCTATGTATTATTTCAATACCATGCTTCAAAGTGTACATATGTATATATAAATTGGTGTTAACAAAGGGACTTACTGGGTACCACTCACCTTCCATCCACCTATCCTACTCTATTTGGTTCCATATTGGATTGGGGAGAAAGGTGAAGAATGTGAGAAAGCTAGGAATACCAGAATGAAGCAACTTGCAAGATATAAAGGTTTTTATTTGAAACAGATCCAAGGAGTTGATGTTGTTATGGACTTGAGGCAGATTACTTTGTAGTGCAAGCAAAAGGCTAGTTGGGGGAAATAATGGGTCCAGATATTAGCTCATTTTCTATTGCTTCCATACATACTTTTAGACACTTTTAGATATACCTTCCAGACAATGCTCCTATATTATACTATCTTTTCATACTTATTATGCAGACTTTGACCTATAATGATGGAAATATGGTTATGAAATAATAGTATTGCATGGTTTATATGTAGATATGCATGAAATGTGGATATATTTCTATGTTTTAATGATAGTTAGTCTTGTGTACATGATTTGTGGATTAAATTTTTTGCAGACAAGGAGTAATTGTAGCATGTAACAATTGAATGCTATAACCTGTAGCAAAAGGAAGACTAGGACAACAAAATAAGGGATTTCTAGATTAACTAAATATGATGAATACTGATTAAAGGCACTTGATGGAGGTTGAACGTGAATTATTATAACAAGTTAATAAGAATTGAAGAAGAAGGACTCCTTTACTGGTAGGATTTTGACAAATGTTTGTGTGTTTACATGCAAATTTTTTTTACAAATTTTAGTCCTATTAGGATTCTTCTTTCTTTTCAAATATGGTTTGAACAATTCAATCTTAACTATACACTTTAATATTTAGGAGTGGAAGTTAATGATTGTGGTTAGTTTTTGCTTTGAATGAGACTCCCCTGTGCTTGTATATAGCCATGGGTTGAATCCTTAGATCAATTAGTTGGTTTTTATTATTCTTTCATTATCAGTTATTTTTAGTTTTCAAGACATGATGGATATTCATAATGATTGAATACAATCTATGAGAAGATCTTATGTAATCTTTCATGATATGCAATGAATGAAGTCAATTTCACTAGATGCTTAGAATTTGTTAGTTAGATTTGGTTTCAGTTAAATGAGAACAACCACTTGAACAGGCCACTCAAGTTAACTATTCTTCACTTCATTTTCTAGTTGTTTATTTATGTTTAATAGTTATTTCCTATTTATCACCATTTCATCAACTATATGCAAGTTAAACTAGAATCTCACACTTTTCTTCTTGGTAATGAATGCTCATGAAAATGAATGTAATGGTTAACCAATAGTAATCCAAAGATTAATTTAGTTGATTCATTAGTTATATCATTTTTGAGTTGATATAGTAATATTTTATTATGTAACAGTTCAATTATAGTTTAAGTTGTATGTACCCGTAGCCATTAGTTTTGGCTTATTCTTTCACTATTATGTAGTTTTGTGATTTCTAGTAAATAGAATGACTTGAATAAAATAACTTAGGTAGTTTTGAGTCTCTAAAGGCATATACAATGTTGTACCATCACAAGTTTACAAACCTTGGGTTGACATTTTAATGTAGTCTTAGTAATGTTGAGTGGATTGTTTAGTTAGATAAACCTCTGAATTGTGTAGGTTCAATTTACAATACATTAGTTTAGACTCTACAACTACCAATCAAAAAAGTCTATCTACGAAAAAATAAGCATATACCACCAATGAGGCATCTTGAATTTATTGAAAAGGACTCATCATGTTTGAACCAACTAATATTTCTTGTATAAAAATGATGAGAATGTAAGATTGTATGTATACATATAATCATAATAACTTTGAAATTAACATCTAAATCACTACATAAGTTCTCTCAACTATTAATTAAAGAAAAAAAAAATTAATTACCTTGACTCTTTGTTGTTGTTTTGAGAGTCATTTTATGAATGATGGTCCCTTAGGATGATTAGGAGTTCTACTAAAGCATATTGACAAAGGTTCCACATCATTCATATTTCGAATACTATAAAAATAAAAGAACATCGAGATATATATTAATATATAATTACTCACAAAAAAATAAATGCATTACTAAAAAAATTTAGTTGTGTAGAAAAAATCAATGTACTATCAAGTCTAGGCCAAATTAAATGGTAGAAGGGACGAGGGGCCTAGCTTTATTGGCTAAAGCATCTTGATGTAGGCAAGAGGTCACGAGGTCTAGTTTCCCCCCAAACCCGTGGTACCAGAGGGCATGTCGCGCCAACACTACCGATCACGTGAAATTTTTTTACCAAGTGCACTATAGTTTATAGGGGGATGAATACTTGACTGATTCCTACAGTCTAAAAAAATAAAAAATTAAAATTAAATGGTAGAAAGAGTACCATGATGAACTTATGCATGCTTCGATTGATTGGAAGAGGATGGTATTTATTGGCTACCGTTCAACCTCGCGTGAGCTAGTGTTTATGCACCCTAGTTGTGAGCTTGGGCTTAGAGGGCAATGTTTGTAGCTATGTGGGGGGTGTTTACTTATTGTGTGGGTCCATAGCTTGGGGTGGCTACATTTTCATCTTTTTTTCCTTCTTTCTTGTTGTTTTCTTCTTAGTGTGTGGTTTTTGTGTTTGGTTTGTGCCTATCTTGGTGTCGTGGTATTCTTCTTCTCTTAGTTGTGACTACTTGGGCAGTTTGTCTTGGCTTTGTTTCAATCGTTGGCACCCTTGCAGTGCTGGTGGTGCTAGTGCAGGGATTGGTTTCTTTCATGCTTGGTATTGTAGAGTCCTTGGGTAGGTTGGATCTTTCCTCTTCCCCTCTTGGAGGAGGTATGAATCATCCAAAAATGGCTAAATTAGGTGAGGGATCATCGAAGAATGGTGATTTTAGAATGTAAAAGGTGAATGGTTTCTTGGAGAGATCTCAAGATCACCCGATTTTGGTGATCCAACCAAATTTAGTGGCTAAGGATGTGGGTTATTTGTGCAACCATGTGATAGTTTATAAGTTTATGGGGATGTGAGTTTTTATCCCATTTATGGATTTGTAGGTTCACAAGACGTGGAATATAATGCTAAAAACCAATAACTTTTTCATGGTGGATTTTTCCTATTTGTTTGATAGGAATGGGGCTTTTGACAGTGGGCCTTATTTCTACAATCAGGTGGATCTTTTTATTAAAATATGGCATGCAATATTTAATTATGTAGAGGAGCTCCCCTCTAGGGTCCTTGTTTGGGTGTGTCTCCCACACCTGCCTCTGGAGTTTTGGAGAAGTGATATATTGCAGATGTTTTCTCTTCTACTTGGGAATCCTATCACACCATCTCAATAAACACTAAATAAAAAAGGTAATTTCTTTTGCTTGTGTGTCCATTGAAATTGACTTAAAACTCAGTTGCCAGACTCTGTGGAAATTTGTATAGGGTCATCCTCTTGGGCTAAATAGTTGGACTATGAGGCTTTTCCTTTCCATTGTCGGCTATACCATGAATGCACTTGCAGCGGAAGTGTCCTAGGGTCACCCATGCAACTAGGATGGGTAATACCCCTTCTCATCCCATGCCTAAGAGGGATAAAGGGAAAGCTCCAATACCAGAGGTTTTAGTTGATAAGGATTTTTTTGTACCTATTAAGACTCCTAAAAAAGGCAAAGGTCAAAAGAGAACCCTCTAAGATAGATAGGAGGATACCTTTAATAGATTTGATGCCTTAGATGATTTAGCTCGAGAAGAAGGTGTTCCCTTAGGCATGTAGGCAAAAAATGGGTCCATAGATGATGCTCATCTAGGAAATTAGGAAAATGATAATTTCATCTCTTCTCGATCGGGGGATCAAGAAGCTCAAATGGACACAAATCTTCTTCCCTCTACTCCTATGAAGGTGCAGACAAGTATGCTAATAAAGGTAAAAGATGGATCAGATTTTCCCAGCTCTGTACTCACTGTAGAGAAGGATGTTGTAGACATTGGTAAAAGTAAAGCAATTCCTCCAACCTTAGGCCTACGACAAAATTCTCCTAAAAAGGGAGCTCCAAAGAAACCCCCTAAGGTTGGACGAAAGAAAGATCAAGAAAAGGTAAAGTTAATTGGTGAGACATAGATGGAATGTGAATTGATGAGGACCATTAATTTTAACTTCTCCCAACCTCAAAGATGATTGTGTTATTATGGAATGTAAGGGGTATGAATAACATTCCTAAACAAAATTTTATTCGAGAGTTGATCCATGTTCATTCTCTTGACTTGGTTCTTTTGTAGGAGACTAATTTGTTCATGGAGATTATACTAAATTTGGCCTCTAAGATCAAGGTTAGGGGTCACTGTCAATGTGTGGGGGTGCAAGGTAGTTCTTGTGGGGTTGCTTGTTTATGGGATCTGTGTAGAGTTGTTCCAATTTGATGGATCTCTAGTAAGCAATCTATTTCTTTGGCATCTTCAACTTTGGAATTTGTCGAGGTTATTCTTGTTTATGACATTTATGCTCTGACGGATCTTCTTGTTGAGCCCCTACTATAGTCTCATGTTAGATATGTGTCCTCCATTTCTCCTTATCTTCCTTGGATTATGAAAAGTGATTTCAATGTTATCTCCTCATTGGAAGAGAAGGGAGGTGGTATATCCCACCTAGAACCTTCATTTTAGCTTTTGAGGGACAATGAGAAGTGGGGAAGTTGTTATTTCAAAAAGGTTGGACAGGTTCTTGGTTTCCAATTTTGGGTTGGGGATAGTTGGATGACTAGCTCTGAGATTTTGGATTGGTGAGGATCTAATCATTGGCCGATCAAATTCTCAACATGCTTTTCCACATATTCTAAAAATCATTCTTGTAGATTTCAACTTATGTGGTTTTAGGATTCGTCACTTCATGATCTTGTTCCTATTTGGTGGTGAACTAGGAAATCGGCTCATGGAGTTACAATGTATTCCTTCACCATGAGGCTTCAATATGTCAAACATATGTTGAAATGATGGAATATTTATCACTTTGGTAATGCCTTTCAAGCTAAAAATTTAGCTCAAGCTCACTTGGATTCTATTACTCGGTAGATTTGGGACCATGGTCTAACCGAGGAAAACTGTAAGTTGGAAGTTACAATAGTGAAGGAGGTGGAGGAATGGGAGCCACAGGAAGAATTTTTTTAGAAACAAAAGTCTTGTATTGATTGGCTCCCATAAGGTGATAGGAATACTTCCTTCTTCACAATTTTGTTAAGCATAAAAGGTAGGGTAATCTCATTTCCTCTTTTATGTCCTTTGAGGTGAATCAAATTTCATCCTTTGGTGAGATTTCAAAGGATATTTTTTGGTTTTTTCCTCCATGTTCATTGAGGAATCCCCTCTTACCAATGAAAAATAAGCTCTAATTTTGGATTCTATCACTTCTTTGGTTTCTAGAGAAATTGATGATTCTTTGATCAAACCTATCTCCATGAATGAGTTGGAGGATATTGTGTTTCAAATGAAGAAGGGAAAATCCTTAGGGCTAGATGGGTTCCCTGTAGAGATCTTTCGAGATTTTTAGGAAGTTATCAAGCCTAATCTTCTTGAGTTTGTTTAGGAATCTCAAAGGAACAAGCAAATTCTAAGAGCCATGAATGCCACTTTTCTTGCTCTTATATCGAAAAGAGAAGGACCTAATTCTTTGGATCTCTTTAGACTAATCGCCTTATGTAATGTTGTGTACAAAATCATTACAAAGTTGATAGTTGAATGTCTCAAGTTGTGATTGAGCGGGTTAATTTTTGAGGAGCAGGGTGGCTTTGTTGTTGGCAGATAAATTCTTGATGGGATTTCTATTATGACTAAAGTTGTCTATTCCATGGCCTCCTCCAAAGAGAAGGAAATGTTTATCAAGCTTGACATGGGAAAATCTTATGACCGTGTTAAATAGGCCTTCCTTAGCAATAGTTTGAGGGCTTTCGGGTTTGGAGGTGTATGGATTGAGAAGATTATGAGTTGTGTCACCTCTTCTTCCTTCTCTATGTTAATCATTGGTGAGCCTTCTGATCTTTTTGGAGCGTCTAGGGTCCTTCGGCAAGGTGAAACTTTGTCCCCCTACTTATTTATTTGAATGGCTAAAGGATTAGAGAGATTTATTAAATCTTGTGTGAGGCTGGGTCTAATTCAAGGTTGGAGTTGGGGTAATAATTTGTCCCCCTAATCCCATCTTCAATTTGTGGATGAAACTACTCTGATGGGTGTGGCCAAAGTTGAAGAGGTAGTTAACTTAAAAAAATTCTTGATATTTATTTGTTTGTGTTGAGGCAAAGTATCAATGAGGGTAAGTCCTCCATATTTTTCTCTAATACTCTGAAGCTTATTAAGAAGAGAATACCTCAAATTTCTAGATTCCAAATAGGCTCACTTCCCTTTGTCTATCTTGTTATTCCCCTAGTTGTGTGTTCGCTCCCCAAAAAACTTTGGTAGGATGTTATTGATAAGTTTCACAAAAAGGTTAACCATTGGATTTGTAGGTGGTTCTCTATTGCAGGTAAAGTGACTCTTCTAAAGTTGGTGGTTCAGGCTCTCCCTTTGTATAGATGTTTTATGATTTTATCTCCTTCCAATTTTATTAAATAATTAGAGAGTCTCTCCTAAAAAAATCTTATGGTATGGTAATCTCCTATTGAGGAAGTGGAGCTTGGTTAAGTGGGATACTATTTGTAGGTCAAAGCAAGAAGGTGAGCTTGGGTTGTGGTAGGCTGATCTGAATGGGCAAGCCTTGGCAGCTAAATTGTATTGAAGGTGGTGTTCTCATCAACCTCAAAATTGGGCTAGAATCCTCACTTCAAAGTATCTAAGGGGAGTGGAGATGTTGGTGTGCATAGATTCAGCCTTCTAGGGAAGGGTTTTATGATTTGAGGTACCCTTAAAATAGCAGCCAAGCTTGTTAAGCAAGGATTATTTTGGATTTGTAACAAAGGCTCAAAGGATCTTTTATGGGCTGACTCTTGGGATGGGCATCCCCTATCATATCAATGTACCCAAATTTGCAAGCTTTATGTAGGATTTTTCTTGATGGTGGTTGGTGTAAAGTGATTGATTTCAAGTCCTTTCAAGTTCTTGATCAAGTAACTATGGACAGGTGGAAAGACCCACATGAGTGGCCTCCAAGAGTTTTGGTGGAGGAGCGTTAGGAGTTGGCTAATATTTTGGTTGGTAGGGTTTGCAATTCTCCTCTAGAGATGAATGTTCTCATTTGGGGTCATGACCCAAAAGGAAAATTCTCGGTTGCCTCAGGCTATCAAGAGTTGGACAAGCAAATTTTCAAGAGTTCTGGTGTTCCTTGGTGTAAACAAGTTTGGAATAAGTTCTCTTGGCCTAAATGTAATTTTTTCTATTGGCTTGTGGTGCAAAATAAGTGCATCACTTGTAAGAATTTATGGAAGAGAGGATTTCAGGGTCCTTCTATGTGTGTTATGTGCAATGATAGTGAAGAGTGTGCTCTGCATTTATTTTTTCAATGTCCCTTTTCTAGAATGATTTGAAATTCTTGGTGGGGAGTTTGGAACTAGTTGTGCATTCATGCCTCTTATTTGGTTGAATTCTAGGGTGGTTTAGGGAACCCCTCATCTAAGGCCTCTTTCCTTCAAATTGCTTGGAATATCGGTCGTCTTCTGATTATTGGAATATCTAGCTAGAACGAAACTATAAGAGTTTTTCAGGACAAGAAGATTTAGGCACAACAACTATGGATGTGGATTTTGGGTGTTCTTAAGGAGACTTTAGTGGCTAAGTATGATTTATCTATCCCTGTGGATCTAAGAGACATGGGTATGGTTCAAACTTTGGTTCTTTTTAATTGTGATAGGAGTACCCCTTAGCCTAAGCCAAGGAGGTTTGCAAAAAGGAAGATTTAGAGAAGTGGTTGTTGGATGCCCCCTCCTCAAGGGGTGTTGAAAATCAACATTGACAGGTCTTCCAAAGGTAATCCTAGGCATGTTGGGGTTGGTGATATTGGAAGAGATAGTTTAGGGTGGTCGTGTTCTTCTTTTCAATGTATATAGGCCATCAAACCAAAAAAATTATGGAGGATTTGTCTATTCTTTTGACTTTGAAACATGCATATTCCCTTAGTTGGAGAAGGATAATCTGTGAGTCAGATTCATAGATTGTGATTGATATGCTAAATAAGTGATAATGGGATGGTGTGAATTAGAAACTAGCCTTGGTGGTCAAGAAAATACTTGTTTTTGGGCGAGGTGTTGGACTTTGTCATCTTTTTCCATATCCCTTGGGAATGGAATAAGGTGGAAGATAACTTGGCTAAATAGGCATTTGAGCAAATGGGCACTTGGAGTGTGGAAGACTAGGGCAGTCTTTCAGAGGACCTTTCCTAATTGCCGGAGGATATTGTTATGAAGCATATGAGGTGTTTCTCGAGGGTTTATTGATGGCTTTGTTTTGGGTCTTTGACTCTTGGTGAGTTTGCTATGATCTTTTGGCTTGTACTGATTTACTAGTTCAATAAAAAAATTACCCCTCTTTTTATTAAAAACTTATACAAGCTCCTCCTCCATCATCAACTATTATCCCACTTAGATATATTAGTATTAATATTTTTTATATTAAATTTAAATGTAATACACCATGACATATCTTTAAATTTTACCTTAAAGAAAGATTAGTCTTGCTTCTCTTCTACTCTAGCCTATTTTTCCCTTGCTCATGTTCTTGTCCTTGATGCCTCAACTCGTGAAGGTGACATATGAGTGACATCATATTTAGATGTTTTAAATGATGGCCCACTAGTCTCTTCAAATGTGCCTAAGCACAACTAATTACACATAATGCAATGATGAGGCACACAAACATGTGTGGATAAGGAGGGTCTATTAATCTCAATTGATCTACTATGACCATCAATATCATGTGGTTGTGTTGGCTAAGAATTCTATGTAATCAAATGTTAGGTCAAAGAGTGTATGACATAGAAGCTTTGATGAGTTGCATCTATAATAATCATTGGGTGTTGAATTGGAGGTGGAGAAGGGTAAGAGGAGGGTGAACAAATGAACCTTACATCTATCATTTTGCCTCAAGCTTTTCTTGATGCATTCCTTTACCTATGCCCTAAAATTCTCTAAAATCAAAATAGTTCACATGGTGACTTAATATAAAATTCACATATAGTTTACAAAGGAAATATAAAGGTACATAAAGCTTTTTGTTGGGTTGTTTATAAAAAACCATCCACCAACAATCCCAAAAATTATGAGTGATACCTTGATGTGTGTACCATTTATTTGAAAACTTAGGCTTAAGTACATTAACATGCAGTCCAATTTTAGGGTTAACTTTTTTTTCATAACATGGCTTTTCTAATATCTAAATCTTTCACTTGATCATTTAATAAGAAAATAGAATATTTTGTCCTCTTGGCTTCTTGCAATTATTGAAATGATTCATGTTGGTTTGTGAGGGTTCAAACATGAGTGACAATTTCCTCTAAGGTGGATGCCATCGAAGCCAATCAAGAGTGGCAACAGTATTGTTATAATTGTATTTAATTCATTAATGTTTTTTTTCTATTTATTCATGAATTGTTGGAGGGTTTGCTGGAAAGGGTTTGGATTATGAGCTTGCTCATCCATATTACCTATTTTTCAAGCGGAAGGCATGGAAGCCTGTATGTATATATATTATATAGAATAAAATATTTACATATTTCAAAGGTCCAAATTCAGAAACTTGGTGTAGATTATATAAAATATCAAAAATCTAGCCTACTACCCCTAAAATTTCCACTTTGAAGTTCACCCACGCATCTAATACTGGAATTATACAGATTATAATAGACATACTACTAATTAAAATCTATTATAACATATTTCGAAGCAAAAAAATAGTAGACTCCATGTTCAAAACAACGAACCCCTGTCAAAATGTAGATATTATTCTTCCATGAAATCACCATGCACAGAGTTTTCATCTCGAAACTCCAAACCCTCTGTCAACTGAAAACCTCGCTCGTACACCCCCCATTGTCCAACAATCATTTAATATTTAAAACAACATCTTGTTAAAATATATACAATTTAACTTAAACATTTAGAACACATTGAAAATTACTAAATTATATTAAAACTAGAGTTCAAAACTAATGCTTAGAAAGAAAAATTAAAAACCCTATATCATATAAATAATTTTGACTTAATTTTGAAAAAATGCAGAAAGAAAAAGCCAAAAATTTACTTGTAGATAGTTCTTGATCCTTGGAGAAATTTTGGCTTTCAAATATCAAATATCCATCCTACTAAATTTGATATTTGTTATTCTCTGCCTTTTTTCCTAGTGCTCTATATTTTTGCAAACCCACAAGTTGTAACACAATTTTTTTGGGAGAATTAGAAACCTACAAAATAGATATCCATTTTGATTTGGTATACCAAACCAAAATCAGCTTTTTATCTGACCCATGTACAAAAATTCAAATATTTGTTTCAGGATTTTGGCTTAAGTAGAGATGTGTTTTTTTCTTATCGGCATTGGTTGGCCCATGATGGTCTTTCACTCACCCTTTAATTTCCAAATATTTCTCAATAGCAATTAGTTGGTTAAAATTTATTAATTAGCTAATAAATTGACTTGCAAACCTAATCATGCTTAAGCCATGGTAAAAATTGAACATATTATGCCTGTGCATGGATCGTGCTTCCTCCTTCTCCATAAATTCTTTCATGCAATCTCATCCATCCATTTAATCAAGAAGATCTTAGACCTTCACTTAAATCCAAAATAAACTTTTTGGTCTTCCGAAAAGGTCATTTTTTATCCTTATCATCCATCCTTTTCCTAGAATATCCCCACCATTCATAATCCTTGAATAATGGAGCTCCTTTTATGCACCTATAACTATGGGTAAATTTCAAAATTAGTGTTAAATCAAACTAAGAAATAAAACCCTAGTATAACTATGAAGTACAAAGGAGGAAACAAAGCAAAAGAAAGGAATAATGTTACCAAAGCTCTTCAAACCTCCATGATTCACCTCCATAGCCCTTCTCCGTTTGCTACAAAATGATGTTTGCCCTCAGATTTTTGTGAGCAACTATGCCTATGTCTATGACCTAGCAAATATTGAAGGATTCCATGAAAATGCAAGTGAAAACTAAAGCCTATATGTTATAGAAAAATCTGCAAAAGATAATGTTAGACTAAAGCATGAAGTCAAGATGTGCAAGATGCAAGATGTCAAGAGTTTGAGAGATGTCAAAATGAGGGTAAAATTTCCATTTTATAGAAATGTCAATTTTAGATGGAGGGACAAGATTGAAAGTTGGAAGATGCCCTAAGATCAATGGCCATAAATGCATGTGACAACCCCTAATTAGGGTTAGGGCAACATTAGGGTAAAAATTTGAAATGAAGGGCTGAGATTTGATTTTAGAAAAATCAAATCAAAGGTCAAGAATGCATGTGACAAGAAGAGGTGGCACAAAGAAAGAGGAAAGTGGGGAATTAAAATAAAAATTTATAATTAATTCCCACAAGAGGTGATGTGGCCTTCTAAATTAAAAATTAATTTAATTCAAAAGTGGTGGGACCACGTGATAGTAAATAATTATTTAAAATCATTTACTTGGAAAGAGAGAAATTCAAATAAATGATTTTATTTAAATTTGGAGGAAAAGTAAATAAGACAATTAAATAATTAATTCTAATTATTTAATTATGGAGGAAAGTGACGAGTAATTAAATAAATTATGAGGGATTTATTTAATTATGATTAGACATTAGAATTAGAGACGTATTAAATAAATAAATATAATTTATTTATTTAAATAATCGGGAGGAAATAAATGGACTAATTAAATAAATTATTTAATTAAAGAGGACATTAAAAATTAGTGGCGTATTTAAATAAAATAAATATAATTTATTTATTTAAACAGTCAGGAAGAATAAAAAGATGTGAATTAATTAAATAATTAAGAATTATTCAATTAATAGTTGAATTTGGATGGAAGGACATAATCAAGTATTTTAATTATGTTTAGAAGAATTATGGAGAAATCAAGTTCGCAGGCCTAGGTCAGTTTTATGTGCCTACAACACCAACTATAAGGAACCACTTGTAGGTCACTCATGGATCCAAACCTCTCAAGTAATCCCATCCATTGTTCTCTCCAGTTAATCCTAATCATTGATCTAACATCTCTCAACACTATAAATAGCACATCATATGAGTTATTTTCATATATCACTTGTATGCATTCTTATGTTATCACATTGAACACCAACATAGTATCTCTCATCAAATCTTGAGCACATCCACACTCTTTGTGTGAAACAAGAGACTTTTGAGAGACTTTTTTTAAGTATTTATCTTAGGTGCACTAGCCTCCTAGGGTCTATTAGAGGCAGAAATTAGTCATACAATAAAGGTTTAAATTTTATTATTTGAGTCTTTTATTTGTGTTTTATGCATGCTTGTCTATAATGATATACAAATAAAATATAGAATGGTAAAATTAGACATAATGATGCAAGGTTAGATTATAATGTCTATGTATAGTAAGAAGATCCAAAAAACATATTGTGCATTAAGTTGCGAAGCAAGTGTATAGTAGAAATAATAAAATGTAACAAGAGTATTGGAAATAAATATAAGAAAAGATATTAATATAGAATTAAGATGTCGTGGACATGGAAATCATGAAATAATGTATAGGAAAATAGGGGAATAAAAAAAACAAGAGATCTATAAAGGAAGATTGAAAAATAATTTTGTAATAAATATATAGAGATGCAAGAGCATAGGAAGCAAGAAAATAAGTAGAGGGAATATGAATAAAGCATAGAAGTAGAGATGAGCAATAAGAGGTGAGAATAATGGAATTGAAAACATTAAATTATAACAGGGGAATTATTCTATATAAACATGTGCACACAAATAGGAAAAAGGAGAGCACAAAGGAACCCATGAAACTGGAGTCAACCATGATTGGATGATACTATTATGATCACCATACAGGGTCATCACCCTCTAGTTCCATACAACACCCAATACATAAAAGAAGAAATAAGTAAAAGGTAGAAAATGATAAACATGGTGGAAAGGCAAGATATTTTGAGTCAACATGGGAAGGATATAAGTGCCCTATTAATTTGTATTACCTCTAAAATACATAGAGAGAAAAAATACATAAAAAATGTTGATAATTTAAGGAAGTTGTACACATGAGTTAATACAACATATAAATAAATAAAAACATAAATAATTTTGTAAAGTTTGGGTCAACATGAAGAAAATATAAATGTTTTGATGCCTTGCATCATTCCCAAAATTGTTAGGTAAATTATAGATGGTAGTTGTACAAAGAGGAACTTTATTTATATATAGAGGAAGAGTACAAACACCATAAACACAAATACATTTACCCTCACCTTATTTTGGTATGCAACTCAAGGGTAACATGCATCATTCACCAATGGTGAGAGATAATGTGTACAAGGCACTCATAAAGAAATGACAAGGAAGTCAAATGACATAAAAAAACATGAATTAAGAGTACTCAACTAATCATATTTATATAGTATTCATATAGGGAATCATTGTTCTAAAATTTATCAGTGGAGTACTTGAATGAGTATGTCATATTAGAAAGGTCCACTAAGATGAGGGGCTTTGAAGGATGAGAAATGTTAATAGTGAAAATAGATGATAAGGGGGGAATAATGGTAAAAACAAGACTAGTAGAAAAATGATCCTAATAATACATGTTGTCAATAATAGAAATAGGAGGATCCTTATAAGGTGTTAAATTCTCCACACAAAAAATAGTTAGAGAAGGGATAGTTGTGGTGTATATAGGAAGGGTAGGAGTAGAGGTAGAGGCAACCATATCAAATGAGATAGGAAGCTATGGTTTTGATGGAAGAAATTTGTTTCTTATGTTGGGGTTTAGGAAGTGAAGGATGGTAATATGCAAGAGGTCTTAACATGGGTAGAAGGATGGGGGTGAGTAAAGGGGGTGGAAGGGCACAAAAGGAGGAGAAATGGTAAGATGTTTGGGTTAGGTCTAGTAGGTGGGTTAGGTTAGGGTTGGGTTCTAAGGTGGTTAAGGCTTAGTTTAGGCAAGAGGAGGCTAAGTTTTTTTATTGTTTGGTTGATATTAGGATTTGGGAGGGCATGTGATAACAACATAGGGATAAGTAGGAGGAGAAGAAGAAAGCCAAATTTTTATACCCTCTTTTAGACTTAATCTTGGAAGAAGTAGCTTAAGAAGGTGAAAAAAAAGAGCTGGAACATACAAATAAATACAAACCTATTGTTATTTATCATTTATACAAACAAAATAAGGCATCATGACACTTTCATGCATATGCTTTGAAATAAATCAATAGAGAAATTAACCAACTCGAAGAGAGGTTGGTATTAATGACGTGGTATGATGATCACTACATTGCTATGAATAAACTTGAGACATAGGTGAAGCATAAAGGGGAAAAATTTAGCTCTCTCAACCGACAATCACCATAGAAGAATGACAAGTGATCAAAAGTAGGAATAATATGACATAAAGTCAATGAGGGTCAAGTGTTTAAAAATAATAGATATCCATGTAAGGATTTATCTAAATCGAGCTATTTTAGCTTTGATACTTTTAATAAGATACCTCATGAAAATCCTTAGGAAACTAAATCATGTGGTTTAAGGGAGACAAATAGTACAAGAATTAAGAAAAAAAATAGTTTATAAGGCCAAGTGAGCCTCAATGACAAAGTCTAAATTTACTTGTGCACCTTCCTAATTTAGAGAACCTAACAAGTCACGACCTAAAACACCTAAACTATAGTTAACATGCATAAAGGATTGATATTTGTATACCTTTAAAAGATCCTTATGAAAATAAATTAATCATGTTCTTAAGGAAAAACAAGAAGAATAAAGGTATTGTTAATGATAAGACAAAACATACATTTGTCTCCTCTAGGTAATTCTTATACACAGGTCCATAAAAATATCAACAAGATAAAAACATATATCGAACCACCTCCAAGGAATCAAACAATTGGTAAAGAGATATAAGCATTTTTTCCACCACTTCAAAGCACATTTATCAAAGGTTCCACTATGCGTAGTTATGAGTGTCTATTTCTATATGACACAAAGACGATTATGGTAAATGATTGGGATGAGGATGACTTTTCGGGAGAAAATCCTCGTCATCTTATTGATTGAGACTTTGTATTACATTTGAACCTTTATTTCTATATCTTTCTATTTGTGCCTTTCTTTTATGTGTTGTGCTATTTTTTCCCCATAGGTTTGGGATGATGTAAAGTATGTAGGGTTTGAAAACTACTATCATCATGTTGAAAAAAAATATAACATTATTTTCTTTGTGCTTTTGACCTACTCACCCATCTTTTATTGCACCTTGGTTTTTGTGATTTCTATTATCTCATATGTGGCCCTTTTTAAGCCTTCCTTGTTATGATACTTCCTCTCTTGCTCTTGTCCCACTTTCTATAAATTATATGTCATGTTTTTCATATGTTGTGTTTCCCCACTTGGGGGCATTCCTTTATGTTCATTGTTTCCTTCTCTTATCATAGTGATGCACTTTCATGCTTATTTATCCTTGTGTTTCATACACATTAAGTGATCACATCTTATGACTACATGCTTAACTCTCTTGTACTTTTATTATTTCATATTATTATTTTATGATGTTATCATGCTTATATATTATCTTCTTTGGATCAATTTCCTTGCTTATGATCATGCTAGCAATGCTCACATCTTATGATTACACGTTTTATCACTAGTTATCATGACGATATCTAATATTGATCAATTCCTACATGGTCTTATTTAGCATTGATTACTTTATCATAGCCCTTGTTTGGTGGGAAGACCAAGGGCATCATGTTTCCAATCCATGTGCTTTCATGCTTATCTCATATTAAATTTCACATGTTTATCAAACAATTTAATTTTATACAATTATTTTGCGATTCCCATTTTATGCATGATGTTGTCTTTATTTTTCTTCGATTATGTCCAATGGAGGGGAATATTGTATCACTAATATTCTTTCATGTCTATGATTATAGTGGCCTGATAGATGCCTTACACCATCTTTTGATAGTATAACAATTGATAAATCTTACATCATCTCCTTTGAGGATTATATAATAATTAATTCTTGCTACATATTCATGGTTTGATGCCAACTTAGCTTCATGCTACTTTTTCATTTAATTTTTGTACTTACTTTGATACTCACAATATTTCTAAGCAATTATATTAATGCCTATATCTAAATTTTTAATAGATGTTAGTCATTGAATCCCTTTTTCTCACATAGGTTTTAAGAAGCGTCCATTACAAGGAAAATGTATCAAAGAGATATCCTTATGTATATCCTTTATGAGTGTTTGAAATAATTTATTTTCATGTTGGTTAATTTGAGAATCATCTTCATATTTGTTCTTATGCAAGTCAAAGAGGGGGAAAAATATAATGACAAAATTTGTATACCTTGCACTTTTCCTCTTCATTTGGACTCATTTTAACTAGCATAAAAGTTACATATTTCTATATAAAAGTTAAAAAATTATACAAGACTTGATTGATCCTAACTTTATGTATTCCAAGAACCTTCAAAATTAACATTCACCACCTTATATATCAAAATTGTAGAGAAAAATCAATACCTGCACTTTTAAATTTAAAATTTGAAATTAGGTCTATGTCATTCCTTTCCAACTAGCTATTGCCTATTGACTTGAACATAATATATATAAAATTGTGGAAATCTAAGATGTTGTATTAAAGGACAAACCGTAATTCATTTGAACACATTTGAGAAATCATCAAGAGTCAAGAGCTCTAACTTACTTCTTGCATTATCATTCAAGGAGCACATTCAGACATTCACAAAAACATTAAAATTTGCATATTTAGTAACAAATAAACGTTATTGCATAGTTGTTTGTTATTTTTATCTTTATTCATTAGCCATTTAATTGGTTTGCTAAGGGGTTTGATTGAGAAGAAGATGACCCTCACTTAGAAAGCTTCTTAAATGTTTTTGTAAACACTAATTCTTCACTCCAAATCCAAATACCTTAAGGTGACGCGAACCAATTTTTAGATTGTAAGACTTGACATATTGATTTCACACATCACATGTCAATTTAACAATTAATTTAATTTTCTATTGCAAAGTCAAACTAAATTGATTATGCACTATAATATTAGCCTAAGACCACCATTTTAAATCATATAATGACAATTTACACCAAAAATATTAAATTATATCTAGAAATAAACAACCCTAACCTCTTTTTGTATCGTTTTCGTAAAAATAATTATCTTATTTTTATTTTTATTTATTTTATAGGTAAGTGTTGTCAAGGGGACAACCCCCATAATTACTAATCCAGAAATAGCATAAATGCATGTCCTGATAACAGGGTGCAACACAAAAGAGCCAAAAAATGCCAGATCAAACCCAAAGCATGATAAACCTTAAAGCTATTTCTTTGCAGACCTTAATGCCATTCGGATAGAGGGAAGAGATCTCTTTTGCCTAACTTCATTCCAATCCTGTTCTGTTCTAGAGGCTGAATAAGAATTGGTAAACTCGTGACCATTCTTCACTAGATTAGGCGGGAGAGTGGAAACCTCAACCCTATCAAGGAGACCCGACTGTGTGGTCTATGGAGAAGACATGTCTACATTGGAAGTGCAAGAATCAAAGCATTTATCTTGCGAAACAATCACAGGAGGGGAAGAAGAAGTGTTGTCATCCACCAACGGAAGGGAGGGATCTATTGAGCTAGCAGCCACCAAGTTGTGGGATGAGACATGAACCGAGCTATGAGAAGTGGGAATGGAAGGTGTTGCAATAATTGAAGGAGGAGAAATTGCATAATGTCAAGATTTAACCCCTTCCCACCAAGAGGATTTAAGAGTAGGAGCATCATTAGCATGCACCCCAACACGTTTTCACCTGCACTGTGCGGTACCATGGTCTGTGGCAAAGCAAATTTTGCATCTGAATGCTATCTTTTCGTAATCTATTGGCTGGCCTCAACGTCTCTTTCCAACTTTGAGATAAATATCAGTTGGAAGTCCTTTTGAAACATCCATCTCAACACATAATCGAGCAAATGTCGAATTTTCATAATTTATTGTCTCCTTTGAGAGGCCTTGATATTTCCCCAATGCATTGCCAATCGCCTTTAGGCAACCAATTTCCTAGAACTGCAAAGGGAGGTAGGGCAAACAGATCCATAGAAATGTTGTTGAAAAAGACTTTGTATGTGGATCAAATGAGGGGAACCAGGGCTTCATGCATAAAAAATTGTCATGGAAAAACCATGGGCCAAAGTTGAGCATTATTTCTTTGTCATCCACAGATTCAATGAAGGTCACAGAGTTTAGGCCAAACCTTCGTAAATCAACAAATAAGAGCATGTTCCACCAAAAATTCTTCTTTGTCACAGGCCAAATCATCAAGGCATATCTCTGGAATAGAGGTTGAGTATCGAACAACAAAGGGAGGGCTCACAGAAGCGCTGCCAGAAGATTAAGAGGAATCAAATTTATGCATGGGAGGAGATGTTTTAGAAACCCCCAATCCAGGGTTACCCGCCACCATATGGAGAACGCTTCGCTGAGGAGGGCGCCCAACTAGGGCAGCCGCAAAACTCATCTTTGAGCCACCACCAAACACACATCCAGAACCTCTATCTAGAGTGTCATTCACAATTGAGGGAGAAGGGAAGATCATCGTTCACTTACTGCCAACCTCCAAATGCGTACCAATATCCACCAAGCATTGTGAGGCCAACAAAGAACCAAATTTCTCATCTAGCGAGGGCACATGCATGACAAGAGGAGCCCCAAGATCTGCCTTAGGGAAAGAAAGAGCGGGCGAGACCCCTACAAAATGCACCACACCTTGGCCCAACTCAAAAAATAGTTTGCAATGTTCCAATTTGGTGCACACAGAGGTCGCAGGAGTTGCGAAGATTTTTGGAGCAGAGCGTGCCATTTGTCAATTGATTATTATTATCTAGTTTTTATTTATTATCTCTAACTCAATATTCAAAATTAAATTGATCTATTATCATTAATCTACACTTTAAAAAGTATTTATTTTCCCTTTCAAATTTAAAGTAATGATCACCCACATAGACATACATTTTTTATATGGAGACAAATTTTAAATTTTGAAAAAATAATTTTATATTAAAATATTTCATTTTATAAAATAACTTAAAAAATGATACATCGACTAGTAGTTGGCACCTTGTTGTTTTTTATTAGATAAGCAAAATTTACAAGGTTTTGTACCCTTTACAAAAAAGGCCACTAGGGCATAAGTTTAGAACAACAAAACATAACAAAACAAACCAGAGACAACTAAAACACATAAGAAAAACAACAAACTAATATAAAAAACGATAAAAAAAAACCAACATTAACTCATTACTAGAGAATGTTCTCCCTTTCCTCCATGAGGAATTTGAAGATGTCCTTCATTTGCTGGTTGGAGTTGGGGTCAGTAAAAGTGTTGTGTCTTTTGATCTCTTCTCAGAGTACCAAAGCCAAAGTGATAATTGAGTAGTGGATTTTTTCTCGCAATTATGACATATTTCCTTTTTGTGCTCATGAGGGGGGGTGGTGGATTCCTCCTTGAGCATTTAATTAAGCTCAAGAAAAAGGCTTGGGTCATTTGTGAAATCCTCAACATCCTCTTCCATATCAACATTGTTGTTATCATGTTGTCTATTGTCCTATTTAGAATCACTTGAAATGTCATCAATAGTAACCTCAGGCATCTGCTTACTAACCAATATGTGGGATCTCCTCACATTGGCAACCTCAATTCCAACATTGGGATCAGTTACAGTTATTTTTTCCTCTTCATAAGTGTTAATAGTGTTTACATCATCCTCCTCGTTAATTCTCAATCCAATTCAAATTAGATTCATGAATATTTTTTAATTTTTGATTTGCAACTAAGTTATAAGATATTAAAAAATGGTATATTGTAACAATAGTTCACATGGATAATCATCCACATAGACATACCTTTGTTATATGGAGAAATTTTTAAATTTTGAAAAAATAATTTTATACCGTTGAAAGATTCCATGTTATAAAATAACTTAAAAAAATGATACATCGACTAAGTCCACATCTCGTTGTTAATTCACAATGTAATTCAAAGTAGATTTCATAAATATTTTATTTTTTAATTTACAACTTTATAGGATATTAAAAAAAGGTAGATTGTAATGGTAGTTCACATGACTCAAATTTGATGGTGGAATTTTAAGTCAAGAATTTTTTTAAAATGATTTTTTCAAAAACCATTTTAAGATACAAACATGAGTAACAGATGGCACAAACTGCTTCTGCATTTTTCACATCTTCCTCAACAATTGATGTTGGCCTTCCTGCATCCAAAAATTTATCAGTTTTTCTCCCTCCCATGAAGCAAGATGGTGCCACGGGAGAGGCATTTGTTGGGGATTTTCCCCTTGGGTGGGTGGTTGCAAGGGTTTCTTGAGGAAAAATTCCCTCCTTCCTTGTATCACGCTCTACACAAGATTTTTCCTCTATTGGTTGTTCCAATGGAAAGCAAGGTGGTAATGCTGGTGCAAACATAAACTACAAATCTATGCTGGATTCTGGGTGTTTGGGATCAACTTTTGTTTTATGCTTTCGCAGTGGGGAAAATCAAAACCCATTCTCAATCTGCCTTTCTTTGAACGCACCAGAGGTTTGTCTAGACAATGGTGTTGGTGATAGAGAGGTCTATTTACAAGCCCATTCCCTTGTCTGCAAATTCACGAAGGTATGACCAAAATTAATTGAACTTCATTCATGGATAAGTACGAATTGGAAAGATTATTTGGAGGAAGAAATTAGTACCTATCCTTGTGAAAAAGGATTTTTTATATTGGAATTTGATTCAATAGAATATAGAGAAATGATTCTAAATACTGGGCCTTGGTTTTATCAAGGAGATTTCTTGTGTATGAAAGCTTGGTTCCCTTTATTTGATCCATGAACATAGACATTTTCATCTACCTTTCTATGGGTTTGGTTACCTTACCTTCCATTATAGTTTTGAGAAATTAACTATTTGAAGGTGATTAGCAATGGGTTGGGCAAGTATCACAATATTTCAAAAGAAATGATTAACTATGAAAATTCAACTTTTGCTCATCTTTGTGTCAAAATGGATATTTTTGATTAAGTAAGCAACATTTACAGGGTGTCGTACCCTTCACACAGAAAGTGCACAAGGCCAAAAAGAAGCTAGCTCAAACCAGATAATGAACTAGGAGAAGAACAAATAGGAGCCACTAGGGCTTGACAAAATAGGCCAAGTAGGCCACAAATAGAAGCGGTTGATAGACAACTATAGAACATAAAAAAAGCACTAAACAACCCCAAAACATGAGGGGACTAATTTGACTCCCTTAACTCGAGGCTGCAAAGAAGAGATGGATTTGGGGAGTCCCTTTTTCTTCCTTTGCACAACAGACCAAGAAGACTTAGAATCGAAATCCACCGAGTGAGGGGAGAGGATCAAATCCTCAATAGGAGCGAGACAAGGAGCCACCGTGGGTAAGGAGTCACCACACGATGAGGGGGTCAACAACGAAGAAGAGGAGACAAGAGCGAACAAAGGATCAACATAGTCGATCAACGAGCGATAGGTAGGTTTTGCTTGAACAATGACAAAAGGTCGAGGAAACAAAGGTTCCATGGAAGGGATAACCAAAAGAGGAGTCTGGTAAGACTCAGACACCTTGGGAGAAACAACCAAGGGAGGGTTACCCTCCACAGAGGAACCATTTGAAGAGGGAGAGCCAACCGTGAGGTGGTCTGAGAGAACATTCTTCCACCAAGTAGCAATGCCCTTGCGGCAAGCAAGAGGGAAACTAGAGGCCAAATGACCAGTGGAGAAACACCTCCTGCACCGAAAGGGGAGGCCCTCATAGTCCAACAACTATGTCCAAGGCCTGTCCTCCACCATCAAGATCACATCACCATGGAGAGGTTTGGAGATGTCCAAATCAACTAAAATATGCCTTTGATCTCGAGTCGTAGTGTCCACCTTTAGAAAGCATCTAATGGTGTTGCCAATGGTTCATAATAAGAATCCTCCCAAAACTAGAGAGGGAGATTCATAATTTGGACCCAAACTGGTCTGGTATTCAATGATTCAATAAGAGGATTGAAAGAGCGAGACCAAGGCTTGATGGATAGCGAATGAATACCCCACATATACCCCTTGTATAACACATAGTCTCACTCCACAGAGGAGGAAAATTCAGGTAAGAAGAACCCCCTAACACTTGGATAGAGCTCAATCTGACCACAAACAATAGGATTCCAAGAGGTAGAAACCCAATCATGGAGATCAGGAAGGGAGGGCCACAAGCCATTAAACCTACAAACCACACCCTGTTTCAAATAGTAATCCTTATTTTTAGCAACTTCAGGTCCACAAACCACAACAGGGGAAGCACGGGTGTAGGAAAAGGGTTTAACCCTAGCCAGTGTAGGCATAGAATGAGCACAATCCTTTGAAATTTCCTCAGAAAAGGACTTCTAAAGGCAACCCAATGTAGGGAAACCACTGGCAAGAAGACCATCTGAAGCAGGAGAAAAAGGTGAAAACTGCACAACATCCATGCAATCTCCATTCACCCACGAAGTTAACTTGGAAGGGGTTCCACAACAACCATTGGGAGCAGGGGGAGCCCCAACCACTAGAGGAGAAGGGGCCTTGCAGGCCACCCGACCACCTCCAAAAGACAATGACACCAAAGTCATGCCCAAACCATGTGCCACATCTCCATTCAAAAATTCTTCTTCCCGTTGGTCATTGCATGCACTCTCGTCCAACGCCACACCAACGGTCATCCATTTAGAAATGGATGTTACAAAAGGGCTTTTGGAAGAGATTTTTCTCAAAGTTAGCAATAGACGTTTGCATCAACCAATAGACTACGAAAAAATTACCTTCAAGTGCAGAATATGTTTCGTAATTGATCATGCTACTGCACAATGTGGCAAGAGTCGAACTAAGGATAACAAGCCGTCTTGGTGGGATGGTGTGGAATCCCATCAATATGTAATTTCTCTCTCTGAGCAAAATGATTCCCTTATGTTTCAAGAAAATTTTCCAAGCTCGCCGCTTCTATCTCAAGAGGTCATGCCTGATAAGAATTCAAAAAAGGATCGCTCAATGGCTTCTCCGTCCCCCTTGGTGAAAACAAATTCGTAGTATAGAAACTCTGAAATTACTTTTTTTCTTTAGATGCAAGTTCTAATAATGAAAATTTGAAGGTGAAAAATAACAATTATCCTCCTGAATTTGAACAAGAATGGACAGAGGTGAAGATGAAGAAAACACCACCAACAAAACAAAAACATCAATGACATTAAGATCCTCTAAAAAAATAAAAAATATGTAATACGTTACATAATTTGAAGTTGTTGCAAAATTTAGTCTAAAATATGCAATCTAGAACTTTAAAGTAATAGAAAAAGCGTTATCCTCTCTGATAGCAATTTTTTTTAAAAAAAGTTTTAAGATATTAAAATAATATTTAATTATAAATAAATTATATTAAATATATTTATAGTTTATTTGAAATCTTCTCTTTTATATAAGACAATTGTTATTGAAAACATGTTATTTAGATTTAATTAATTGGTATAAATAATAAATATTTAGTTATATTTAAATAATAAAGTTTTGATTGGTTGATTGGATATAGTTGTTGATTTATTTGTATTATATCATGTATTTTAATGTTTTTAATTAAAAACTAGAAATTAGATTTGTATAATTTTAGTCATTTTAAATTTATTTGGAGGTTTTTATTTATTTCTAGATGAGTTGTGCACATGTTCTAGTCTTTTTAGTGTAGAGTAATTTTTGTGGTGTAGAAATATTCTTCATTTTTTTGAATTTGTAAATTTTGTTTGTTTATGCTTACACTCATGTTTGAAATTCGGTAGTGTTGGAAAAAACCTTTAGCTTATTATAAATATAGAGAAATCCTTTTGATTTCTTTGCTAATAGCTACTCTCCTATGCCAATGTATAAAACATACTGAGCAAAAATTCAAGATACTTAGATGACAAGTCGATGTGTAATATTTATGATGCAAGTGCTAATGCAAGTTGTGAATTTCTATGTGATATAGATGGCACTATTGATGTCCCATTGATACTCAATGTAAAATTAATGATCTCAGCCTTATCTTTATATATAAGATCTTTGGTATTCAATTCAAAAAAATTGAGATGACAAGCAAAAATTCAAGATACTTAGATGATAAATTGATGTGTAGTATCTATGATGAAATTACTGGTATAAGTTGTGAGTTTATATGTGATATAGATGATATCGATATCCTATTGATTCTTAGTATATAACTAATGAACTTGGTCTTGTCTTTAAATACAAACCTTTGGTATTCAATTCATTTTTTTGTAGTGCAAACAAAAATTCAAGACACGTAGATGATAAATTGATATGTAATGTCTATGATGCAAGTACTAATATGAGTCGTGAATTTTTATGTGATCTAAATGATGTTGAACCTGTTGATTCTCAATGTAGAATTAATGACCTTGGTCTTATCTTTAAATACAAAATATTTGGTATTCAATTACAAATTTTTGGTGATACAAAGTGAAAATTTGTGATATCTAGATGATAAAGCGATCTGTAATATCTATGATACAAGTGCTAATATAAGTTGTGGAATTCTATGTGATATAAATGATGTTGATATCTCGTTGATTCTCAAAATAGAATTAAACGACCATGGTCTTATTTTTACATACAAAATTTTTGGTATTAAATTCAAATTTTTGACCATACTAAGAAAAAATTGAAGATACCTAAATGATAAATCACTATGTAATATCTATGATGCAACTGTTAATATAAGTTGTGATTTTTATGTGACATTGATGATGTTTTTGATATGGTAAGCAACATTTGCAGGGTGGTGTACCCTTTACACAACGAGCCCATAGGACCAAAATAGATCAAGTCCACAATAACAAAGAACCAAACACAAAACTAGAACAACAAAAAAACATCACACTAACTATGGACAGACAACAAAAGCACCAAAACACAAACAAAATAAAATCTAACTGGCATTAGCCCAATTTTTAGACAAGAGTTCCATAGCATCGTCATTGACCCACTCTTGGTTCTCCTCAACATTCTTTCCCTCCAACTCATCCTTGATCACTACAGATAGATTATTGGTGATGAAGTGAACCACCTTCACAGTGAAGTGGGTCAGGGCCTTGAATCTTTTACCCAGCTTGTCCATTCTTTCTTTAAGCATACGCCATTCCTCTCCCTTATAAGCAATCATCGGTTCCTCCACAGTTTCAACATCAAGAGGGTGCGAAGACTGACAGACTGAGTTTTCTTTCAGCTCTTTGCTACTTTCAGGGATGGTGTGGGGTCCTTCTACATTATCCTCCTCTTCTTCATCAGATATTTCCTCCTCCTTGTGCTCTTTACCATCCGATTGTTCCTCCTCTGAATCCTCAATAATCTATCTTTTTTTGTTATTCTTTGCCAACCTCTTGGACCTCCGAATAGAAGTATCTCCGCCCGTCATGATCATCGCCTCCACCATTGTGTCACCTTTGGAATATTTTCCCACAATGTTCTTAGCTTTGCCATCTTTCACCATAGGTTCCATTAAGCCCTTTTTGTCACCTTTTCCCTTTCTCTTAGGAGTGGCTTTGTAAGCCGACTTGGCCGAGGTGGCCTTGAGCTCAAACAAACTGGCCGTTGCATTCATTTGAGCTTTACCCTCAAAGCCTTGGAGTTTTTTAGTAGCTTGCTTAGGTTTAGGATTATCAGAGGCACACAAATGGGGTTTCCGGATGGGGCTCTTAGACTTAGCAGGGGAAATGTTGGCAACGACGAGGGGTTCCACTTCCTCAACACGAAAAGCCGAGATGGGCTTAAGCGGGCATAAGGCCAAGTGGAAATGGTAAAGTCTCATGATAAGCCCCTGGTGGAGTGACAAAGGAGGGATATCTTTCAGGTTAAGATTGATAATTTCCTTGCATTTTTCCACCGAACTCTCCAAATCCATAAGCAGAAAGAATGAGAAACTTAAAATAATTTTGTGTCTGAGATGATTTAATAAAGGGAAGTGGTAGAAAAAAAAGGTTTCAAATCTACCTTCGAGCGTGACATACTTTATGAGGCCCAAACACACTTGATCCTAGGGCTACAAAAAGGCCTCACAATCAAAACCAGATCGGTTGTGGACCGGTTTCTCACTCCCCACGAAGAACGCGTTCATACTGTCATTGTCTGGAGTCCTAGTGTGTTTGGAATACTTCTTTTCCGTGCTCTGATATCCCATTAATTCACAATTTAGAATTAATAACCTTGGTCTTATCTTTGAATAAAAAACCTTTGGTATTCAATTCAAAAACTTGACCATGCCAAACAAAACTTCAAGATATGATGTGATATATCTATGATGTGATATATCTATAATGTGATATCACATTAATTCTGAATGTAGAATTAATGATTTTGATCTTATCTTTAAATACAATTATTTTTATATTCAATTTTTTGACCCACAATCAATAGTCAAATTATCCATTAATTTAAAAAATAAAATAAATTTAAATTCAAAAGAGGGAAAACAAATCCAACTCAAAATCTTCACAAATACAAAATATTCATAAAAAAATCTTTCTTACATAAAAATCTCAATTTAATAATTAAATACAATATACTTATCAACCGCACCAAAAAAAATTTGATGTAAAAAATCTTTCATAACGGAAATAGAATCAATTTAATATACTGACAACAAAATTCAGATAATAATAATAATAATCATCTGTCAGCAAGAAATTACAATAAAAAATTAAAACAATATGCTTCTGCACCGACAAATCGTTTTCAACCTCTCGAGATTTACTACGGCGCTCCGAGGAAACTTACGGAAACCAGCAACCCTGTTAATTTTGTTGCCAGCGCGCCTAAATAACTTTGAAATTAAAAATAACTTTGAAATTAAAAATAACTTTTAAATTAAAAATTACTCATCCTCAATCTGCAAAGCCACCATGATTTAATCTAACCATGGTCAATGGCTGAGTTTGCGCATCTTACACGGTCTTCGCAAAGCTTTGCAGAGTTTGCAGACGTCCCGTCTGCAGAGCAGGAAGGAGAAGCCCAAACATTTCTTTTAAACTCAACGCCTATAAAATTTAACATACATTTATTTCTTCATTCATGTGCTACAGTAGGTAGTAAGAAGATTTTCAGGCTGCACAATTTGCCGGCAATATCTCATTTCGCAGCGAAGAATTTAATTTCCAGCAGCTAATTTAATTTTTACAGGCTATGGCTTCTCTCTTCATGTGACCCTGCAGAAGCTCTGCGTGCCAAAATATATATCTGTATAAAAATAAAACAAAAAATGATTTGTTAAATTGACCGCACCGTGGCTTGAAATCGAGGCATCGGTGTGGTCACATTATTCTCGGCAGGTCGCTGAGGGCGTGCGGACTTAGGGAGTCTTTGTTTTCATGGCTGAGGAAGCGTTTGTGAAGGATCTTGCCTCCGCTGCCATTTGGTACATGGCAGGGAGGACATTGTTAGGGTTTTTGTTTATATTGTGACACGGGGCATGGAAGAGCCGGATGAGCCCTTGGATTCGATCGTCAGACCTGTTAAACCCTGTTGGAGGCGGTTCAAAATAGTGCCTGGTCAATATTCTTCTTCAATGTGGGGAAGGCGGCCTGGCGTAGTGCATCCGAGCCCGGGGTCGTTGAGGATTATCGTCCATAAGCCCGTAAGTTGGAAATTGGCCTTTTTATTTTCTTAATCCAATTTGTGCAGCTTTCTTGTCAAGAGATTTTAAGCTTTTGCGTTCTATAGATTTTAAAAGTGGAAAAAGGCCTCTCGATTAAAAATTGGAGCTAGGAAGTGAAAGAATCCACTTTTTGTGTCCAATTGAATGAGTGGATTTATAGAATTGAAAGGATTTATGTTTGGTGTTACACTTTATGGCCCATTGATGGCAGAACTGGAAGAATATGTGTTTCGTATCAAACTTTGGAGAATTGAGAGAATCTATGTATGTTGTCATGCGTCATGGCCCATTGCTAGCAGAAATGAGAAAATTTATGTATCGTGTCTCCTTTCATGGTCTTTTGTTAGCAGAATTGACAAATTCTGTATTTCGTGCCACACTTATGGCTTATTATTGGTAGGAGTTAAAGAGTCTACGTTTCATACTTGATGGTCCATTGTTAGCTGGATTGAAAGAGTCTATGTTTTATATCACACTTGATTGCTCTTTGTTTGCCGGATTGGAAGAGTCTATGTTTGTTTTAGCAAGAGTGAAAAATTATATGCTTCTTTCACATGCCATGGCCTATTGTCAAAAGGATTGAAAGAATCTACATTCTGTATCACATTGCATTGCCCGTTGTCATCAGGATTGAAAGAATATGTTGTTAATGTCACACTTCATTGTCCATCATCACCAGAATTGAAAGAATATATGTTTAATGTCACACTGCACGGTCCATTGTTAGCAGAAGTAAAAGGATGTATGTTTCCATCACACTTTATGGCTCATTATTAGCTGAATTGAAAGAATTTATGTTTCATGATGGCCAAATTTCATGGACCATTGTTAGCTGAATCGAAAGAATCTATGCTCACATTACCCTCCATGGCCCCTTGTTAACAGAATTGAAAGTATCCATGTTTTGTGTGACACTCCACGGCCCATTGCTCGTATGATTAAGAGTCTATATTTTGTGTCACACTTCATGGCCCATTGCTAGCATGATTAAGAGTCTATATTGCGTGTCACACTTGATGGTTCAACATTAGCAGAATTGAAAAAATCTATGCTTTGTCTCACACTTCATGGCCCATTTTCAGCTTAATCGAAAGAATCCATGTTTATGTTCTGTGGCACATGCCATGGACTGTTGTTGCAGAACTGAAAGAGTCCATATTCACTGACATTAGCAAAATTGAAGGAATCTATGTTTTCATTGTTTTGTGATGGCCACACTTCATGGCCCATCATTAGCAGAACTGAAAGAATCTACATTTCATTTTTCCCTTCATGGTCCATCATCTGAATTGAAAGCATCTATGTATAGTCACACTGCACGGTCCATTGATAGCATGAAAGAATCTATGTCTTTTGTCACACTTGATGGCCTCTTATTTTCAGATTCTAACTTCATGGCCCATTGTTAGCAATTGAAGGAATCAGTGTTTCACATCACTCTTCATGATCCATCATTAGCAGAACTGAAAGAATCTATGTTTTATTTCACACTTCATGACACATCATCAAGATAATTGGCCATTTTAAAATCACTCTTGTTCTTCAAAAACGTCAGTCAAATTGAAAAAGGAGATTGTCATCAAATTTTCTAAACCAGTAGTTAGTCTTTGACATTCCACCATCTTTCAAAGAAATATGTATTATCTTGAGGAAATTTGAAAACTTTAAAATTTTAATATTTTTGTGAACCATTAAAGAAATTGACTTTTGAAAAAAAATGCCACCATTCAAATTTTATTTTCAAGTTGTAGAGATCCTTAAAATTTTTCCTATTTGTGAGAAAGGCGAAAGCTATGGAAATATATAATTGAGAATTGAAAAGAAAAACAAAACTATTTTTCCTAGTGATAACTTCTGTGATAGTTTACGGTGTTAAACTTTTAACTTAAAGGAGAAGACTATGTCATATATGGTTGAGTCCTGTCCTAAATTGGCTACCTATTCAGGCGTTGGATTTAGGTATTCAAGTTTGATTCTTCAATTTGGTTGGTGGGGCTAGATTCATAATGAAACCGTATCAGCTGACATCCACATAAAGCTGAAGGCCCCTCAAGGTCAATGGTTGGAGACAGTACATCTCATTTGATTGGGTTGATTTATACACAGGATAATTCAAACAAAAATTAATTGCTGGATTGTTTTTGTTTTTATTCTAGGCCCCTTGGCTTGAATGCAAGCCCACTTATTAAGATGCCTGGATTTATCTCACTTATTAAGATACCCAAGTTCAACTAGCTTATTAAGATTCTTCAGGTCAAATGGCTTATTAAGATGCCTGATTTCAACTTGTTTATTAAGGAGCACTTCTATCAGCAGTCTCTGGCATCAGCGTTATGGGCACCTGAACATGAACTATCTCTCTTAGTTATCACGAGATGATCTCGTTGATGGTCTACCTGTGATTTAAACTCAAACTCAATGAGGTTGCGAGGCTTGTCAGGCTGGAAAGCAACATCGGACTCCTTTCTCCGATGGCGATTCATGGCGGGCTTCCAGGGTTTTACAATTGGTCCACGTTGATGTATGTGGTCCAATGCACATGCCTTCCATCGCTGGATCTAGGTATTTTTTGCTTTTTGTTGATGATTTCAGCAGAAAGATGTGGGTGTATTCTTTGAAGCTTAAATTAGAGGTGTTTAGCATATTTCAGCAATTTAACGTCTTGGTGGAGAAAGAGTCTGGTTCTTCTATTATTACTCTCAGGTCTGATAATGGGGGAGAATTTTGTTCCAAAGACTTCTCCACATTTTGTGCTACACATGGCCTAAAGCGCCAATTCACAACACCATACACCCCTCAGCAGAATGGTGTAGTCAAGCGTCGCAACCGCACCATTACAGAAATGGCGCAGTCCATGTTGGAACATGGACATGTTCCTAAGAAGTTTTGGGTTGAAGCAGTGTATATGCTGTTTATCTTCTAAACAGATCTCCTACTCACGCTTCTAAACAGATGACTCCTGAAGAAGCTTGGTTTGGACGTAAGCCGACCATTAGTCACTTGAAGGTTTTTGGCTCCACAACTCATGTTTGGATTCCTGATGCTCAACGCACTAAGTGGGATTCCAAGAGCCAGAAACTCATGCTTACAGGTTATAGTGAGAACCATAAGGCATACAGATTGATAGATGCAAACACTGATCGTCTAATCTTCAGTCGTGATGTCGCGGTTGATGAGAATTGTGGGCTCTTCTATCTATCTTCTCCTGTTTGTTCTAAGGATCAGCCTCAGAAAGATCCTGATTTGGGTGTTTATCTTCCACTTGGTCCACTTAATGGGAGGGATTCCGCAGAGGTGTAGGTACCTCAATAGCTGCTTCCACCACCGGCCCCTATTTAGCACGATCTGGATGTTCTTCCAGATATGTTAGTTCCAGCTGATCCAGTGGAGGTAGTTCCTCCTAATTCCGATATTGGTTCATCTACCCTTCGGCCTAAATGGTGGGCTTCGACGATTGGTGCTCTTCATGATGATGAGTTACTAGAGGGTAGATCTGCACGGAATAAGAGCAAACAAAAAAATACAGTAAACTTTGCTCTTATGGCCAACCTTCATAGCATTTCGGAGCCTCAGACATATACAGAGGCTAAAGGCACACCTAAGTGGGAACAGGCTATGATAGCTGAACATCATAGTCTCATGCAAAATCACACTTGGGAGCTTTCAGATTTTCCACATGGGAAGAAACCCATAGGCTGCAAATGGGTTTATAAGGTTAAGTATAAGGTTGATGGAACCCTTGATAAATACAAGGCTAGGTTGGTAGCCAAAGGGTTTTCACAACAAGAGGGCATTGACTATGAGGAGACTTTTGCTCCTACAACCAAGATGGGTACCATTTGGCTTGTCCTCTCCATAGTAGCTCAGTTTGGATGGAAAGTCCATCAGATGGACGTAAAGAGTGCCTTCCTCAATGGTAATTTGCAGGAAGAAGTTTACATGACGCAACCTCTTGGATTCAAGGTTGTTGGTAAAGAACACCAGGTATGCAAACTGGTGAAAGCACTCTATGGCCTTAAGCAGGCACCACGGGCTTGGTACATGAAGATTGATTAGTACCTTACTGATCATGGCCTTTAGCGAAGTCCTTCTGACTCTAATCTGTATGTCAATCGGACTGGTGATGATATCTTGTTTCTAGTTGTCTATGTTGATGACTTAATCATTACTGGCAGTTCAGATCATCTAGTTGAGGAGATTAAACATAATCTCAGTCAATCATTTGACATGACAGATTTGGGACTCCTCCATTATTGCCTCGGTATAGAGGTTTGGCGGTCTACTGGAAGTACCTTAATTTCCCAATCAAAGTATGCCAAGAGCTTGTTGGACAAGTTCCGGATGACAGATTGCAAACCAGCATCTACACCTATGGAGAGAGGGTTGAAGTTATTAGCTTAATTGGATTCACCCGTGCAGAACGAATCAAAATTCAGGCAACTTGTGGGCAACCTCATCTATCTCGTTGCCACTAGACCTGACCTTAGCTTTGCAGTGAGCTACATCTCTCGCTTCATGTTATAGCGAAGCGTGTGCTGAGATATGTGAAAGACACTTCTGACCTTGGCATTTTATATGGGAGGTGCAAAGATCCAAAGCTGATTGGTTATACAAACTCAGATTGGGCAGGTTTTGTTGATGACAAAAAGTCTACTTCAGGGTATGTATTCAGTTTGGGTACAGGTGCAGTTACATGGACCAACAAGAAGCAGCAGGTAGTGGCTCTCTCCTCGACCGAAGCAGAATATCGAGGAGCTGTTAAAGTAGCTTGTGAGACAATTTGGCTTTGAAGGATGCTCTCGAACATGCAAATGTCTCAAGTAGGACCTTCCCCCTTAGATTGCGACAATCAAGGGGTGTTGAAACTCGCCAAGAATCCAGTCTTCCATGAATGAACAAAGCATGTTGATCTTCATTGTCACTTCATTCGCCAGCTTGTCGAAGACGGATCCATAGCATTGCAGTTTGTTCCAACAGAGGATCAGACTGTTGATATTCTCACCAAGTCTTTGAGCCCGGATAAGTTTGTTAGATTTAGGGGGCTTCTTGGTGTAGCTGATAGATTAAGCATTAAGGGAGGGTATTGGAACTCAAGTCTATTCCTATGTTAATGCATCTCTATTTGTTTTAGTTATGTTTAATCATGTCTCCGTGATTATTTTGTTTTCTTTCAGTTCTATCTATAATCACGACTCTGTGATTATCAAATCTCTATTATTGTTTGTATTTAGTTACTCTTTGATGTAAATACAATCATTCGATTATTAAGAATCTATTTGCTCTGCATCTGTAATAAGTTTGCAATACCAAATCATAAAAAGTTTAGAGTAGACATATAGGTCGAGTTGGAGGTAAAGGTTGGCAATGTCGGTGTGACTCAAATAGGTTATATGGTTGAATTTTATATCATTTATATTTTAGTCTTTTTAAAAATTATAATTATTAAAATTTCAAGTTTTACAAAGTCATAAAAGTTATTAAAATTTATATTTAATAACATAATAACATAATAAAATAATTAAAAAAGTTAGATTTATATTCGTTGAACTTAATCATGATTTTTTTCTCAAATTTTTTCATTTGACAATTTTGTTCCTAAATTTTCCTTGCCAAACTTGAACATGAACATTGTTGTACCCATGCCACATTTTTCATATTAAGTCATCTTTTGAGTCAAGTCCTTGTTTATGGCTCATTTTGGGAGTCGTGGTCAAATTCTTGTCTCCCTTAGTCTTGAATGTTGTATTTTGTTTCTAGTCAATGTATTTGTAGGGCCAATGAAAAGAATTTCCAATACATTAGGTGAGCCAATGATCGAAGCTCAAACATGGGAGGAAAGACAAAAAGAGCGCACCTAGTGTCTAGGTGCTCACTTGTACAAAGGCTGTTCCATGATAGTTAAAAGTAGACAAAATTGCCCATCTAGACCATTGGTGCATGCTTTCATGAAGAGGTCATTTTTTTAAGATATGCAAAGCAAATTTATCCAAAACTAGAAAGCTTAGAAATCAGCTTTATTAAACACTATGTTGAAAGACTCAATTGAATAGTCAAAAGCTATTCTATATAGATTTGCATTCACAATTCAAAGAAAAGCATACAAATATAACCTCTTGGATGGAGGAGTTACTTTGACGCATGTCTAGGATGTTATGAGTTAACTTCAATCAAGAGAGGTTTTAATCAAGCAAGACATTGGTGGCACTTGACGAGGTTGATGTGACACCTAATTGACATCAATTAAAAATTGATGAGACAAAGATGGTGAGTGATTGCCTTCTATGAAGGATGACACATGTCATTATTAGCTATCTAGGAGAGAATTATTTTTATTAAAGTAAAATGAATAAAAATAGATGCAATGGAATATTACACCAACACATAAAATGGGTGCAGTAGAATATTACACCTACTTAAGTGTAACTTGGGAAGGAGAAGAAATAGGTTGCGACAACAAGGCCATGTTAGATACCCATCTACAAAGGTACCCCTAGACAAAAGGAGATAATCTCCCTTTAGAGAGAGAGAGAGAGAGAGAGAGAGAGAGATGGAGTCTCAAGCTGAAATGATAAATATAAATCCAAATTTTCAACTGTAGATGCCAAAAACTCAACTGAATTAAATGCTGATCAACAATATATGATAAGTACAAACCCTTACAACTTCAAACAGCAAATAGAAACTCTTGCAAGCTGATATATATCCTCAAATGCAATACTAAATAGTTCACAACAACAGATCACAATTTCATGTGCCAAAATGTTCAAGTGTGATAGTTGATTTTCCATGAACAATATATATAAGATCTATGATGATTATTATGCTCAGATATGATCCATAATAATTAAAAAATTGTGATAACCCTAGCAAGATCTGACTATATCCTTAATTGATAGGAAAATTACCAATATAAATTTATTCCCAAACACACAAGGGTTATTGATTTCATAACATTACTGCATACTCAGAAAATTACACAACTGGATCTATTCCTTCACATTAATAAACAAAACATATATTCATAATTTCATATATCTCCAAATTGGAGTTCAGTTTGGACACTTACACGTTTAGATACCAGAAAAATTAGTGTTCCACGGGGATGCGACCCACCCAAAAACCCCACATTTCCTAGACGTCCCCATCTTGGAGAATTGGGGACTTGGGGGGAGGGGGGGAGGATGTCCCCCCACCAGCCCTTCACCAGCGCCACCATCCCACCACCAGCGCCGCTGTCTCCAAGATGCTGCTAGGACTTTGTGGACGCCGGGGTGTCCTCAAGATGTCTAGGGGACTCCTAGTTGTCTTTGGACTGTCTCGAAGACGCCCAGGCATCTCCTGTGACCAAATGACCAGAAAACAAATCTTTTAAAAAATATCAAAGTTTTTTGTGCCCAAGGCCAAACACTAATGGCCTATGGACCCCAACCAAACCCCACAAACTCTATAAAACTGCCTCCTATCCTCATTTCAATTGACAAAAACAAATCAACAAGAAGCTAATAGTGTGAGTGTGAGAGTGGAAGCTGCAAGTGTAAGGTGAAAGAGTGAGAATGAAGAGCAAGATGAAGAGCAAGAAGAGGAGTGATGTCAAGTTAAGGCTCACTTCAAAATTCAAATGCTTAAAACTAGTTTGCCAAAGTTTCATTTGTAATTCTTAAACTTATACATCTTTTTATAACTATACTTTCAAGTACTACACATATTACAGTGCTGCCACTGCCCTGCTGCCACCTCGTCATCTTCCCCCGCCATTCCCCCACTGTCCCCAAACTTAGGCCCTTGGTCCCCCCGTCCCCCCACGTCCCCGTGTCCCTCCATTAGTGAACACCATGGAACTATGAGAAAAATAGGATTGCATAGGGTAATCTGGATCTGGACGGTTGTAATTCAAGTTTAATCTCCCCTCCTCCTGCTGCCACACTCTGTTTTGGGCAGAAGTCACTGAGATCTGCAGCCTCTGTATCAATCAAGTCTGCCTTTATACAGGTTGCTGTCCCTGATTATCAGTTCACTCCTCTTCTGGACTATTTGTCCCTGTAACCCTCACACTAGTGCTGACCTGGTCTGGAACTGTGCTCCTAACTGGTGGATGAGTAAGAATGTGTGAGTTTGGACTAGTGCTCAGGGCAGATCTGAAGGTCGCTGCAGTTGCAGGTGCCTGGGGACTGGAAGAAACCCTCACTTTTGCAGATTCAAGGCCTGGGGTTGAAGATGACTATGCTATCCCTGCCGATGACGCTTGCTACTGTTTGCCAATTATTCCAATTGCAGGTTTGATTATCCAGTCGCTTCCCTTTAGCTACCTCTGTCTGTGATCTGGCCTGAAAGAAAGGCACTTTAACCTTAGATCCATGAATTTTCAGTACATGAAATGGAGAAATAATAGGACTGAGGATAGGGTTTCTGTCCTACATCAGGAAAATTACCCTATTACCGGGGTTTTCATCCCTATTGAGCAGAAGCAAAAGTTGTAACAGCCAAATTTCCAAAAGTGTCCTTCAAAATGGTGCCTTTATCTGCTTTTATATTGTCCTGCAAAGTAAGTTCATAGGGCACAAAACTAGTTGCCATACTTTAAATTCAAATTATAACTTTACTTTATTATTATTTATTTTATTTAATAAATATTTATTAATTAATATATTTATTATGGTGTTAAAAAACACCTTTAATTTTGGGCACTGGGCTGACCTAGCTAGGAAGGGACATGGCAAAATCAGAATATTGGTAAACCTCACATTTGAATTAATGCAACCAAAAAACAATATTTTATAGCAATTTCAAGTTCAACTAGAACAGCAACTTTACAACTTAATCAGAAGTTACTAGCAATTATCAAATGACGCCAATATTCAAGTTCCAGGATACAATCATACCACTATTAGCAGATTTTCATTTAAACCCTTATTAGCAGCAACAACATTAAACCTCCTTAAAATCAGCAAATAAACACATTTGGTTCTGTGGTGCACCTGTAGCAAGCTGAAAATGATTTCAAATCCTTAATGAATCTTCAACAAATCAGCCCAATTGAGATCCTTGGAAGGAATCACCTCTAATGGATGAGAGAGTTTTCATCTTCAAATCCAAATTTGGAAACCAAGAGGATTTTTGTCCTTTAGATCTCCCACACCAATTGTTTTCATTCATGAATGCTCCAAACTCCAAATCGGAAGGAATAATTGAAAATGACAAAATCAGATACTTTGATGTGAGCCTTGATCTCTCTTTTATAGGTGCTTACTTTGGGCCTGTATTTTCTTTTTTGGTTTAATTTATTTTTCTTTCCAAGTATTTAAAAATACTTTTAAATTACATCCAAAAACCTTGTTTGAACTACATTTTGAATAAAATGTTAATAGCACTTATTTAAACATTACGTAGGACTTACAATAATATTTAAGTTACCCTTTTGAAAATAAAGTGATTGGGCCCAACTTAAAATATTATTAATTCTTTTAGTTCCAAAAAGGGGACATGACAGAGATGGGGGACTTTGTATATTGTCCTCACATTCCCTTGTACCAAAACTTTGTGGCACATTGCCCTAAACTAAAAAAATCAGTCCGAGTAAAGAAACTTGAAATAAGTTAGACTATCCCTTAAATTAAAAAATAGTTTAAGGTTAGGTTAGTAAGATATTAAACTTTAAAGCATTTCAATAATGCTCTTAACTTTAATCCTAAACTAAAAGCCTTTGGTTTAGAAATAGTGAAGAAGAGGTTTTAGGTATGAAATCCATACATCTATAAGGAGGTCAAGTCTATTTTTAGATACCCCTACAAAAAACCAAACTCGATCTAGTTGAGAAATGGTTCTATCCATGGTAGGGAGAGCTGAACAAGAGAAGGCCTATCGAGAAGCTGAGCATGCATGAGTCATTTTCAACAGGTTTTTTGCAACATAATGCAATTTTTGGAAAAAAACTGATTTGGCAATTCAAATCAGCACAATCTAGAAGCTGAGCCACTAATAACTGCTGCTAACCTTGGGCTTTCCTTGAGTAATGCTACTATGATATGAATATGCCCTTTCACATGACAACCTATGCATTGAACTCAAAATGGCATTTTGATAGGATTAGAAGTGTGGTTTCCACTAATGATTATGAGGTAAATTTAGGTTTTATTTATGTTAAAAACATGCATACTAATGCCTGTTTGTGGGTTTTCTGGAATTCGATCTCTGCTTTCCCAAGGAAGAATGTTAAGTGGACCCCTCTTCTTTCGACTCTCTTGAATTGAACTTTGATGGAGCTTGACAAGTAAATCTTGGAGTGATGTGTGCTGGTTGTGATATTAGAGACTTGTTTGGATTGTTTGTCCAAGTTGCTTCTAGAAATCTAGTTGATAGGAGAAGAATGCAGTTGAAGTGCAGGTGTTAATTTTGTGTCTCCAACTGGCAATTCAATGTGGAATCAAAGACATTGATATTGAAGGTGACTCAATGGTTATTTTTCATGCCATTCACTGCAAAAGGTCTCAAAATTAGAAATTGGAAAATATTCTACAATAGGCTTGGCTTCTCTTAGACACTCTGGTGCATTACACTTTTAGCAAACTTCTTGGCTAATTATGGTGTGAATTCTGTGAAATCCTTAATCATCGATAACAAAATGGATAGATGGGATGGCCTACGAATGAAATGGGACATTATTAACGATGATTCAAAACTGGATGATAATTTATTCATCCCTGCTTAATTATCACCCATTCATCATTTCTGAGGTTGTGATGTTCGCCACTCTTACACTTGGCTTAGGTGCGGTGTCTACATTTTGATTTGGCTTTCTTTTTCTTGACATTAGCCTTGGTGAAGTTTTGCCACATTCTTGCCTCTACACAATGAAGCCAAGGTTTCATTTGCATGGTGAGAAGCAGGAGATTTAATTTTGGGGCCTAGTTTTGGACCAACAATTAGGAATACTCTACAACATTCTCAGCCATCTAGGTGGAGCCTCCGAAGACACCATTAAAAGGTTAATTGGCTCAGATTCCTTGAGCCTGAAATTTGCAGTAGTGTCAACAGTGATATTTCTTCAATGTTTGTAGTAAACTTGCTCATTCTCCTTGATGATAAATATTATGTGAAATAGAATTTTATGGGTGGTCTGAACAAGGCCCTAGAAATTCATGAGCTGTTCTGTGCCAGATCCCTTCTGGTAGCTGGCTATGAAGTTCATGGGCTTGTTTCCATGGCATTCAGAGAATTGGAAGTTAGGTTTCAGTATCTGGTCAATGTGGTGGAGAAATTAATGCAGACATTGTGTGTTGGAAGTGTTGGGTTGGGTATCACAGTTCTGAGCAAGCTGAGAGACCCTTTCCATGCCCTCGCTGCACATTTGGACAGAGCACGAACGGACATTGCAAGAAGGGAAATTCGTTTTCTCATAGATAGTCTAATCTCACAAAGGATACAACAAGAGAAAGCAGCTCTGGAGTCCATATTGACAGAGAAGAAAGTGATTAAGCTTTCTTGTTACCTATTACTGTTATATAGTTTAAGCTTCTGGTTTATGTTGCAGGGATAGGATGGCAGGTGACCCAAATACAATCATGAAATCTGGATTTTGTATGCCACTCTGTTGTAAAAATGTGCATATGTTGCATGTTGATATTTTGGTTATATAAATATACAAATGGAAAGGACTCCAAGGTCCTCACTTCATGTCTCGAAAATAACATGTATACTAAGGAGGATACCATGCAGGGCAAGGACAAATTTATTCAATTTGCCAAACTAACTAGTCCTTAACAAATCCGTTGCAGCCATAGAGAAAGAAGTCTTGGTGCAAAGGATGCATGGAAGAGTAGAGAGGCTGGTTGGAGTTTCTAGTGGCTTGTGCCTCAAGAATAAGAAAACTATAGAGAATCTGAAGAACCTGCCACATAATCAAATGTTAATCCTGAGGATGCCACATAGATTGGTGAGGAGGAGGATTAGGATCTTCAACTAGGATTGGCTGGGGTGCCCCTGAGTGTGTTTGACGAGCTAGAGGATTCTAAAAGTGATGATAATATTGGCATGCAATTATTTTTTTGTTATTTGTAGGATTTCAAGTTTTTGTTTATTTAGTATCTAGTTTGTAGAACCTACTATAATTTCCATGTCTGAGATTTGAACTGTCTTTGATGATTTTTGATTTGTTAGACATTCATGATAAATTATATTAATGTTTTGACTTTTCACTGTAATTAGAAATTATTGTTTAAAGCTTCAACTTTTAGTCTCATGAATATCAATTTTTGAAGGTGATCTTCATCTGACAATTCATTGTATTTTTGATGTTTGTTTTGTTTTGAATTATCAATTATTGTCAAACAAGGAGATTACAAATTCAGCATTAGAGATCATCATATCTAGATTCTACTATATTTTATTTCATGATAATGTGTAATGATTATATTATGAATTTATTCATATTGTTTATGTAGCAATGGTACACGAGGATGCATCCCCTGCCCTTTTGCCCCCCCTACCCGTACCCGAGACGTTTCGGGGGTAGGGGATGCCTTGGGGACGTTTCCTAGGCGTCCCCAAAAAGTTTCCTTTTTTTCAGAATGTCCTTGATCGGCGGGGACGTCTCAAGGACGGCGAGGGGATGACCCGCCGTCCCCTTTTTTCCAGCAAGTTTTTACAAAAAAAAAAAAACACTTCGAAATTAAAAATGTTTTTTTTTTATTGTTTCTAAGTGGACCCCACACCCTCCCAAGCCTAAAATGAAGCATAAAACTTGCTTTCAAAGCCATTTGAGCTAATTTTTACATTCCAAAAAAAATTGCAGCTTAGAGGAGAAAAATTGGCAGTGACTCAGACTCTGAGTCTGATTTTGATGCAATGTTGGCAGATGTCGAGTAGAGGCAGCCATCATACTTTCTATTACTATGGTTTGAACATTTGTGACTTTGTCATTTTGACATTTGTAGTGCAAACTTGTAGCCTTTGGGCATTTTATTTTTAAAATTTTATATCATATGCACATTGATTGTTTGACATGAATTATGGAAGCAATTAAGTAGTTGCAGTATTAATTTGTTCGACTCTATAATATATATGTCAATATGATCAGTGATTACATTTGCAACTTTATCAATGTTCATTGTTATGATTATCGTTACTCATATGAATATCTGAAATTTCCCTATATATATATATACATATACATATACATATACATACATACATATATATATATATATATTTATGTATATGTATATATATATACATATATATACACATATACATATATATATATACCCCCCCGTCCCCAAAATCCCCTAAAAAAATGCCGTCCCCGAAACACGTCCCGCTGTTCCGCCATCCCCCCATATGAGAAACTTGGTTGAACATAGTCTCCCCAAAAATCCCCTAAAAAAATGCCGTCCTCAAAGCATGTCCCGCCGTCACGTCGTACCAAAAACTTGGTGGAACATAGTTATGTAGCCATTGTTTAGCAATAGAAATTAATAGTGGCCACATCCCCTAAAAGTTCTTTATAATTTTCTAGATGTTCTGGGAATAGATCTCCTTGTTGTAGGTACTACTTGTAACATTGGTTATGTTTTTTTTTCCCAAGATCAATTGCATTGAAGCCAATGCGGTTTCCTTTTATCTCTTATCACCTCTCCTGCAGGGCCTTGATTTGCTTTTGCTAACCTGCCAAAGTTTATGTGCAATAGGCAACCTTGCGATTTTTTGGTTGCCTAAGTTCTGAATGTACATGCATGTGTTCTTTATTATTAGTTTTATATTGCAACTATTTTCTAAATTTAGCTATAAAATTTGGTGACATGCAACTTCTTGGACCCTATAGGAGCACTTTTCTAAAACTTGAAAATGATCAAAGATTGGACTTTTAAAAACTATCTTACATATGCACTTTGAATTGTGTAAACTCTTGTGTTTCACAAGAATTTTTCCCCACTTTCTAGGTTCTGTTGTGGATGTCCTTGACATTTTTTGGGGTGTCCCTCATGTCTCCATTTTTCTCTGCATTCTTTGATTATATCCAAGTCATTTAGAAATTTTATGCCATCATGGGGATGTTTCCTCATTTAGGGGGGATACTTGGGGAACACTTGATGTCCCAATGACATTCGGGTACATCCCCAAACTGTTGAAAATGTCACCTGGATGTCTTGATGTCCCCCATATCAAGAGCTGTATAAAGACAAATAGGGAAAAGCAAATTTGTAAATTAGAAAAGAAAAAAGGGAGGCATTTAAAACAGTTGTTTTCATGATCATTGCTAATTTTTTTTTGAATAAATTCAAGTTTGTTATTCAATCACAGATGAGGCCAGAGGCTGATTACAAAGGTATAAGCCATGAAACTAGCACCTTGTACCTTAATAAAGAGACCCATGGGAGACGCAATGAATCAAAATAAATTCCAAAGGATCCTACCATACAACCACATGGTAGCCTAACCACAAGAGCAGTGCCATATCAAATTAGAGAGACTACACGTTCAAAGTAAACATAGCCAATGTGACTGTGGAAAAACTAAAGACAATTCTAGCAAAAGCCTAGAAGCCAGAATGTGCCACGAAGGAACAGAAATAGAAAGGGAACATAAAAGAAAGAGAAAAGCCAAAAACCACTCCAAAACAATAAAGAGGATTCACAACACAATGCTGGAAAAGTATTCAGAACTGTACCTGTCAAAATATAAGGTCCAAGACTGCAGTGAAGGCAAACAAAAATAACAATAATGAACACCAAATTGAGCCAGAAGCTGCTTCTTGGGCTCATTCAGCTTCTTGCGCTCATTCAACTTCTGATCCAAAAAGGAAGGCAGACAATCATGAAGTTCAATCCCTTTCAACATAGAATTTATTCTCAACTCATCTGATAAATCCACGAGCACTCTTCCTATTGAGCCCCTCCATGTTAGGAAAGTGATGTTGCTAGTCTGGTCTAGAAAAAGCTGCCCGTGACCTGTCTATAAGCCAAATCATACCTCACAAAAGCCTAGAAGCCAGCTTGTGCAACACAGAAAGCTTAAGAGTAGAAATAGAAAGGGAATATCAATGAACATAATAAAGAAGGGAAAAATTCGTTATCCACTCCAAACCACTATAAAGCATTCTCAGCCCAATGCTGAAAAAGTAGTCAGAAATATGCCTTTCTACATAGGAAGACCTTAAAGGCAGAAAAGGCAAACAAATACAACTGAAGAGAATGCCATAAGAATAATCTCATAGTAAAATTAAATGGCTCAATGCCCATCAAGTGACTCCAAGTTAGTAAGGATATTTTAGCAATCTTGTGGAGAACAACTGCCAACATTCTGACCCCAATCCACTCCAAATCAATATAGAAATAATACCAATAACATTTGAGTAAAAAGTTAACCTTGAAGAAACATTAACTCCCACATCCATAATATGAGGAGAACTGATAACCAAAAATAACTCCTTGATCCAAAGATTGTCAATCTTGACAAAAAATTCTGCCCATCTTTTGTTTCCCAAATTGCTCTGTATCAAGATAGAGTTAAATCCACTAACATCTGAATACATATTTTGATTTTTGAATCTGGTGATGTAAATCAAAATCCATGAAAAATATTTCCACATAGAAATTAGGATAATTATAACAAGTCTTTTTTAATGAACTATTGGAGTTCATTAAAAATGAAGAGTTACTGAATTCCTTGCCCATGATTTGATAATCATAATATTTTTCCTGAATACTAAGATTAGCAAACCCAATCTGCCAATTGATTTCCTTCACGGCATGTGTGGTCAATTCTGACATTTAAGAATTTATCTGGAAGATTCACTGCTTCCAAAAGAAGGCTATAGGGCCTCCAATGCTTAACTTCTCAACATTTCAAACACTTAATAACCAATTTAGAAACCCCTTCAATAATGATATTTTGAGAGTTGGTTATTAGTCCCAGTTTCAAACCAAGAATCAGACCTTCCATTTTGCAACATTATTCGTGTTATAACTAGAAAACCAGATAGCCAAACCAACCTGAGCTTTGTGACTTCTAAGAATAGCCCCTCCTCCAGACATACCAAGATTATTTTTAGATGCTTCACCAGAATTTCGTTTTATCCAGCCTTTTGGTGGCAGGGGCCATTTAGCTCTTTTCTGATTTTCTTCTTATTTTTAGGCATTGCTTTGTCAAAAGCCACAATATTTCTGGGTATTTTTAAAGAATAATAATATCAGCCGGGCTAGCTTTTTTATCTTATTTTTGAATTTATTTTTACCCAAGAATTACAGGCATGGATCATCTCTTGCCATAGAATATTTGGAGATTTTTCCTTACAATTGAACACTATTATTCCTTTCAAGTGAGATCTTCCATACAGTAAAACTCAGTGCCATCTCCCAAAGATCTTTCAGAAATTTTAGATTTGTAGGAGTTTCCCACTCTTTTATTTGCACTCTTAAAGATATAAAATAAACCCATCTAGTATAAATAGAATCAATGAACTTATTTTAGATTTTATTAGCATAGTCATATAGGAAGAGAAGATGGTCATTGCTCTCTTCCTTGCTTAGACGGAGGGTGTCTCCTTAGGCCATTGAAACCTCTTCTTTGAAGTTGATTCCAAGTCAAAATTCTTTGGTGGCAAGCCAACCATAGAAAAACGTTAGCCTTTTGCTACCCTTTAGCTCTCCAGATTTTATACAACGGGAAGTCAAATATTTGGATAGTTTTAACCGGTAGGATTTTCTTATGTCCATCCTTGACTGTATAACTTCCACTTCCTTCAAGATTCTATCTCAAATCATCTCTTTTATCACTCCAAATAGGCTAAAAGTTTTGTAATAGCATAGAAAATATATTGCCATCATTTGCTTCAATCTCAGGAACAGAAGGTAAAGATATCTAGACTCTAGATTTCTTGCACTTCTCTACCGTTTCTTCCCAATAATCTTTAACTTTAGATCCCCACTGATTTATAAGATAGGTAGAGAGATTTCTAAATTCAGGAACGTTATCTAGAGGGGAAGCATCAATCTTTCCAAAATGACACAGAAGAACCATCTTGGATGTAATATCGCTTTTAAATTTTTTCTTTAGTTTTGCAAAATACCCTAAACTCTAGCTCAAAATTATAATAGTGTGCATAAAGAGATTACAATCCATACCAAACCCTAGTTCAATTTGTATTTATTTACACAATGAAACTTCAATTTAAAACTCTTAATTGCTTTATTAATGAAATCAGCCCAGAAATTACAGCCACTAGGGAAGAGGACCCAATAGTTGAGCATGTTTCAATAGTTGTGATAGTAGTTGTTTATATAATACCCAATAGTTGTGATAGTAGTTGTTTATATAATGCCCAATAGTTGTGACTTGACTACCCATAATTAAACAAAATGTATTCCTTTGATCTAAAAAGCAACCAATCATGTGATGCCACATCAACGCTCAACTACCCATGATGTGAATGCACAAGTATTGGTCTCACTTTTTTTTTGGGCCTTTTTTGGACACTTGACAAAAAGCATGCTGATGTGGCATCATGTTTGATGATGTGGCCCTGAAACGAAAGTTATAAGCAGGGGACTTGCCAAGTAAGCTGCTGTAAAAAATTGGGAGTGATTTGAAATTTCCACGTAGGATTTTGAGAAGCGCAAAGTTAGGGTGCACAACTATTGGGTCCTCTCCCCTATTATATTCTTCAAATCAAATATAATTTTCAGGATTTTTGCATTTATTACATGCCCCCAAAATATGGTGGCTCAACCAACTGAACAAATTATCAGCAAACCCTAACCTTGAAGAAAGACACATTCAATCTCCATAGTGGCTGCAATTTTTACCAGAAATCAACTACCTGATGTTTTCTCTCCACCTGGGGCTGCAACCTTCTCCAACAAAGCACAGCAAAGGACTACGACCTCTCCCAACAAAGTACGGCCATTTTTTTCCCTGAACAAAGGCACTGATTTGCAAACCCTAGTCGCCCAATTCTGCCACAAATTCCTTACAATTGGAGTGGCTGGATACAAGGACATGCAGCACTGAATTCCTCTACCAAATTGCCTCTAATTCTGTCCCAAAACTGTCATGAACTGTGCTGCGCCCTTCATTAATAATAAACCCTAGCTGGGTACTAGAGTGTGCATGAAAATTAATACAAAATTGATCTCTGTATGAAATCACTCTAAAGAATCAGAGGGGTTTCATCCTCCCAACTCCAAAACCTAGAGGATTTTCGCCCTTGAGGATCTCCAACAACAACCAAAGGTTTTCATCCTTGGATGCCTTAGGCTGTACAAAATACTCAAATCTGAAAATTGGATGCAAAGGATAACTTGAATTATTCCCAAATGAAGATAGTCACCCTTGATATACCCTTTTTGAATTGGGCCCTTGGGTCCTAAATTTCCCTCCCAAGTATTTGATTTTTTTTAATTTATTTATGTATCTAAAAATACTTTATAGTTTAGTACTAGTGTTTATGAACACCTTTTATTTTAATTAATAATAATATTATCAAGTTACCCTTAAATTAAGAACTATTGGGCCCAACTTAAATAATATTATTAATTTATTTTAATCCAAAAAAGGGGACTCGACATTGGATCTTTCAAAATTTGTACCTCTCATTTATCTTTTTTGAGGCCTTTATTCCTTCCGAGTTAGTTGATCCCAATGCGATATTTGTAGCATTAAGCATACTTGAAGGTTAAGGACCATTAAGATATTTGGATCTCAGAATGTAAATCCAAAAGTTTTGAGAATAAGCGATAAATCTCTAGGACAACTTGGCCAAAAGGCCTTCATTAAAAGATTGAACATCTTTAATGCCTAAACCCCGCTCTTCTCTATTGACATAACATTTACTCTAGCCTAACAAAAGGAATTTAAAATGATCTCCAGATCCTTTCCATAGAAAGTCCCTGATTATAGAATTGATTGTTCCAATAACGCTTTTAGGAACCAAAAGAAGAGAGAAGAAAAAAATAGGAATAGCTTGAAAAATAGAAGTTAGAAGAACTGATCTCCCAACCAATGAAAGCCATGTACCCCAACCTTCTAAAAATCTACCTTTCCAACCTTCCAATAATTTTCTGAATTCAAAATTGGGTTCCACAACAATTCGCCATTCCTTCCATATAAGAGAGGGAATCCCAAATAAGAGTCCAGAAAAGAACATTTTCTGAAGAAAGATAATTACATAGAAACTCTAGTTCTTTTTACCCCATATTAAAGAAGAATATTTTAGATTTAGATCTGTTCACCATCTAATTGGACAACTATTCATAATCTAATAATAAATTTCTAATTCTTTTGATTTTAGAGATGGATGGAGAAGCAAATATCATCATATAATTCACAAATTGTTGGTGAGTGAGAGCATTTCTTGTAGATGAAGCTTTGAGATCACGCAAGGAACCTTTGTTTTTAAGGGAATCAGGATGTCTTCCAAGAGATTTAGCCAAGGGAATAAATAGGTAAGTGGACAAAGGATCCCCTTGTCTAAGACCTCTTTAGGATGAGAAGAAACCTTCAGCAGACCCATTTATAAGAAGTGAAAAGGAGGTTGAAGAATAAAAATGAAAAACCCAATCCTTCCAACCTTACCAAAACCAAATATATTTATGTTCAAGACTAGAATCCTCCAAAGGTTCTAGATTAACCTTGTTAGATCCTTGAGTCTTTTTAATGGAAAAGATTGAGGATCTAATCTACCCTGAATCTTTGATTTTTGAAGATCTACAAACTCTTGCTCAATCAATAGTTTTTCCATGTCACCTTTGAATTTATAATCCTCAAGCAATTCCTCTGTGGCTGTTCCTTCATTCTGATGATTTACTTTTTCTTTGCTAAGTTCATCCTTCCCAGATTCCGAGGATAACTCAACATTCTTTCAAAGATTTTATAATGCCCCCTCCTTTCTCATGGGATTTCCTTAAGGGAGGACGATAAAATGGAGAACAATTAATATTATAAAAAAACTGAAATTTAATGAAGTTTAGTTTTAATGAAAAGTGAAAAGGCATGTAGATAGAAGAGTTATGTCTATTAAAGAAAGATGGTATATAAGGAAGATCATTCAAGGAGAAGGGGACAGGAATTTGTGAAAATATTTTATATTATTATTTTCCCTTGTGGAATATGAACCAAGCTTCTAACAGCCTAAGGACAAAACCCCTCTAAGCCCAAAATTAAGGACAAAACCCCTTAATTCCTATAATTGAGTTAGTGGACAAAAACCCCTAACTTAGGCAGACTTTATAGACATTTTTTGGCATTTTATAAAAGATAAGTCACTGCAGATCAGAGGAAGATTTACAGCAGAACTAAGAGGATAAGTTCTACATTTTCTAAAATATATTCTAAGAATTAAAGATAAATTATTTAATAAGCTATTAAGTTGCAATTTCTAAGTTAAATTCATACTTGTAATTAATTATGCAACTCTTATTGAGCCAGGGTTTATTATACTCGAAGAAATTAAGGCAAGTTTTAGAATGGGACATTATAGATTTTGAGAGACCAACTTTCTATTTTTGAATGTTTGTTTCTTATTCAGAACCATGAATCCCTCTGCATCCATATTTCCTTCAGTTTGATTTTTCCCCTTCTGAAAATTACTTGAAATGGTGGGACAATCCTGGATAAAATGGCCATATTCATGGCATCCTCTACATCTAAAGGGATGACTTTCATAATTAAGTGCCTAAGAGTAATACCATTCAAAATCTTCTGCACATAGAGTAACATTTTTGGGAAGAGGAGAAGAGAGATTGACCATGCCCATGAGAAGATCTTGAAATATCAATTGTCTCAAAGACATAGGTAGATCAAAACTCTTGAGGAAGAGTATACATCTGGATCCAAACCGTGGCCATCTTTGGGATTTCCTCTGACGAGTTAAAAACTTAAAACCCACATGACAGTGCTTCATGAAAAGACCTGCATTTCAACAGAAATAAGGACCTCCAAAAATTCCATCTCTGTTAGATTTATTAGCAAAAATTACTATGAAATACCTTTCAGCACATGATTGGATTTCATATTTCCACTGAGTCTTCTAGTCCTTTCTTGCTTATAAAACCAATTCCTCCAAAGACATTTGAAAACCTAGGAATCTACAAATCAAACTAAACCCTTGGAATATAGAAACATTTTTCTCGAACTCCTCCAAATTGAGATTGATAACTTGAGATCCTTCTGGAGTAGGCATGCATGCTTCGGATTTGTCTGCCTGGAAGATCTGCCTTCTTCTTACCAGCTGTGGTGGTTGCTGCATGATGTATCAATTTCTTTTTCATGAACCAATGATCCAGAACCATATCCAACTAAGGTATCTCTAAATGACCGAGAGGGGAATTAGCCCCCCTTCCCCCTCTTGCCAGGAGCCACAGAAAAAAAATATACATAACTGATAGAAAAGTTAATAACCAAAAATCAGCAGAGTTCAAAGCATCCAAACGTATATGTATCATTGATAATTTAACAATCATGTATTTTTGTTTACAATTTTGTATTTGTATCTTAGTAATTCACTCAGTTTTGGAGTTCAATTTTCAATGGTCAATGTTGAATGCTCATTGTTTGTTGTTCGGTGGCATAGATGTTAATGTTTTGTTATAATTTCAGCCCTTTAGAATGTCTGATATTATCCATTTAAAAAGCTATAAAATATGTTTTTTAATAAAATTATGATGAAATTCCCAACATCCTGGACATCTCTCTGTTATTTTCAAAATGCAGAATTTTTTTTGTGGTTCCAAAAACATGTTCCAGCGTCCCTATTGTGTACTCTTGGAGAAACATGGTTAAATTCTGTGGGAGCCTTTTGAAATTGCATGTAAAACAAGGATAAACATGCCTGGAAATTATATTACTGTCTTTTCTTATCTCAAATAGAAATACTGATGCAGTGTCACAACATTGCTATGAAAGCTGTTCAGTTGTTTTAGTTGACATATGTCCTTTTGTGCTTTATTATCATGAAGAGAAACAGAAGCATCAATTTGCAATAGGCAGCAAGTGAATGCAAAATAAGAATAAAATCTCTTTAGTTCTTCTCTAAGTTAATTTAACTTTTACAAACTAAATATTGGTTTGAACAATTAAGCTAAAATTCAACATCTTTGTTCCATGTCAAATTTGGATTAATTTCTAGGTAATGTAGTTTTCCAGAGCCTAATAAACAAGTTAGAGATGATGGATGAAAATGAGTTTAGAAATATCATGCGCTGAAGATGGAAATTAATAGATCTTCATACCTTAATGCATGCAATTGCAATGACTGTTTATGTTATTGCCAGTTTTTGAAGGTAATTTGGTTTTCCAATGTCCTAAGTTGTGCTTTAGAATTATACAGATCTACAAGAAAGTTTTTCATTTACAATTAGTCTTCTTATTCAAAATTTAGTCTACACATTTGTTCCCCTTTCAGCATGATTCCCATCCTTAAGCTTTTCTACATTGTCATTCAAGATATTTTGCAGCAAAAATGGCTACATCAACATATGTATGTACATGGTGGTTATAGATCAAATATTTATACTGATGGAACTAATATGTCATTTCATTTGTGTAGCTGGTGGTGAGACTGACAAAGGATATAATACAGACATACCATGTTTGTAATCCTACATTCACATACTCTGAAAATTTCAACCCAAAGCGCTACCTTACAAAACCTTCTGTGGGAGTGCTGAATGATGGTCTGGATAATGTGAATTCAGACTATATTTTGACAGTAAATTCTGTGCTGGTGAACTCAGATAGAAATTGCAGGTACAATCAAATGACTTCCTAGTTGTTAAGAGTTCTCTATTGAATTATATTTTTACAATTTGTTCTTGTACAGCAAAACATGATCTGTTTTTCAAGTTATTCATCCACCCAAAATGGTTTTTCATGCTTGATTATTTAATAATTATTGATGCAAACATTTTCTTTTCTCTTTTAGTTGCATCTATGTGCTCAATTAATAAACTAGTTTTTGACAATTGTGTTCATGGAGCTATATAATTGTTGTAGTCTGGATAGCACATATATCTGCATATCTGAAGCTTTACTGCCATTATATGTTAAATGTTGACTGTCAATTTGGTTTGATGTTTTAGGCCTTCAAGCCACAACCACTTTTAGACCAGTGGTTTTGGACATTGTAAAGATCCCATTTATGCATAGGCAGTATTTTACACAATAGAGATATGGCCTGGAATATAAGGTAACTAATAAAGGAAGCATTAATATAATACTCCATTTTTAAATGTATGTTAGCACAATTTACAAGTTTAAGTCATTAATCTAATTGACTACTGGCATGCTTACACAAGGCAAATTTTTAACAAGTTTCATTCACCTCAATACATTGGTTGTTTTTTTGTGTTTTGAATTTTATGACCAAAAGTATAAAGAAGTTTTTTATTATATAAATTGGTATAAGCATGTATCTGATTCTTGAAGACTGGGTGTTGTTTACTGGTATATAGTTACAGTACCAATTGTATGCCAACGCTACCAATTGCAATAATATACACAGAGTAACAGTACATCCAGATTGATTGTATGTGTATAACAGTTTAAATGCTTTATTGAAGGTAGTGCTTACTTACAATGATAGTAGATCAGGGAGGGCCATTTAAGAATCGGACACCTTCCTTGACAACAAAAATACTATTTAGAGGACCCAACAGTTCTTGGTTCAGCCATGACCATTGGTAACCCCTTATAACTATTCATTCACAATACACAAAGCCAACTCAAACTAATCAAAATAGTTGGGTGCACAAGGACTAACAAATATAACAAAGTCTAGTTATGCTAACTACATCATCCCTACAAAAAGAAAAATCAGATAGCTGACAACAAAATAGACATATCAACTTGCTATTCAAGCCATCTAAGTGTTCCATGAAATCAACTGACTGTGAAACAAAGTTTTCAATGTTCTGCACACTTCCCAATTACTGGATGGCAGATGAATCTGCTGCCAATTGGAAGTGCTGTATAGTTTCTGCAGGTTGGTGTATTTTTGCAGTTTGTACAATAGTTGATTGGATGGTATTCCTACAATGATGTATAATCTCTAAAACTATGTCATAACTAGTCAGGCATGATTGGTGTTCAACTTGTTAGCATATGGCAATGACATCGACAAAATTTTCAAGATTATATTGGCACACAATCCCAAGTATATGGTTCCTTTGGATATGAATTTGTCAATGATAGCTTGCCTTTGATTGACAGTGGCTTGACTAACACTAACAATGGTTTGGTCGAGGGTAGCTTGTTTGATGGTGGGTTCCCTTACAGTAACTTGCTTGACAATGGATTGTGCACGTGTTGCAATGTTATGAACCAATTCTAATTTTGGTGGTTGTATAGTGGGACCTATAGGCTGCTGCAATCAATTTTGAGAATGTTGTACTGCTGTAAACTTGTTTTGCATAGTCAACCTTGCAGACCATACAGTTGCAAGCTGCAGGGACTGTATGACTAGTTCAACTTTTGACAATACAACAGAATCGGAGCATTGTGCACAGGACTGAGCCCACAATTTGATGTTTGAACTTTGTAAGGTGTATGGTAGGATTTACAGATGAGCTTACAGTTGTGAATTCTAGATGGGCGACTGATTCTGTTGACTGTATGATAGGATCATGCAGTTCAAGATCTGTTGCATAGCACTGTACGATAGGAAAATATTCTAGAGGTAGTTGTACACTATCTAGTACTCATACAACAAAATTTGTTGAATAATTATTTGCACTTGCACTTGCACTTGCTTCTAGGGATTGTTGTGTGATAGGGTCAGCAATTGATTGTATTACTGTCTGTGCGATAGTCTAAAATGTCAATAAGGAACTTTATGATGGTGGAGTTGGGCAGATGTTCAACAATGTGTTTAAATGTGATAGAGACGAAAAAATAAGCTGGTCATACAATGGATGTTCTTGTGGGGGATGGGCATACTATGGGGGTGGGCTCCCCACAAAAGTACGTAACAGTCCATTTGGCAGCTGAATTGGATGTTGGGTGAACATTGTTAGATGCTTGCTCCTTTTCCTATATTTCAGCTTGATAATTGTCATAAATAATATTAATTGTCTCAGACCTGTGATGATAACATTTTAATTCTAAACCATTCACGGCTTGCTTTACGCTCATAACATCCAAATCCTCTAGTTGCACTGAACTATTCTCTATAACTTATTGAATTTTAAACGTTCCCTTATTTTTTGCTTCTTGTCATCTCCTTCTACTTGTTCATCTTCATTAATTTCCATGATTTCAATAAAATTGCAGTTAGGTTGAAATGCTTCATAGTTCTCCATTCCTAATGGAACAGATCATTGCAAGAGCTTGTTTCATCTTTATAACATGGATGTACTTCCAAGTTTTCTTCAATATTCCACTCATGGGTCTTTGATCACTCACTCACTACCTGATTTGTCAGATCAATTATATACTTCCAACCTTTTTTTCCAATCGAAAGTATGTTCTTTTTGTAGTTATGGTTGACTTTGGCTACTACCAACCAACTTCAATATAACAATGGATCATACGGCTTCAAATGTAATGAGATGACAATAAAGTTTAATATATTATTACCTTTTGCACCATGAGAACTCCGAGCACCTTTTTTCCTTGTTGGTTTGCCCCTACCAACTAGAAAGTTGCAGTCCAAATAGTGGGGTTGCCCAAGCTTCACTAGGCTTCTTTTGGAAGCATGTTCATGTTAGATCCACCATCAATTATAGATGTCAAGTTCTTCCCAAGAATCTCCATATGCATTATTGTTGGTCTTCGAACTAGATTCGCTTTAAGAAGCATGGATAAATCATCTAATCTCTTGATAATGGAGGTTCAGCTATTGGGTTCTCATTAATCCCACTTTTAGATGCTAAATGAGTGGTAGCATGTGCCATCTGATCCTTCTCAAGTACAATGTTAACCATAAAATATTAGCCTTAACATTCCTAAGTTCGAGAATACTTTGCAATAAATTCACTACTTCAATTGGTAGAATGGTTTGAAGTACTTCCCTTGCAATCATTTTTTTTGACTCCAATCAGTTCCTTATTGAATTTGCATGTTCATTTGAGTGGTGGTGTTCATTTTCCATAGCATCCTCCACCTTGGCTTTTGCTTTGCAAAGTCTTTCTTTTAACTACATGGGTTTGATATAAGGCCTTCTTTGTGGCCCTGTGTAATGGTCAATACTTCATCCTTAACTACATCAATCATGTTGATGTTCATGCTAATTTTTTTGCTTTGGACATCTAGTGTCATCATGATCACTGGGTCCACAACATCTACAAAGTAGTCTTGTATTGCCTTGACTTCTTGGGTAGTTCCTTGTAAAGTGGTGTCATGTCCCCTGGAAATTGTGATATGGAACATTAAAATACGAATAACAAAATCCCATAAATATTAAAATGTAAATATAAATAAATTGCAATCTAAATATATTATTATTATAACTATAAATAACATTACAATAATAGTGCAATTATCATAATGAATATAACTATTAATTATGAATACCATAATAACAGTAATAAGAAAACAATATAAAATAATATTAAACAAGAAATACTTACTTAAACTATATTAACAGCAAATAAAAGCATCCCAAAAATCATCGATTCCTTCCTAAATTCCTAACTACCATTAAGGAAACAATCACTAAAGCTAAATCATGAAATGAAACATTGCAGTCATAAAAGCACCGATCAACATTCCTAACCACAGCAAACAGAATTATGAAAAGACAGCGATCTCATTAAGAAATATTAAATGCAATAAAAAGGCAACGGTTTTCAGTATAAGGCAACGATTCATTCTTAAACAAAGTCAGAGTTATATTAATAATGGAAAGATATGACTCTCCATAAATAAAAAGGTGTGGCTCTTGGGAATCGGTCTATAAATGAAGACCAAGTCAAGACCATGAGAAAAGGATTAGGAAAGAAAAAAAGATATATTCTGAAAAAAAGGGAACACAGTCAGCAATCTGACTGTCAAAAATCAGAAGTTGCCTTTTAAATGCTTCAATTGTGATAAGAAAAGACACTATGCAACAAAATGCCCCTATGAGAAGAATGAGGACAGCGATTGTGAGAAGAAATCAAAACATTCCAAGGAGCATAAAGGTAAGAAGAATATGCATAAGAAATCTGCTAAAAGTTTTTATTCAAATGATCATAATAGTTCATCAGAAGTTAGTGATATGTTTTTAACAGAAGAAATTTTGTTTATGGCTGAAGAAGTAAACTCACCTGAGAATGAAAATGAAGTTTTAGATGATGAGCAATATGATGAAGAAGCTGAAGTTGATTTTGAAGCATAACTAATTAGTGCTTTAAGTGAAATTAAGAAACTTAGGAGGAAAAATCAGAACTTGAAGCTGCTGCTACAAGAAGAAGATGATGCAAAAACAAAGATATCTCAAGCACTTGAGGAAGCTGAGAAGAAGATGGTTGATCTGAAAAATCAGATTTAAGAAGATGAAAATCTGATTGTTAACTTGAAGGTCCAGGTTGAAGAGGGAAAGAAAATTGAGGAAGAAATCAGAAATCAGTTAAAGGTTAAAGAAGAGAACGTAGAGAGACTTGAAGCTGAGGTTGCTTCTCTCAGAAACATAAGCAAATCATCAACACTTTTGAGCAATGAGAAAATAAATCAGAAAAATACATTGTCTTTGGACAAAATCATTGGTTCACAAAAGGCTTCAGCTGACAAGAGTGGAGTTGGGTTTGAAAAAGGTAAATGTTCCGAATCTGAAAATGAAGAACAACAAAAGAGTTGCGTTGATCGCTCAATGCATTTGCATTCAATATTCAGAAATAACACATTCAAAAGACCTCATTTTCAAAGACAAAATCATCTGACCAGGTTTAATGATTCTTTCTTTTATCGATATTGTTTTTCTTGTAATCGTTTTGGTCACAAGGCTGCAAACTGTAGAGTTAATGCAAGAAATAATTTTAGACATGTGAATAAGAATGGTTTTGCTCCTAGAATGAATTACAATGTAATATGCTACAAATGCAATACCTTTGGTCATACTACAAGAGTTTGTAGAAGTGGTGTTGCAAATTTTTCTAAGCTAAACAAGAAGGTTGACAATGCAAAAGTAGTTAAGATGGTTTGGAGGAATAAGAAAGAAGTTGAAAATGAGAAGTCAGAAATGACTTCACTCCATCTTTGAGAAGGTGCTCGGACTTAGGGGAAGTTTTTATTGCTACATTTATCTACCCCGTTCCAGTTATGTAAGTTGGTTCAATTTTTTGCAGATTATTATTCTTATGTTTTGGTATGCTGGAAATGTGTTATGGTGTGAGTTTTTGAGTACCTTTTAGCTTGTAAAGCTGCTGATTATTCATTAGATCTTCATAATCTTTTAAGATGGTTTTCAGATTTTATTGTCATTGATGTCAAAGGGGGCGAAATAAGTCAGGGGGAGCAGCGTTGTTTCATATCGGTAGATTGGTTTTAGCCTTGGTCTCAGAGCAATATAGTTTTTTGGAGGTGCTATGAGATGCAGTGTTGGTTCAATTTTCAGATGGTGTTGCTATCAATGACAAAGGGGGGAGATTGTTGGAATATTTTGTCATTGATGTCAAGGTTGAGCTAGGTGTCTGCTTGCTTTAGCTACCCGGTTGCCTACTTGAGTTGTTTGTGTGTCTGTTTGAGCTAGTTGGGTGTTTGCTTCAGCTGGTTGGGTGTGTGTTTAAGCTGGTTGCTAGCCTACTTGTCAACATATATGCCAAGTCAGCTATTCTATGGTTTGAAAAGTCTTATATTTTATGTGGATCGATTTCTTTTCAAAGCTATTTATTTATGGAGGCGTTTTTTAGGTGTTATGTGGATCCTTTTTGCTACGCCCAGTTTTGTTCTTCCGTGGCACTTTAAATTCCAAGCGGCTAAGAAATTGTATATCCTTAGTATCAACAACTTCAAAAAATATATATTGGGTGGCTATTATTCATTGAAGTGGCTTGAAACGATTTTTAGCTGAGTGATTCTTTGAGTCATGAAGAATATTATGCCATCGACTTTATCTTTGCAAATTGTTTGTTGAGAATTCGAAAATGTGAGAAATTGAAGTCGAGAATAATAATGGCTATCATTTTTATGAATTATTTTTTGTGGAGCCATTTTTTAAGTATCGATAGTGTTATCAAATTGATTTAAGAATTTTGTTTTAATAAGCGATGATGCCAACGGTTTCATCAAGGTCTTGAAGCAAAGTTAATTTTTACCGATGATGGTTTCTTAAGACGTTATTTTTGGCTGAGTCAGTTTTGTGTAGGGACATGTTCTTTCAATGATATCATGGGCAACTATTGTTAGTGCTTCATAATTTATTTAATGGTTTCAAATTGGGGGATGACTTATAATGAAGCGTCAACTATTTAAATGAAAGGATTTCTATTAAAAATTCTATCAATATCTTTTGAATATTATGTCTAATATTTCTCGTGATTCCCGAATGAGGCGGCTTTCTTTTTTAGACGACTCTATTTTTAAATAAATTCCTGACGTCTTTAATCTCCTTTAAGAATATTATTGAGATGTGCCTTAGCAAATTTTGGGCGATTCCTTCTATCAGGTTGTATGAATTCATTGATGGTTGCTAAAAATCTGAATGGGTATGTTTATGGGGCATCTAAATGAAGAACAAGAGGTCGATAAAAGACAATAGGACGTGATTCTTTTCTTTCATGCTTGTTAGAATCGTTTCCAGGGGCGGCTCTTATCTTGCAGTTTTTGATGTATAACGGCTTCAAAAATTTATATCGATGCCTTCTAGACTATAAGAAAAACTAGTGTCTTCTATATTTGGAAAAGCGATAGCTTAGTTTGTGATTTTTGAAGATGGCTATTATAATTTCTTAAAGGCTATTCAATGTCAATTCTTTTTATGTTTTTGATGAATGATTTTTCGCTGGCGATTAGTTCGTAGGTTGGAAGCCAAAAAGATTTGATGTCGAGCAATGGTTGAATAATATATTTTGTTGGCTTGAATTCGGCATGAAGGGGATTCCTTTTGGTTGGGAGATATTTGGTGGTTGAAATAATATATGTTCATTTTATTTCTAATGATTTTGTGGCTGAGAGGTTCTTATTTAAAATACAACAAAATTTGAGTTTGGGTGCAGCATAAAAGGGGGCTTTTGAGATTTTGTCAGAATGGTGTGCAACCGATTCTTTGTTTGGTATTTCATGAGTTTAATGGAGTGATTGTTGGGTCAATGATTTGAATAATGTGAGAAGAGTTGTTTGTTATATAGTTTTGGTTTTGAGATGTTTTTAGGATTTTCGCTGGGTTGTTGAAGTTAGTTATATATTTGAGTAAAAAGCTATGCTCAAAAAGGTTTTGATCATCATTGACGAGGGTAATAAGTATTTTGTATCTTGGGAGTGATATGTATTGTTATGAATTGAAGAAGTGTTGTACATGGTGTTTGTAATTGAGCTCAGTTTATGAGAGTGTAAAGCTGTGTTGGATTGAAGAAGTGTTGCAGCGTGTATGTGTTTGAAGAGCCTCACAATTCATGTGAAGGCATTGCTTGAAATAGTGTGTTTCAGATTTGTTTTCAAAGATCAGAGTTGGTGCTTTAGCCACTGGAGTTGGTGCTTCGGTGTTTCGGAGTTGGTGCTTCGAAGGTGAGTTTGTGCTCACGCTGGAGTTGGAGCTTCAGCAGATTGAAGTTGGTGCTATGAGGGAGAGTTGGTGCTCTCAGTGGGTTGGTGCTCACTAAATGTAATCTAGGTTGGTGCTCGTTATTGATAATAAGAGAAATATCTTGCCGTGGTTTTTTACCCGAAAGGGTTTTCCACGTGAAAAATGGTGTTCATATTTTTATGGTGTTTATGTTGTTCTTTATGTTGCTGCTTCACGGTCTGATTTCTGATTTACATGATTGATTTGGTTTAAAGTTTAAAAAAGTATCAAATATTGATTCACCCCTCCCCCCTCTCAGTATTTGCTGTGCAATCTTCACATTCTTCTATTAATCTATGACATATGCTTAATTTTTTAAATTGTATATATATATTTGTTTGGAATGTGTTGTTTATTGAACATTTGACCATAGAGATAGTAGTGGTAGCTAGTTCTAGTTTTGTGGGTTCTCCAATTTGGAAATATGTTGATATTGTACAACAACTTCTAGGTGGTGAGGGTTATATTTAGATTTTTGATGGGTGTGGTATAAGTTATTCAAGCTCATATAGTTGGGTCAGAGCCCTTTTGTGCACATCCTTGGATTGGTCCTCAAAGGTTGGCCACGGAAAAAAAATGTACCAATTCCACAAGAGCAAGTCATAGCATGTATTAATGAGCAGGAAAAAGACGATCAAGCAACAAATCACAAATTAAATCATCATTTCTCAAAGAAAGGATCATGAGGATGAAGCCACCTCCTTTGCCATCTAATCTTCAACTTGTGGAGAGCAACCCTTTTTTGCCACACAACCTATGACCTTTAAACATAAGAGATCAAAGGGACCATTGGAAATGACATTTCACAATGAGTCTCAAGAGATTGTTGATCAACACATTGCTAGATGTGTTTATGCAAATAGATTGGATTCCAATGTTGTACGTTCACCATATTGGCAACAAATGGTGAAAGCAAGCAATGAGGCTCCAAAAGAGTAGGAAGGCTTGGGTTTTGAGAAGGTGCATAACACCTTATTGGAAATGGAGGTGAAGTTTGAAGAGGATTTATTGAAACTTAGAAGAGATCTATAGTTTTCGATGGATGGATGGATGCAAGAAATTAGCCATTGATCAATCTTGTTACAATGCCCCCAAAAGGGGTAATGTTTTTAAGGTAGTGGATTGTGAGGTGGAGTTGAGGGATGGTGCATTTATTGCTAAATGTTCTCATGATAGCCATTGAGGAAGTTGGGCCTCGAAATGTTGTTCAAATCATAATAGACAATGCCAAAAATTGTAGAACAGTTAGTTTATTGTTTGAGGAGTGTTTTCACACATCTTTTGGACACCTCGTGTTGTCCACTCCCTCAACTTCATGCGACAAAAAAATGACATCAAAATTGATTGGATCGGATAGGTGTATGTTGAGGCTGAAGACATCCAAACGTTCATCACCAACAACCGTATGTCACAAGGCATATTCAAAACACTATCAAAATTGGAGTTGTTGAAGGTGAGTGAAGTAGTAAAATATATTTTAATAAATAATAATATGTTTCACTTCAGTAATTTACAAAAAAAAAAAAGTTTATGTTCTTTTCTTTAAGGATAGTTTAAATTTTTTATATTTTGATTTTCAAGTAGGTAGTTAAGACTTGTTTTGCCTCCAACACAATTGTCTTGAGATGACTTCTACCTACACCATCTTAAAGAAATGTCTCATACGATGAAATATTAATAGCATTGTTTTTGACTATTTTCCTTGAGAGTGATTTTAGACAAAATTAGGATGGGCACTTGGATTTTCGAAGGAGGGATTAATAGCAAGAGCTCAAAAGGGGGATGTGTTGGCTAGGAATTTTTGTATCCCTAGTAGTTTGGAAGCTATAACATTCCCTAGTTCCCTATAGTCTCTTTAGTTTGTTCTCATGGTTGTAAAATTTTATAATTGGGATATAAGGGAATTCACAAGATTTGATGGGAATTTTTTATTAGATTCACTCCAAAACTTTGGCGACTTATTGGGTATTCTTGTCTTAGATTGTATTGTTAGGGTCACTATGGTTAAATGTCAGGAATAATGGGATTCAAATGAAAATGTGTGCTTGAAATAGATTTCTGATCATTGGTTGGCCGACAAAAAGAGGGTTTCAAGTTTGTTAGACAAACCTCTCAGAAGAGATGAATTTCATTATGTCCTTGGTGATATAATCATATTGTCAAACATGATTTAGGAAGGCCAAAGACAAGGACATTACATTTGTGGATGTTCTATGCGTTGAACATGGTTAGTATTGCAACTTACAAGTTTGATTAGGATTTGCTCATTAGTGAAAGCATACATTAACAGTTGTATACTAACACTCATATACAAGAGTTCTATATGATGTCATATTTGGTGTACAACTTTGGATGTGAGGACATCCCTAGGCTTGAGCAAAGTGGGTGAATATGGTCCCACTAGCCTTATCTATAATCATCGTAATACTCATCATAGGAGACTACATCATGCATTCATTGAAAATTTGATTATTGGCATGGATAGGCCATATGAAGAGTGGCTTTCACAAGAAGCTAATAAGGAAATTCATGAATAGGGAGATTGGTTCATACAATTGCCAGTATTTACTTACAATAGGCTTGTAGTATTCAATGGGAAGCCTCTTATGCTACCTAGGTACCAAAATGACAAGATTCTCTTACTATAATTGAACAAGCAGTTGGTAGTAGTTATACTTCCATTTACAAATCCACGCACAAAGGGGGACCACAAGGGCCTATAACTACTGGTCATTATTCTTGCAGGGTGAGTGAGGTTGCTAAGGGTGTTGATAAAGAGTTTGCTATTTATAATTTTAGGCCCTTAGGGTGTTTGAAGTTAGGTCATCATTTGACTCGGGTGGTTTCATGGAAGAAAAGTTGGGAAATGTACCCCACTTAGAAGATTTTTGGGCAAATTGTAAAAACGAATCTCAAGTTAGAGAAAAGTATTATTGCCGCTTTACTCTAACTCATATACAAGCATATTAGCTATTTAAGTGCCTCGATGAGCTTCAAGAGGTTGAAGAGGCAAGATCACCTACTTATGATAAAAAAGGGTTAGCCACAATTCCATTTCCAATAATAAATTGGGCTGATCCTTTCATTATATCCTTAGAGCATAGCAGTTGGAAAGTGATTTGAAGAACTTCTAATTGGATACAGATGAAGAAAAAGAGCTCAAGGAAAAGAAGGTTACAGGTATAACTTCCTCTAGGGTTCCGAAACCCCCTAAAATTTAGACATATCAGCAATAAGCAGCATAAAAGGAACATAATAATGCTCTATCTTCAGCCCTACAGGTCATTCTTTCTAGTGGATTAAAGAAGAGACATGATAGTAGAGTTATTACAGAGGCATGAGCTGATGTGCAACCCAAGAGAAGAATCAAGATCCTTGCAAAGAAGAGGGTAAAATCTTCTCCACAGATTAGAGTTGCTATTCTGACAATGGATAATCCAAAATCAATAGACAGAGAGCGGACCGGAATCCATTTCCACCACTTTAGCATGAAAAGGGAAGTCTCTCTCACCCTCTTAAAACCCTGATTCCCTCCTATTTTTTCATTTGGGGTTTCACCCATTTCTTTGTCTACTCCCCATCAACCTTTGCCTCCACTTCCAACACACCCACCTATATCCATGAAATAAAAGTGGCAAATCTAGGTGGGTGTGGAGGGGAAATCAAAAGAAACTCAGCATTAAGCTCTCAAGTGGTTAGCTGAGATGGTAAATAGAAAAAGAAAAAAAATGGAAATAATATTGTTGAATGTCATAACAATCTTTTCCTCACTCAAGGGTTCTCCTGCAAAAAGTGCTAAGTGTGAAACCATTTTAAGGAGGGATGATCAAGAAAATATCTTTGCCTAAACAGTTGTACTACCACTCAATTCAGATATTCAAGATGCACAACCAACATATTACACAATTGCAGAAAGTCTCTTGGGTAAGGGCACTAGACAGTTAGATCTTAATCTGCTGGATGTAACAACTTCAATGAAAAAGAATATAGAAGGATGGAAAGGACAAGGTCGAGTTGAAAGAACATATCAGACATTTGATAGCTTATATTGAGCACTTGGTCAATCCCATCCCAGACACTTCTTCAGCTCCACTAGGTGTGAAAGATTCCATGGGTTCACAACAGGTTAAGATTGCATCATATGGCAAAACAATGGAATCTTGGATTGAAAAGTTTTTGCTAAGGGGGGGCTGAAATTAATTGATAAGGGGATGATTGTGCAATCAACAAAGAGATGAAGGAAGATTACAAATAATCACAAAGGATATTCCCAAAATGAAAAAAAAGTCTGAAGTTGAATCATTCTTTTGATTGGCATGAATCTACTGCTAGGTTCTTTGTGGAGATGGCACAGTTTGTTGTTAGTACTTTAAAGAAATGACAAATAAATTGAAAGGATTGAAATATGAGATCAATTCGTTCCTAGATTCCATCTCTTGCTCTGGAAAGGATGTAGAAGGAAACATAAGGAAAACAGATGAGTTAGAAAAGGACTTCACAAATGGTGTGAAGACAGACCTGGCAAATCCCACATAATTCAGTGAGAAGAAGATAGGGTAGCTGATGGAATTAATGCAAACCATTGAGTTTGAAGAGCAAGGACAACAAAAATATGAAGGTTAATCATTGAGAATGATAAAGTGCTGAATACTGATGAGTTAAGGCTTTGAAGTATTGCTTTGCTGGATCCAGATGGAGTGAAAGCAGTGGTCAAAGTGTTCAGACTGTACAGATTAAAGAAACAAAATGATCAACAAGAATTCACTTCACCACCATAGCAGCAAATACAATCATCCTAGTGATTGCTGTTTCCAGAGAGTGTGTAGACTGCCATTTTCAGATGATGTCTAAAAATAGAATCATCTCTGCATTGTGGTTAGATACAAAAGATGGCTCTAATCTGTATCAAAATGTAGAGTAGAAGAATCAAAGTCCTTATCAACCGCCATGGAAGATCCAATATAATATCTAATGATGTTCAGGTTGAGTGATTTAGACTTAGTCTGCTCGATTAGAAAACCTGTTAAGGGTGAAAGGAATGTCTCTTTAAAACTGTCCTAAAATCTGTGGTTGATGATCCTCTCATAGTAAAGAAGAAGTTGGAAATATACTTTAAGACTGCTTGGACTATGGGCAAGGAGTTCTAGCTGATCCTCTACAAAGAATAATAGATTCTCCTTTTATAGTGTGAGAAAAATAGGATTCAGGTACCTTGGTGGCAGCTTGCAAAGAGGAACACAATTTCATTGATCTATCACCATCTATGGTTAAAAAATAGCTTTAGGAGGACTTTTGATTCTTCCAACAACTGTAATATGTTTAAAGGAGGGGTAATTAATTTGATGGTCCAAGGAGTTTTGTGCAAAGGTTGATGTTTAAAATGCTTGCTTTCTGGAGTCAAAGATCCAAGTACCTCTAGTTGGGACTAAAAAAGGTAGTGTGCCCCTTAACCTTGTACATGCAGTAATATCTCATTTGGATTTCATAGTATATGGGACATCTTGAAATAAAGGGCTGCTCTTTCTCTATCTCTTTTTGAGAGAAAAGGTGAAGAATCCCATCATCTTAATGAATATGGTAGTTGGTATCAATCCATAAGTTGCATGAGCGCACTCTCAACTAATGAAGAAGAATCCTGAGGCCATGAATCCAATGATTCTGAATTCTTGGACAAAAATGTGCTTGCAAAGAATGTGATGTTCCCTTATCTAATCAGGACAACTTTGTTTCAAAACCTCTAATTCCTGAATAATTAAAGGATCTCAATATTAAACTTTCAAGATAGTGCTCCACTCAGTATACTCAGATATAATTATTTATATTGGAGAGTCTAATAAATAAAGTTTTGCAGTCTATTATGCAAGATCGCTGTCTGTAAACAATAGTAATAGTGGATCGAATTCTGAATGAAATGCTTGATGTCGCTCCTTGATTGCATGCCTATATGCCGATTGGTTTAGTGATGGTATGGTCTGCTATAACTGATCTCTTTGATCTTCTTGAGGGATAAGGAGATAGCCGGCTGCGTGTCTGTATGTTACTGATGAAACTCCCCCTTGTAAGTGAGTCGGGCTCTTCTCTTGTTCAGTCTGATATCTCGAAGGGCTGTAAGCGAATTCTGGTTCATATGACGTCCCCCTCTATGCCAGTTATCTTCTATTCCTTACTTTCTGTCTGATTCTTCTCTTCACTCGTTCTCCGATGCTTCCCCTAAACTACTTACTTCCTTTCTTGATTGATTACTGCCTTGAACTGGTTCGGCTTCTTATCTAATCGACTGAAGTCCTTGGTGAATCTGTAGATTACTTCTGATTCAGATCGTTGTCTTCTTAACTCGTTGATTTGATGATCTTCTTCCTCTTTGCGTTCCACTTAATATAGACATGGTGCCAAGAGATATGTCTCCTCATTTCTTCATGTGTCCCTTCATAATGATTGTTTAGTTTGGGCGACTAACTTGTTATTTATCTCCTTGCTTGATTCGTCCTTTTCATTGCTGTTTATCACTGATGAATATACACATAAGCAAATAATATTATATAAGCAATAATAAATTCCAATTACATGCAATTATGTCTATATAAATGTATATGTATATCTTTATATATATATATATATATATATGTTTATCTATTTAAAGAATGTAAATATATGAAATTGATCTCCTAAATACTTCCCTGATGATGGGGACATCACAAGTCTCCCCCTCTTGATTTTGCTTGTCCTCAAGCAATTTCTTCTTGGTGTACTTGTCCTACTTGGAAGAAGATCGTAACTCTTTGTTACACTTAATCTCCTTCCAAGCCTTCTGGATACCTCAACTGTGAGTATATCCAGCCTAATCCTGGAAGAAGACCGTAGCCTTGTTACCCTTAGTCTCCTTTCAGGCCTTTTGGATACCTTTTGCTAAGTCTATCCAGCCTTATAATCCTAAGAAAAGATTGTAACCTTGTTACTCTTAATCTCTTCCCAGGCCTTCTAGGTACCCCTTTTTTTCTTAAGAGTAGCCAGCCTAAATCTCGGAAGCGAGCCATTCACTTCTCGGGCCTTATGGACACACTATTTTAATGTATCCATCCTTAAGATCTTCGAAGGAACCTTGGCTCTGTCTAGGCCTTATGGATACCCTATTTGAGTATATCCATCCTTATGCAAATTATCTTCATGGGATGCTTATGAGAAAAACAATGTCTTATTAACTTATTTTTAAAGATATTACATACAATAGACTATTTTTGTTCTAGTCAAGGACCATTATGTCTTGCCCTTCTTGAATTTGTTTATCTTTATATTCCTTAATAGTTTCTTCCCTTTGCCATGTAGCATCTTCTTTAGGGAGTCCTTTCCATTTGATCAAAGACTCGGTAATGGTCCTATTCCTCAATTTCCTTTTTCTGGTATCTAGGATAACTTCTGGTTCCAAGGTAAGTTGTCCTTCATCTAAAGGAGGTAACTCAGTGCAAGGGATGACTTGCTGCCCAAGGACCTTCTTAAACCTGGATACATGGAAGACATTATGGATCTTGCTATGCTCTGGCACTTCTATCTCGTAAGCTACCTCGACCACCTTCCTTATAACTTTATAGGGACTGTAGAAACGTGGCTTGAGCTTTTCGGTCCCACTTTTCTTGATTGATGTTTGCTTGTATGGTTGTAGCCTTAAAAACACTAAATCTCCAATTTCAAATGTCCTTTCTATGCGGTGTCGATCAACATTGATCTTTTGCTGGTTTTGGGCTTGTTGCAAATTCTCCTTGAGTGCTTTCATGAGATCCACACTTTGCTGTATGAAGTCTTGTGCACTTTGCACTTTGCTTTCTTGGATGACCAAATTCCCAAAGGAAGGGGCTTCATATCCATATAGGGCCTGAAAAGGACTCATCCCAATTGACATGTGGTGGGTAGTATTATAGCAATGCTCACCCATGTGTAGCCATTTTATCCATGCGGTTTGTTGTCCAGTGACATAGTTCCTTAAGTATCCTTCGATCCATTTGTTAACTATCTCTGTTTGCCCATCCGTTTGTGGATGGTAACTTGTGCTAGGAGTTAGACTTGTCCCTGCAAGCCGAAAGAGCTCTTGCCAAAACTGACTAAGAAATTTTCTATCTCAGTCATTGATGATTGTCTTGGGTATTCGATGGAGTCGAAAGACTTCCTTAAAGAACAATTCTGCTATTTGGTGTGCTTTATACTCCGTTGAGATTGCAAAAAAGTGAGCATACTTAGTGTATAGGAGCGAATTTGCACCCCTAATGCAAATTCCCCTTCACCCCATTCCACTTTAGAAACCAAATCCGAAGGTGAAATTCCACCTAAGCCTGCTACCTTCGTTCCACTTGGCGTCCATTTTGTGTGTCGGTAGAGGAGTTACTGTCGGAGACGTCCGCACGACGCTCTTACGTCCCTGACAGATTCCCCAATCTGGAGCCTGCAGAGGCGTTACACTTCCCGTTGGGGGTCAACTTGTAATGCCCTCTTCGGCCGACCGACCCAAATATGGCCGTTTTATTCACTCTTTCCTTCAAATTCACTCACCTTCATCAATTTCATGGCTGGTTGATCTCTTCACATCCTCTCATCTCTTCACAAGCTCCAAGCAGCTTCTTCACCACCTCTTCAAACACTTTACACTTCATAGTAGCAACATTAACACTCCATCACTTCAGTAGAGCAAGTGTGGAACAAACACCACGGCAACAGAGGCTTGAGTCCCTCTCATTTTCTCCCCCACTAGCCTTGAGTGCTTTGGGCAGAAGTGGTAAGCTTTCACTCCTCTCCTCTATCGTTTGGTTGAGTAGCATAACACTGTTTTGTAGTGCTTTGTGTTTACTCCATTCCCTACATTTCTCTCTATCTATCTGGCTGTCCGTGGAGGTGGGAACACCAAAATGGGGGTTTGATTGAGGCAAACCCCTATATAGCCCCAACACTTTCTCTCTCTCTTGTGTGCAGGTATTGAAGAGATTTACGAGATGGAGGCTTCATCATTCGCATGGTTGTAAGTGTTTCCTTTCCCTTCTCCTTATCTTCATCACTTCTATTTCACTTCATTCTAGTTCTATCACATTATGTTTCTTTATCATATTCCAGGAGTTCTCAGAAATTAGCTTAGAAGCATTCACATTGCTATTTTCTGTGACATACTCACTTTCTGGCTTGTACGAAATGCCAGCATGCCTCTGGGACGCCAGCACGTCACGCTGTCGTCCGTGTTCTGCGTTGTCGTCCTTTGACCGAGAGCTTGTCGGTTTGTCCAGAGAATCTCTATGACTTGCTCTTTCTGATTCTAGAACTCTCACCGCTGTCCTTTGAGGTAGTTTAGGGTAGTTCGCCCCGTGAGGCTCTCTGAATGAAGAGAACTCATGAGTAGCGAATCCCCCTTCTCTACACTTGGTAAGTCTATCCACTACCACATAAATGCTATCTTTCCCATGCACTTTGGGCAATCCGGTTATGAAATCCATCGAGATGCTTTCCCATTTTTGATTGTGAATGGGCAGTGGTTGTAATAAGCCTGTTGGAGGATTCTGTTCCACTTTATTTTGTTGACAAATCATGCATTCTTGTACATATTTGAGCACATCTCTTTTTAATCCTTTCCATGAATACTTCTCTCTAATCTGTTTATAAGTTTTGTAGTACCCTTGGTGACCAGCTAGGGGAACATCATGGAATTCCTTCATTATCTTACTCTTTATCCTTGAGTGGGAAACAAGAAATACCCTTCCCTTATATAAGATAAGGTCATCCCACACCTTGTATTCTTCATTTGGCATCCTTCCTTCTAAAATCTCGGAGGCTTGTGCATCTTTGGCGTACTCGGTGATAATGTCATTTTTCCAATCCTTTGAAATGCTTGTGATGGTGTTGAGATAGGGCCGCCTAGATAAAGCAATGCTACCTCATTATTGGTTACTTTAACATATTCTATATCAAAGTCATAGGCTTGAACTTGGCTTACCCACTTTTGTTGTCGATCGTTAAGATCTTTTTGATGCATGAAGTATTGTAGACTATTGTGATCTGTTTTGACGATGAATTTTCCACAAACTAGGTATTGTCGGAACTTTGCCAGGGCGTGCATGATAGCCAAGATTTCTTTGTCATAGATAGAGTAGTACTTCTCTGTCTCTGTTAGCTTGCGGCTTTCAAAGGCTATTGGATGTTTCTATTGCATGAGAATTGCGTCGATTCCTTCTTCAGAGGCATCACATTGTAGCTCAAATGGTAGTGTAAAGTCGGGAATGGCAAGGACAAGGTAGGTACTCATGGCTTCCTTCAGTTGTTCAAGGCTGCTTGTGCTTGGTCATTCCACATAAAGGCCCCCCTTTTTGTCAAGTTTGTGAAGGGAGCGACTAACTTGGAGAAGCCCTTAACAAAACGCCTATAATAGCTGCATAATCCCACAAAGCCTCTAAGTTGAGTCAAGGTCCTTGGCTTGGGCCATTCTTTGATGGCCTTAATCTTCTCCTCATCCACGCTTACTCCTTCCGCATTGATTTTGTGTCCCAAGTAGAGAATCTCTTCCAACCCAAATTCACATTTTGACATTTTTGCATAAACGGATTCTGATTCCAGAATATCTAAGACTTCTTCAATATGTCGTAGATGCTCTTCCCATGTTTTGCTATAGATCAAGATATCATCAAAGAAGATAGGTAAGAACTTCCTTAGTTGTTGACGAAAAATGTGGTTCATGCATGATTGGAAGGTGGCTGGAGCGTTGGTGAGGCCGAAGGGTAAGACTAGAAATTCAAAATGCCCATAGTGACATTGAAATGCTGTCTTTGGTATATCTTTCTTCTTCATTCGGATTAGATGATATCTCGATCGTAAATCAATTTTGGAAAAATATCTTGCTCCATGAAGTTCATCTAATAATTCATCTATCCTTGGGATTGGATACCGATTCTTAATAGTCTTCTCGTTTAAGGCCCTGTAATTTATACACATTCGCATAGTGCCATCTTTCTTTTTGACTAACACGACGGATGAAGCAAAGGGACTATTACTTGGTTGAATGTGTCCCATTTCTAGCAATTCTTTAATGGTCTTCTCAATCTCTTCTTTGAACCTTCGGGGGTGTCTATAGGGGGTGGTTATCACCGGTTTTGCGCCTTCTTCCAATTCTATGGAGTGCTCAAATCCCCTTTTTGGAGGTAGACCGGGGGAAATATCCCCAAAAATCTTCTTGTGTCTCTTTAGAAAAGGTTGGATATTGATGTGAATTTCTTGTTCATGAGAAGGTGATTTATCTAGCACCATTCATTGTACTATCCATTCTCCTTGACCATGCCTTACAATCCTTTCCGTCCTTTTGCACGATACCACCTTGGGAGATCCGTTTGGCAGCCCTTTAAGTTTAACTTCTTGTCCCTTGTGCTTGAAGCAGATTTCCAAGTTTGGGTTATCCATGGTAAAGTGCCCTAGAGAATTTATCCAAGTCATCCCTAATATCACATCATTTTGTAGGTTCACAACATAGAAGTCTCCTCTTATGATATGTCCATCCAAGGTGATCTCTAATTGAGGAATGACCTTTGTGCATTGATCCACAGTTCCATTTGCTAGTGCTACCTTGAAACCCATGAAAATTTGGGTTTCTAATCTTCGTCTTGAGACTAAACTTTTGCTGATAAAGTTGTGGGATGCCCCACTATCAACCAAAGCAATAATATTTTGTCCCTTTAGTGTGCCTTTGATTCGAAAGGGTCTATGTTCACTTGCTTGGGAGATGACTGCTAACGTTCCTTGTTCCTCCGGTTCCCATCTTGCTCTTTTGGTAGGAGTTTCTTTTGTCTCTTCATCCCATGCTTGTTCAATTTTATGTATTTGCCCCTTCTTGCATTGGTGGTCTTGTCCCACGGCTCATTACATTTGAAGCATAAGCCCTTCTTCATCAATCCTTCCCTTCGTTTGATTGCTTCCTTGTCATGGCATTGGTGTCCTGTAATCCATGGTTCATTGCAGAAATAACATGCTCTTTCTTTATTCTCCCTTCTTCGTAGGCCTTGTTTGGATTGTGGCTTGGATGAGGGGTTCTTCGATCTTTCCTTTGAAGAGATGGATTCCACCTTCATGGCTCTTTGAATTGCCTCACCCAAGGTTTGAGGTTCTAAAGGGTTCACTATGTTCTTAATTGGTTCCTTGAGTCCTTCAATGAAAAGGTATGTGAGCCTCTTTGGGATAGGTCGGGGACCATGACAACCAACTTTTGGAATTCATTTGCAAAGTCTTCCACAATTCCATCTTGCCTAAGATGGGTGAGTTCCTTGAAATACCATTCTGGATGCTTTTGATCGAATCTATTAATGAGTCTTTGGGTGAACTCACAATAAGAGACTATATTTCGATGTCCTTGGGTGATAAGTCCATGATGCCACCAATCATGTGCTGTACCTGATAAGTGGAGGACAGTGAATTTAATGGCGTTTTCTTCAGTCATGGGGTTGAGAGATAGGTAGGTGTCAAGCTTTTGAACCCATGATTGAGCGGTGAACTTCCCAGAGCCGTCAAAGTAAGGTAAGGCCATCTTATTGATTCTTGATCTTAGTTCTTTGTCGGGATGGTTCTTCCTCCGATTTGGATTGCCTTGGGTCTTGACTTAATAATACTCTTTAAATGGCATAAGCCTTTGTATTGCAGGGTCTAATCCGGCATACATATGAGCAATATCTTCTGCACTATTGGTGTTCGGTTCTTCTTCTCCTTCAATGACCTGTTTAGTGAATAGAGGGATGGTTGGTCTTAGTGTGGAACTTTGAGTTGAATGCTCATTTTCGGAATGGTTCAAGTGCAATTCCTTCCTTGGAATGGTTCTTTCATTGGTATTGTTGTTATTCATGCTTTGGAGGGCCCAGAGGATCAGCTGATTAGTTTTCTCAGACTTTTCGTTTGTTTGCTCCATGAATGTTCTAAGCTCTTGAGCCAATTTATCAGCCATAGCACCTTTTCTGTAGTAGGCTCGCATTCACTTCTTCCCTATAGGTTGGCAAGATCGATGCTCTGATACCACTGTGATGTTCCCTTATCTAACCAGGACAACTTCATTTCAAAACCTCTAATTCCTGAATAATTAAAGGATCTCAATATTCAAATCTCAAGATAGTGCCCCACTCAGTATACTCAGATATAATTATTTATATTGGAGAGTCTAATAAATAAAGTTTTGCAGTCTATTATGCAAGATCGCTGTCTGTAAACAATAGTAATAGTGGATTGAATTCTGACTGAAATGCTTGATGTCGCTCCTTGATTGCATGCCTATATGCCGATTGGTTTAGTGATGGTATGGTCTGCTATAACCGATCTCTTTGATCTTCTTGAGGAATAAGGAGATAGCCGGCTGCGTGTCTGTATGTTACTGATGAAACTCCTCCTTGTAAGTGAGTCAGGCTCTTCTCTTGTTCGGTCTGATATCTCAAAGGGCTGTAAGCGAATTCTGGTTCATATGACATCCCCCTCTATGCCAGTTATCTTCTATTCCTTACTTTCTGTCTGATTCTTCTCTTCACTCATTCTCCAATGCTTCTCCTAAACTACTTACTTCCTTTCTTGATGGATTACTGCCTTGAACTGGTTCGGCTTCTTGTCTAATCGACTGAAGTCCTTGGTGAATCTGTAGATTACTTCTGATTCAAATCATTGTCTTCTTAACTCGTTGATTTGATGATCTTCCTCCTCTTCGCGTCCCACTTAATATAGACATGGCGCCAAGAGATATGTCTCCTCATTTCTTCATGTGTCCCTTCATAATGATTGTTTAGTTTGGGCAACTAACTTGTTATTTATCTCCTTGCTTGATTCGTCCTTTTCATTGCTGTTTATCACTGATGAATATACACATACGCAAATAATATTATATAAGCAATAATAAATTCCAATTACATGCAATTATGTCTATATAAATGTATATGGATATATATATATGTTTATCTATTAAAAGAATGTAAATATATGAAATTGATCTCCTAAATACTTCCCTGATGATGGGGACATCACAAAGAATGATAATCCGGCTTGTAGATATTTTCTTGTGTTGACGTGCATCCAATTGCATATTGTGAAGCATCAACAAATTTCACCACCGATAGGAGTCCAAGTTGGCTCAATGTTTAGACTTCTGATAGAAATGCACCACTTATCTAGATTTGAACTCACAATACTTACCCAGGAAACAAACTTGTGATATTTTAATTACATTTCCATTGTTTTACAATTTTTCTCAGTACTGCTGGTTCACTCTTACTATTTTCTTACATGATACTGCTGCACCCAGTCTGGAGAGATATTGTACAATTCATTATGGTGTCTTACTTAGCAGTGCTGGTTCTGATTGATCCCTTTAGCCATATATGGATACTTGTTTGAGTATCTGATCTATCTTTGCCCCGTAAACATAGTCTTTGGTCTTTGACATTTGCTCATTTTGTAATTCAATGAGTAATTTGATTATGTTTTTGATTTGTTAGAGCTAATTCTAAAGCATTTTCAGGTACACTGTCAAAGATATGCTTGGCCAAGGGACATTTGGTCAAGTTGTCAAATGTTGGTCCAGTGAAACAAACAGCCTTGTTGCGGTCAAAGTAATAAAAAATCAGCCTGCTTACTACCATCAGGCAGTGATTGAGGTCTCCATTTTGAATACTGTAAGCATATCTAGGCATTTGATTGGGTTTGAGCAATTTTCATGTGGAAGTAACAATTGTGTGCATGTTCTTGTAATTTAAAAATTTGTGTGTTATAATCTGTTTTGTCTTCTTGCAGTTGAATAAGAAGTTTGACCTGGAAAATAAACACCACATTGTTCGTATACATGATCATTTTGTATTTCATGGGCACCTGTGCATAGTGTTCGAAATGCTTGGAGCAAATTTGTGAGTTTATAGTGTAGCTAAAACCCACAAAATTGCAAAAAATCACATTTCTCTTGAGAGTAGATTGTTGGGAGGTTAAATGTTCTATGAAGGTTGATCCACAAGGTGTTCTTCATTTCATTTTTTGGCCATTCTAATAAAATCCTATTGTTTTTGGAGGGGGTCAACATTGAGCCGCTCTTTCTCTAACCTTAATTGAGTCTAGATTGAAATTTCGATATGAATGAAAATTCTATATGCTTTGCTATATTTGTTTAAAAAGAACTTTATATATCATTTTCTTCTCATTCTGCCTGGTTTTTTCTTGGCTTGAATGCATTTCACATTTTATGAACCTCCCATATTTCTTTTTTAACAAACATTGATTCTTTGGCTTAATACCTTACCTCGAAACTTACAAGATGTTTTAGCTTGTGAGGGTGAAGTTCTGAGTTTTGCCTTACAATAATGCACTGGCTGATTTGGTAGTGATCATATACTTTTAAATTTGGAGGTCAAGCAAATGTATTTTAATTTATAATTTCATGTTGCTTTCAATACATGAATATGCTTTTATTGTTGTGTTCAAGATTTTCTTTTGTTCCCTACAATTAACAAACTATGAAGTTGTACAGGTATGAATTGATTAAAACGAATCAATTCAGGGGAATATCATTGACTTTGTTGAAGATCTTTGCAAAACAGGTATTCTGGATTTTGGTGTCTCTAGCTTCTACCCAATGCAGTTGACTATAATTTTAGTCTCGCATTGTATTTGTTGGTTGTAGTTTCCAATGAAATTAATATATTGCTACCAATGATCATAAAAGCTCATGTAGTATTGCCATTACTTGTATTTACTGTTTTCTGTTTGTGTTCTAGATATTAGATTCTTTACTTGTCTTGCGAGATGCAAGTGTGATACATTGTGATTTGAAACCAGAAAATATTCTTTTGACAACAAGGTAATTGACATTCTTAGGCATGTTATCACTTTTGTCGCTTCTTTTCCTTATTAGACTACTGACTTAGCTCCTCTGAAAATATGCAGTCTACATTCAACAGAAATCAAGCTTATTGATTTTGGTTCGGCATGCATGGAGAACCAAACAGTTTATTCTTACATTCAGGTACACAGTCCACAAAATTTATCCATATCGTCAACCAATAAGTAGCATTGGTATAATATACAGACTTAATAAGTATGCCAGTTTTTCAGCACGTGCATGATCAATGTAAACTTGTAATATAAAAAGTAAATCTGTAATTCAAGTAGTATTAGTAATATGCTTCTTGGGATTGTTACTGCAGAGCCGCTTCTACAGATCTCCTGAAGTTGTTCTTGGGCATCCGTATCCTTCAAAGTTTTGCCTTTTATTGATTGTTGTTTTATTAGATGATTGTTAGAAGAAAAAGTGGTAAAAATGTTTTAATGTTGACTTATATGTAATCATCAGCATGTTTTCTTGCATTAGTACGGTGATGATTAAAGTTTGACAATGTTCCTTCTTGATGACTCAGTCATTTTCTTGGTATACCAATTGGTTACTGCCTTGTCAATATTTTAAAAATTTAATGAATCCAAGATGCATGTCATAGCTATCTGAATCTAGGACATGGAAATTTTGGTTGAAGATATTAGTCCTCCATTCCTATCCCTAGCCCTTACATAAGTCATCCGCTCTGAAATCCTCTCTTCAATAAGGTGGGATTCCTGATAGCTCCATTTTAGACACAACTGGTGAGGAGGCTTGGTCTCTATAATTTGTGACATGTGTTAATTCCTTCATTTTGTTCTATATCTTTCAATTGTTAATTAGTTGATCATCTCTTGGATCTTAGTTGTACTATAGTCATCATGATGGTATCAGTTTCACTTTTTTTGAACATCTACTTGTAAATTTATGAACTAATTGTAGCTGATTCCATATTAAAATGTCACAAAGAGCACAATCTTAAAATGCTTTATGCATAATTATCATGGAAGATATATCTCAGGAAGAACAGCATGGAAGACAGGCATAGCAGCTAGGAAATTCCCTTAGAAAACTTGTGCAAAATCCATTGTGCGTTTTTGGCCAAACAACCTGCTGTTTTATTAGGGAAACCCATGCTTGCAATTATTTTTTATTTTCCTTTTTATAGTTATTAAGTTCTGTTTTTGTATGCAATCAAGTGGATTTTTTTCCCTTATAAATTTGGCAACAGCCATGGTGGTTGTAAGAATGTGCATGAGAAGAAGTAGAACCATAGTGGATAATATGTCCTGTCCTGAAGCTATGTAGTAGGGTTCTGGCCCCAAATTTAGATCCACTATGAATTGGCTCCCTATGCCAGGGCAGTTTGTGTTTTGAGATGAAAGGTACACCCCTTTTCGAATAAACTGCTAAAAAATGGTGTGTGCCCTGCCTGAACCCAACATTTACCCATGTTCAAAACCAGATGCAGAAAAACAGTTTAAAAAACATTAAAACTTAAAACCTAAAACCGAAAGTAACTACTGTAAACCGTAAACTGACATCAGAGAATAAAAAAATAAAATGTAACTCTCATTCTACACCCACCTTTTATTGATGCCCAGGGCTGAAACTTCATCAATCTAGAATTTGAAATTGATTGTTTTTCTATTCTGATGCCAATATGAGTCCTCATTTTCTGCTAAGGAGATTGACGAGCTTGAAGAGCTTGAGGAGCTTGATAGGCCGAAACAGAGGTAGATTATGGGATAGATTTAATATTCAAGAAACAAAATTCATTTTGGTTCTTGTGACATTCCAGGGTGTGAACTTAAGAAAGGCATAGTGGCTATTTGGGCAAGGGCTGTATGCAGTGAGGTAAGTGTGAATGAAATGCAGCTATTCTAAAAATGAAAGTAAAATCATTCTTTTAAAAACTGCTATAGGAATTGTGAACACTAACTACAAGTTGTTACAGAAACTATTTAGGTTGCTACGGGAGCTGTGAATGGATCACAATATTGCAAGGGGCTACAACAACAATACATAGGTGACCAGCATTGTAAGTAATAAAAACAAAGATTTCTGAATTAAACAAATGTGCTACAGATCACACGGGATAAACAATTAATGCAAAGTATTCTATTATATCAGAATTAAATCATAAAATATAAAGCTTTATCAACTCCGAAATAAAAACATACATGACTAATTTAATAAAATGTCATCAGTGTTTCCTAAGAGGGGATCCTTCCTCTCAATCCACACGGTGACTGATCTGCTATAGAACTTCCTTCAAAACGCAAATAATTATATTATAGTGTCCTTAAAATATTTTACATTGTTTCATTTCCAACCCTCTTTTCAATTGTCTCCTATAGAGGCATATTGGCCAACAACCTATAAACAATTGACTCAAAATAGACAAGTTTGTTTGGCTTGCAGCCAAATAAAATAACCAATATATCAATTGGTTACAACAAGATAATATGGAAAGTTATTTTTGGCCTGTGGCCATTCCACACCAGAAAAGTACAAAATCGAGAAATTATTGGTTGTAACAAAAGAGCTGAAGTAGAACTGAAGAAAACAATTACTGAAAAACTAATTATTAGCCAGAATTAAATCTGTTGACAAGTGCATTCACATTGCATCCATGGGCTACAAGAAATGTTTTGTCTCCACCTTTGATGTGTTGTAGGATCTATTTTTTCAAGCTAAAAATGGCAACATTTATTAGTAAATACAATCTAATAGTTATTTTTTGTATTTTACCTCAAAACTAAATTAAATATCACTTATTTTTATTTAGTCAATTCAGTGAAAGTATTAAAAGGGTCACGATGATATGAAAACGGGACACAAATGTGATCATTGTGGTATAGGGAAAAGGCTATAATATAGGATGAATGGGACATAAATGAACCTCATCAAAGCTTACAACAAGAAATTTTCTCATTATGGTAAGATTTTGTTATTTTTAGTATTAAAACTTTTCTTCTTAGTTTCAACACATTTCTTTTATATTTTTAGTAGTGTTTTCATCATGTTTTCAGCAAACTTGTAGCTGCAAGTACTTGCTACAATGGCAGCAAGCCCTAGTTTTGTAGGCTAAGGGTCAACATACACCTTCAAAACTGACCTTTTTTCTTTGCTTTGGAGGCATATGACAATGATAGAGTGATTCATGGTGGAGAGGGCTATGTTTTCCCATTTTGAAAACAAGAGCTCATATAATTAGGTGAACATCCATTTTTGTGCAGTTCCTAGCCAAGGAATCACAACTTGCATTGGGCTAACCAAACAAGGGTTGCCAAGAGCATAAATTATTGGGTATGTAAATGGAGCATAAAATGTGGTTGAAAGAGCTTGATTAAAGTCTCATCTTTTGCCATAGAATAGATCTCAATCAAGCAATCCATCTACAAGGCCAACTTCTAGCCCAATCATGGTCAATGCACATCCTTTTTGGCAACACTGTAATGCCCCCTATTTGGTATACTTAGAATTCTGCCCTAAAATCACAATTTCCAAGTAAGAGACACATTTTATTAAATTACAACTTCTGATAGACTCTAGTTTAACCCTGCAATAATGTTAGCCAATGATTCATAATACAATATAATTAATCGATTATTAGTATTATTACATCCACTACATTATTTAACATATATATGTACTAATCCAGATGAGTAATTCACAATGTTGATTTTGAATTATTATCCCCTCAATAATGAATCATTGGAGAAGATTAGAGAGGGAACCTCGATCCGGATGCTAGGAGTCTTTCCTACTAAGCCTAAGGGTGGATAGTCAACCCCCTTGTCTACTTAGCAAGGAATCTCTCCCCCTCCTTCATTTACTTCCAACTCTTCTTCCCATAAATGAATTATAGAGGCAATAATAATTTAGATTGATAATGCAATATGAATTACAACTCCTATCAAGTATATATTCAAATATCTAAATGCATGGAAATACATGGAATTAATATATTCAGATATATACATTAAATAGCATACCAATGTCTATGAACTATGTTACTGTTATATCCACAGAATGCAGATGCAATAGTTTGGTGTGCAAATAATTATTCTAGTCGACCTGCTGTAGATATCAGCCTGCAGATTGTCTTCAATGCTGTTCGATGCTGATTGCTTGATTGGCAATTATATACGTCTATATATTCTATATAATTATTCCCTTATTTATATTGATGGATAATTATATAAATCTATATATAATTATTATTTATTTATATTGATTGGTATTCATACAGTAATTATTCTTACTTATATTGATTGGTCTTTATATATATATATATATTTATATAATAATTCATATTATTATATTGATTATTCTCACTTATTATTTATTTATATTGATTGGTATTCATACATTAATTATTCTTATATATATATATATAATAATTATCACTTATATAATACAATTATTCTTCATTACCTATCTCCCAATAATGTTATGGCAGCACACAGTATTTATGTACAGCAGATATCTTCTAATTTTCTCCCCTTCCTCTTCCTTCCATTTCCCTGTGCATTTATATCCTCCCTATGCCTCTTCATGAGAAGAGTCATCTCTTAGAATAGTCACAACCTTTGAATGGGCATGGCTCTTTTTAGGGAAGGTTTGTTTCCTTAAAACTAATTATAATTTGAATTGCTGCCTTTATCTACATAATCGCTCTTACTCCTCTAACTACATCATCGCTGCCTTTAACTAATTTGAAATGCTGCCTTTGTTTGGGTAAAGTATTAAGTAACCACTGCCCATTATTATTAAGTGCTGCCTTGATATATTGCTGTCTTAATACAATTCCCATTGCTACATATAATATGGCTTATAATTATGTGATTTCCTTCACTTTGCTGCCTTTAAACATGGGATCAATGCCTTGTCATTGGAACATAATAGTTGCTGCTGCAATATAATATATTTTCTTATTTTGAATATATTTATTTTATATTAGTTTTTATATATACTTTATTAATATTTATAATATTATATTATAATTATTATAATAATAATATTAAATTGTTAATATTTGTATTTATATTTTAATATGTATTTTGTTATTTATTTAATTTATTTATTTGTATTTCAACGTTTAGTTATTTTAATACTTTAGTGTTCTATTTCGGGAACATGACAGTTTGCCTTTCCCAAGATTGCTTGTCCTCAAGCAATCACAATCTAGGATGCTCCTGAAGTTACCAAGATCCCTAATCAACCTTGTAGATTTGTATTGCTCCTTCTTGTGATGCAATTAGCTTTTGCTATGATACATTGATGTATTTAGGGGCTGAAAACTCTATAGCTAGCCATGATTGTCATGGTTATGTCCAACTTAATACTGCAATGATGTCTTTGAAGAGTGATTGTTATTATAAAACTAACAAGGTTAATTCTATATCTAAAGTAGAGGACAATTTATTGTCTTGACATAGTCATCTTGAAGCTTCAAAGGAACCCTACAGACTACCATTTACCAAGAATGAATATCTTGGGCTGGTTATAAGGCTAAAAATCCAGTTTAGCCATTATTTGCAAAAGCCAAAATTTTCCATTACTTTTAGCAAGAATCTCCAGCCTACTCTATCATACACATTTTTAATATCCAACTTTAGAATATGCTCTTTCCTTTGGTTGTTTTTATCGAGTGTAAAGCTTATTGAGCTATTATCACCCCATCTAATATGGAGTGTTAATGAAAAAAACCACTTTGTTCTTCTGCAATTATTTCTAGTAATATCTTTTTCAACCTGTTTGCTATAGCTTTAGATATTATCTTGTATGCTATATTACATAGGGATATTGGCCGGTAATCTTCAAAGGTTGCCTCCTCCTTGGGAATAAGAGCTATGAATGTATTGTTTAAGTCTTTCAGTATTGTTCCTTTCTTGTTTGATTCTTTAGCTACTAACCATATGTTTTCCTATCATATTCCAACGTTTGTGGAAAAACCTTGTCTGAAAGCCATTTGGTCTAGGTGTTTATGTGGATGTAGCCGTGTCACAACTTATTTATTTCCTCCTCAATAAATGGACTCTTTAATCTATGGTTTTGATCCTTATTTACTAATTTTGGTATGTTTCAATAATGCTTTTGTGATGTTTCAAGTTTGATCCGTATTTTTCAGAAGATTTTTGAAGGATGTAACAACTTTATTTTTCTTTTCTTCCTAGATTATTTCACCAGTTTTTGTTTTTCTCCTTGTGATTCTATTGCGCATTGATTTTTTGTGGAATTATGGAAGAATTTTTTGTTTTTACCTTCATCTTTCATCCATGTTTCTCTCAATTTTTGTCTCCAAAAAATCTCTTCCCTTGGAATTTTTTTGAATATTGGTTCATTGTCTTTTTCTCTTTTTTAACTTTTTTGCTTAAATATTGTTTTGGATTATTTCATTTAAATTTTTCAAGCTTTCTTCCAATATTTCTTTTAAGTTGTGCCTGGTAATTTTAATTTAAGGGACAACTTGAATAAAATAATTAAAACAAAAATTGTTTTTAACAGGAATAAAAAAAGTATTTTTAAACTCTTAAACTAAAATAAAATAAAAGTATTTATTAATACTTAAGCAACATGGTCCCAAAGGCTCAATTGGAGCACTACAAAAGGAGGGCGCCTAGTTTCATTTGGATTATTATGTTTTTGTCATCATTTCGCCATACAATTCTCAGAATTTGAGGATCTTGGAGGACAAAAATCCTCAAGAATTTTCACTATTGGATTTGGGGATGAAAACCCTCATCTCCAATATTGGCAATTCCATTTGGGAGTTGCATGTGTGTTGATTTGGAGCAATTGCAGATTTGTGGGTTGTGATTTAAAGGTTTCACTACAGACTTTAGACTTTAGGGTTTGTTCCATCATTCATTCTTGCTAGATTTTGGATGCCCCTCCTTGGGAGAAGTTGCCATCATTTTTACATCACTAGTTTGAGGGGTTTGGACAAGTTTTGTTTGCTATAGTGTTGCTATAGTGAAATCAACAATTTTAGAGAATAATTCTTCATCATTAGTGTTAGCGACAAGCATATGCACTCATTAACTTGAGTATACCAGCATTGAGGAGGTGAATTTATCATCATTTGTTGCTCACTTCATAGATCTAGTGACATTGCCATCACCTTCATTTATTGTCACTGCAACATTTCCAACCACTTTCCTTGGTAGCACCATTGCTTAGGAGGGAAGATCTGCACTAACTATTGCTGTTTATATCAGTTTCCAGGCTATATTTGGGTGTACCAGCACTGGAGGAGGTTACAACCTAAGTCATAGGGTTCACCGAATTTCGGCCATGAAGTTCAAAATTTGGCGGACTTCAAAACATTACCAAAAATTCGTTGCAATTCGGCGAATGTTCGTATGAACAAAGTACATTGTCTTTTTAATAGAAAAAAAAACTAGGGTTTTTTTTGCACAAACCGTAACAAACAAACTCATCTCAAATGGGGGGATGGAGTAGCCACAAATAGAAAGAGGAAGGAGATTGAATGATCTGTTAAATATGGCATTTGCGAGTGCCATTCAACCCCCTCCTTCTCTTCCTCGTCAACAGTTTTCAATGGATAATATTTGTGAGTGTTGTTTATCTCCGATTTTTTTTAATATGTTCTTAATTTATTATTTTTATTAAGTTTTTATATATTTTAATACTATTTGTTTATATTATGTTTTTAAATATTTCTAATATTATTTTATATGTAAGCCGCCATTTGTAGATGGGTTGCCCGGGTCTTGGGGTTTGCTCCCTCGAGGACACGGGTTCGACTCACCTTCGTAGTGGAAAAGGTGGGGTTAGTATGCTACGACTAGGCTGGCTCCGTTGACCCGGTGTAAAAACGGCTGGGATCACCATACAACCTTTTGAAAAAAGTGATGGGCTCCAACAAATTTTTGCCCTCTTCGGACGTTGCTAGGGTTTTTCCCAAGCCGACTCTGTTGGCCAAGGCTTCTCAGGGCAAGTTTGGCGGCACTGTAGCAGACGATGATTGCAGCAAACTCAAGGATGGAGGCAATTGCGTTATGGGGAATCACTGGAAGGATTCTGAGGCGCGCGGTGGAGTCTCGTCATCAGGGAACGGTGGCTAGTCACAAGGTCATCAAAACGACTCTTTGGTTGGGTGTAATGGTGTTGGCAGGGAGTCTAAGTGGCCTAGAGTAGAGGGAAGCAAATCAGAGAATAAGAGGCTGCTTAGATCCAAAACAAAAGATCCGTGGGGGGTAGTGGTGAGGATCATGCTTCCCACTTCTCGTTGAAATCAATCACTATGGTGCTAGATGGGGAGTTGGAGCAAGAAGTAGTCTCCAATGAAAAAGTTTTCTCTGGATTGGGCTTGATTGGGAGATTCAGGGGTTTTTGGCCAAGCCTGAATGACCTGCATTAGTGGATCTCTAACTTCTGGAAACCTCTGTTGGATGGGTATGTTCAGATTTACCCAATGGCTAAAGGTTTTTTTATAGTAGTTTTTGAAAAAGAACATGATAGAAAGAAGATTCTTTGTGATTACCTTTGGGATTGGGATGAAAAACACACTTTGATGTTAAAGCCATGGCATCTGGCTTTCAACCCATCTACTGAAGTTTTTGAGAGTATTCCCATTTGGGTGAGACTTCCCAACCTCCCCCTACAGCTCTGGTTTGATTTTTGCTTCGAGGCTATTGGAAACTCTTTAGGAAACTTCTTAATGGTGGATGATGGGTCTTCAAATCTATTGCATTCGACTTATGCCCGAATTTTGGTAGAAATGAATGTGTCCAAGGTGCCCTTGGAGGAGATTTAGTTGAAGTATTCGAAGGGTTGTTGGGTGCAGCCCTTGGACTATGAAGGGTTACCTTTTAGGTGTAGAATTTGTCATCAGACGGGTCATCTGGCAGCAGAATGTGCCAAACGCAGAACTAATAAATTTGCTTCTTGGTGGAAAGACGCCTCTACCCAGCACTACACGGTGGAGAAACAGGAGGAAAAGCATGTGAGCCCTTAGCCTAAAGACACTGAGGAGGAGTATTGGGCCAGAGTGGAGGAGGAACATTGGGCAAGAGAGGAGTTGAAGCAAGACGGGAAGACATTGATACAGGTGGATAGAAGGGTGGAGTTGCATCCGGACAAGATTGTCCCAGCACAGGAGGGGATTGGGGCAGAGGCCAGTGAAACAACTATTGGAAGTGGAAGCGATAAGGTATTGACCTTCAAATTTGGGGCTGCAACACCAGAGTGTCGAGAAAAGTATGGAGTTGTGAGGCAGCAGGAAGTAGAAGCTGGAGATCGGCAGGCTGATGAGCAACATCAACAAACATGTTTCAGTGGGGTGGGAGCTTGGAGGAACCCCCGGGATTTATCTTTAGACTCGCAGAAGGAGGCAGCAAGGGTGGAGGATGGGTGGCAAACGGTATTGGGGAAGGAAACAAAGAAGGTGAGAAAGAAAGCACTTACAATGGTCCTTCGATCCCAGTCCAAAGGAAGATCAAAGATAGCTTCAAGCTCTTGATCTTTCTCTGAGGTGTTTGTGTTTAAGCCAGAAAGCAAGCTATATTTGATCCTTTTTTGGTCTTTATGGGATGGTTTAAGTTGGGTTAGGGGGTTGGTTTTTTGGTGTTTGTATTGGAATTGATGGGGATTGGTTAGGTGTGATGTTGAAGCTATTTTGAATATAGCTATGTAATCTTTCTTTTAATTCTCAATAAAATAAACTTTTATCACTGATAAAAAATAAAATATTATTATATATATTAGTTATTATTTTGTTAATATAAATATATATAAATAAAAAATACATATTTATATTGTAGAAAATATATATATGAACTTGTTCCTGTACCTTGGGAAAATAAAAATGCCATACTGATTTATCTGAGCTTAGCTATTTAGCAACGTTAAGTTATTTTGATAATTTTAAATTTTGTGGATATATCACTTATATTTAAAAAAAATCAAATTTATATAAGGTGAATTCAATCACAATTTTTTTTTTTAAAACTTTTTCCCCTTGCCGAACTTCATCCATATTTTATTGTTGCCAAACATGAAGACGAACTCAAACCTTCCGACATAGGTTACGACAACACTTTGGGCTAGCAGCATCAACCTCTTTTGTTGTTTGCAGACATTTTATTGACTGTTATCAGCATTTTGGAAGGCCTGGGACTGCTGTGCAGTCTCTAATTGACTGTTCCCAGCTGCCACATGACCTCCCTAGGTCATTTGCCTCACCATTGTTGCTGCTTCACTGCTTCCACAGTCAGATCTAATGACCAAACTTGCTTGATATTCACCATACAGATCTCCTACAGCTATACATTCATCACTTCCATTCAGATTAAGTTATTGCAAGTCTGAAAATTGTGCATATTAGTCATTTTTGTGTTTTGCATCAGAAATAAGGAAATTACATAAAAATAAAATTAAAAAACAAAAATTCCTAGTTGGGGACATTACAATTCTGTTATGTATTTTCTGAGTTTCTGTGGAATTATGGAAGAATTTTGTGTTTTTACCCCCATCTTTAACCCATGTTTTGCTTATTTTTGTCTCCCAAAAATCTTTTCCCTTGCTAAAATTTCAGAATATTGATTCATCAAGTCTTTCTCTTTTATAACTTTCTTGATTCATCATGTTTTGGATTACTTCATTTAAATTTTTCAAACTTTCTTCCAATATTTCTTTTTCCAGAGAGACATTCTTAAAATTGTCTTTCTTTCCTTTTTTTAAAGACATTCTTTCACATATTGTAGTTTTTTGAATAGTATGAACATTTTTTATCCTTTTTGGTAGTGTGACTTTGCCCAATATTTTTCCATATTTGTGATATACTCTTAATCTCTCATCTACACATTCTCAAATTTGAAATGGCATCTTTTTTTATTTTGTTCATTTGATAATGATCATCGTATGATTGGAAGGATGTTATGTTTGCATATCATGGTGTGTGTAGCCAATCTCTAGAACACGTGAATTTATCTAATCTTTCAACAATGTCGTTAACACCCAATCTTCTGCTATTCTAGGTGAATAGTCCATTCTTTGGCTTTATATCTTGCAGATTTGGAATTTGTAGTGAATTCAATGAAGTCTAATTGAGCTTGACTTTTTATAATTCCTCCTTTCCTGTTCTCATCATTTAATAGGGCATTGAAATTTCCTCCAATTATCACAAACTCTTGTGGGATGGATTTAATAACGAGTGCGATATCCTCCCAAACTTTTTTTTGTGTGTATACAACTGGTCCATATATATTAATCAAGAAAAAGTGAAAATTAATAAATTCTAGTAACTTTATTTACTTGCCAATGTTGATTTTGGTTGATGGTGTCTATATTAGTTGTTGACGAACTCCATATGGTAGCCAGGCCTCTTGATGCTCTAGTTGATTCAACTAAGTGTCCTTTTCCTTTTTTTCAATTTGTTAGCATTTCAAATTTTTTCTTGCATAGTTTTGTTCCCTGTAGAATGAAAATATTAGAATTTAAAATATCCATATGATGCTTGACTAATTGACTTTTGTTAGGGGCTTTAATAACGTAACATTCCATGAGGTGATCTTCATTGCTGTTTGGGAAGGGGAACTCTTCCTAGATCTCAACACCATATTCATTTCATAACATTCCATGAGGTGATGGTCATTGCTGTTTGGGAAGGGGAACTCTCTTCCTAGATCTCAACATCATATTCATTTCATTTGACTGTCAACCTCCCCTCCTGTAACCAATAATTCTTTTTTGGATTTTCTTGCTTTCTTCCTTTTTTCCTTTGCTCCCCATAATTAGGTTTGTCAATTTTTGATACTGATTGCTTAATTCCCCTATCATCAAAGGAATTGATCTCTTGATTGCCCATCTCTTCTTCATCCTCATCTATATTGTCTTTTCGCAAATCTGAGTGTTTTGTATCTTTTTTTCTCAGGTGTTTGGTATTTATTTTGTATTTCACCTCGTTAGGATCATAGTTCCTTATATCTTGGTAATTCCAAATAGATTGAGCACTATTTCAAAAGTGCTCTTTTTTGCAAGAAGCCTTGATTCTTCCTCTTCTGATGGCTTCCCACATTGTTATCTTTCCATATTTCTAACTTTGTCTATTTTATGTCTTGATTTTCTTCTTGCTTTTGTTCATTATTTTAGTATTAGACTCTTCATTCTAGCTGATATTTTTGCATTTTTGTTTTCTCTCTTGTATTGTTCTGTTGTATTATTTTCTCTTCTTGTTATTGTTTTTAACTGCTGGTTTCTCAATTTCAATTTCTTAATCCCATATCTCTTCCCTTGGTTGAATTTCAATTGAAGATGGAAACCTTATGCCAAATTTAGGTATATGCAAATACATGCGTATATTCCAAATGCTTCCATTATTACATCTTCATAAAAAATAAAATGGAGGACTAAGTGTGATTTCCTATTTCCTTTAGGATAACTGGATTCTAGTAGAACAAGGTGAGATGAGGTTGCACATAAGAAATTCTTGTATTGATTCATTTCTTATGTGCAACCTCATCTCACCTTGTTCCCCGTTGTGTTTTCCATTTCTCATTTTTGATAACGTGGTATACAACAATGGTGCTTGGATCATGCAAAGTTCAACTTCACACACAGCTATGCCACAGCTGTTCACATGTGGATATGCAATCTTTACACAACTGTTCATGGATATGCATATTTTATTGATATCGAAACTTGAAGTTCATATGTATTGAACTCATGTTTTGGTCTGTGATATGTGTTGAACTTTTACTTTGATCTATATATGAAGGATATCAATAATATTGTCCATAAATTTAATAATATCCATGTTTTTGAAGAATGTGTAAAAAAATTAACATATATTTTAATGCTCAAGTTTATTTCCAATGTATTGCCAAGTTTTTCCTCGAGTGTTTGCTGTGTCCCGAGTTTTTAAATTTTTTAGGTCGGCCGAGTTATTGCCGAGTCTGAGTTTTTCAACTATGGTTGATTCTCTTGATGAAGAGAAATACAAGGATTTATTTTGGGTTTGCATATGCACTACTTAGTTTGATCACTTACTATTAGTCTATTTTGAACAGATGCTATAACTTGTAAATCAGTTTGATATATTATTTGACATTTGCCATTGAATTATCAACTACCAGTAGTATTTTGTGGTTAGATTTTTATAATCCATGCATGTTTTGTGGTTAATTTTGTTGATCTGGATAGAATTTTATAATTTTAATATTTTTATGTCTTTTTTACAGCTGTGTCCCTGCTGTACCAAACCTAAGGCGAAAAATTGTCAAACTGCTGTACCCAATCACTGCATCCATAGTCAAATATTTACTAGGACTGGCAACATAGTGTTTAAGTAGTGGCTAAATGGAGGCGTATTTCAGAAAACAGAGGGCAAACTAAAACCAAGCGCTTCCTCACCTGCATGGCGGAAAATCTTCTTTTGACCTGTGACTAATATGAAGGATGATAACCGTAAAAGATGTAATACATCGAGATTTTGACTAGCAATTCCTCTCCCAAGACACAACCAGAGCTCATGGAAGTGCTAGCATCCCTTGCAATCCCACTTTTTCCTCTTGCTACAATGTAGTTTAACAGGCTTGCATGTATTATTATCTCACTGCTTTTGGGCAAGGGTAAGTCTGTTGTACACTCATGTCTGGACAGTGTGCTTGTCCATTCCATTTTGCAGATCTCCTTTCTATCAATCTATGATACAATGTTCCCTTAGATCTTTGAAATTCCAGCACCATGATTTATATGCACAAAGTAGCATAGATGATGTGCTTCATCACCAAGAACTCATTATTGTGTAATGTGAATGCAGTCAAAGGAGTAACCAGAGTTAACCGTACAGGATAAGAAGACTTCTGAGATTCTCTCTAGCCTTGCCTCTGTGGCTGATATTGAGGTTGTTAAAGTTGAAATGATCTGTCAATTTTCTTATGTTTGGCTTCTGCAGACCATGAAAATTGTAGTGTCTAATGTCTTGCTACAATTTTTCTTAAACTGTGTGCTTCTGTTAAATCCTTATCGTCCCGATGGATATTTTTACATCCACCTCCATGAGTAACAGTCTGGACAATGTCACAACATTTTTTCACTCTTATGTCTGAGACCTGCTACGATATGTGCCATGAGATTTGACATTATCTATTGGCAGTCATCTAGCTGATTTAACAGAATTCCCAAATAATTCTAATCAAGTTGTTTTGCCCTTTCTTCTCATGCTGCTAATCAATCTTAATTGTCTATGGTTAATCCATACTTTTATGATGATATCATATTTAAAACTGTTATACATGGTTATCTATCAGAGCTCAGTTGATAGTCATGCAAGTTCTTGAAATTTTGTATTTTTCTATTTTTTAAATGTTCATATTTTGGCAGTTGCTATATAGTTACGGTTATGGGACAAAAGTTTTTTATCAGATTTTTGTTACCTAGAATTTCAATTTTCCACATTTCTTCTTGCAATGGGGGTGACAGCAGAATGTTATAAGCCTGCAATTTTATAACTTAAATCGATGTGCATTATCACGATTTTACTGGTAAAATAAAACGTGTTGATTACCTGCTGCTTACAGGGTCTTTTATTGTAATTTATACATACCATATTGGACTTATGCATATTTCATGTATCCTGGTGACATATAGTTAAAAAAGCTTCATAGGTTATGGGGCTTTTGCAGCCTCACCTTTCATGTTTTCTTATGAAGTTTGGCTTCTGTCTTTTGTTACATGGAACTGTCTATGTCCTAAATTACATGATTTTAACACATGAAGACATTCTATGAGCTATTTGTATCTTTTGAATTTAGTTTGATTCTATATTTGGGTATAGTAATGATCTGATGCTGAATCTGTCTGTAAAACTTGTATTGTAATGAAGGATATATCCCTGACATCTGGATCTTTCATGGTATCATAAGCCTTAAGGTGCTGCTGGATGTGTTGTTTAGTAAAATATTGTATATTTTTGTGGTGTATTTTAAATTACAAATGGTATAGGTTGTCTGCTTCTTGACTTGCATGCAGATACACAACAGCAATTGATATGTGGTCATTTGGGTGTATTGCTGCTGAGCTTTTCCTAGGTTTACCCCTCTTCCCAGGGGCTTCAGAGTATGACCTTATGAAGCGAATGATAGAGAGACTTGGGTAAGTTATATTTATTTCTTCATCTAGGCATGCATGAGCTAGATTACATATAATGGGACTGTTGGATTTTGAAGTAGATTTAGTGAACATGATAATATTAGTAATTATGATTTCTTTGCTTTTTTTTGTTTTGTTTTGTCCTTACATTTTAAAATTGACAAGACAGCCACTAATTAAGATTAGAACATACCAAATGATGATGTGGGATAGTCCATAGTAGCAAAAATTGGCAGAAAGTTGTGGTTAATCAGGAATTACCATTCCTTGCAGTGTATGGCTATTTGAGTTGGCTGAGATTGCTGATTTTTTATTTTTTTTTTCAAAAAATGGGCATGTGTTTCAAAAACATAAAACACAATTAATTGGGAAAAAAAAATAGCATACCTCAAATTTTTGAAATTTTCTGCATTTTAAAAGTTGCCAAACTTTTCCCAAGTCTTTACTTATTAATTTCCAGTTAATTCATAAGTTCCTTACCTTTTCATTTTCCTAGTTATTCCCAAGAAATATTTTTGCTACTCTGGAATAGTCTTGACTTATTCCTGGTATTTACTGTCATTATGTGCAATTGCTTGAAACATTTAATTCAGGTTGGATTGCACAGACTTATTTTTTTTCACTTCTGTTATTTTCTCAGTTTGTCAGTTTTATTTATGTTATCATGGTGTCTGGGTCCACAGTGGAGCTGTGTGTGCAATTTTTTTGATGCAGGCTTCTTAGAGTTTGTTATGGTTTTTGATTATGTTACGTTTGATTTTAATTGATATCCTGTTCTTTGATCACAAGTTCTTCTTTTTTGCAGCTTTTGTTTTGTTTTCTTTATCATTTTGATTTGTGATGCAGTTCTGAGCTATGCTTCAAGCCATTGGTAATTTCTGTTTGATGTTTTATTGTGTGATCTGTTGTTTCCTTGCATGGTAATTATGCTCTTGTTCAGTGAACTGTTTTAGCAAAGACAGAGTTTTCTGGTCCTATTTTTTGAAGTACTTATTTCCAATTGAAATGCTGGTTTTTCTATCCAGGGGTCAGCCCCCAGATAAGATCTTGAGGTCTGCAAGGAATTCAAGTAAATATTTTAAGCATGTTGGAAATAGCTGGGTTGATGAAAGCCAAGCAGGGAAGGGAGTACAAAGTGCATACCAGTTTCTGTCTGAATCAGAATATGAAGCAGTGAGCTATCTACTGCTTACCTGCCTTGATGCTTGTTTTTAATAATATATTTCATGATTGTGTTTTCTGTTAGTATGGATGGATTAGTATCAAATCTATTTTTTTCTTTCCCAATTCCTTGATTGATTTCTTTAACCTTTTCTAATCCTGTTTCAAATTATGCTACTCTATTTCATTTTGCATTGGTTTCCTTGTTAGAGAGAAAAAAAGAAGCCGGTATCGGGGAAACGCTACTTCAATTATGTAAGACTAGAAGACATTATATTCAACTATCCTTATAAGAAGAAGATGTCAAAGGAAGAGCTTGTGAAAGGTTTGAACTCATACTTCTTATTATCTTACATGAAGCCTTCTGGTTGGAGAGTTGATTGGCTTAGCAACTTCTGTTTCTATCTTCACGCTGAGGTGCCCAGTGATCATTTGTTATATAACAATTAATTTTAATTGATCTTCATAACTACAGATTTTCTAAAATTTTAAAACTTTTGTGGTAAGGTTTTAATAGTCAATTAGTTTGTCCATTGTTCTTTGCATTTCTTGATAAAACATTCTCTTACTACACAGAGAATCAAACACGCTTATCATTTATAGACTTTTTGAGAGGTCTTGTGCACTTTGACCCAGTAAAGAGATGGACACCTAGACAGGTACATGATTTTCCTACTATCCTGTCAATATTCTCATATTTATGTAAAATGATTCATTCCATGGTTAATTTTAACTTTAGCATGATAATGATTTGGTACAAGAACATTTTGTAGGCTGCCCAACATCCTTTCGTGACGGAAGAGCCATTCACTGGCCCTTACAGGCCTTTTCCAGAAGCACCCAACATGGTATTTAATTTGGTTTAATAAAAATATTTTAATGCAAAATTTTGCACAATTCAGTAGTGGTTACTTTTCCAACTACTGAACTTAGAAATCTTGTTGTAGAATGTTTTCCGTGAAATTATGGTGGATGATAATATTGAATCAAGTCATTGCTTTGGTAACAGCAGTTTTCCTCAGGTAAGCAATTATTATGTAGTTACTCTTGCATTCTTCTCTTTAATATGTTATGTATGCCCAATGATGTTGTTGAGAAGGCTGAACCTAATTTTTGTTGTTCTTTGTGTGCTATAATATCTGTATGTTCTTCTTAAATTTCAATTGCAGGTTGTTAACATGAAGACAGGCATTCATTACAGCAGTCCACAGTATCATGCTACTAAGTTTGATCATGCAAGTAGCTGTGGTAGTTTAGGAAGCTATGGCATCCTCAGAGAAGGTTTTGGTCGTACTAATAATTGTGGGTGCCAAGGCTATGCTCATATTCCAGTGAGTTATTGCCCTCTTGATGCTTCTGCATTCAAGTCCCAGGAAGATGGTGTTAGTGGAGATAGTTGTTTTGGGAAAAGTCCTAAAACTAATCAGAGAACAAGGCTAGTCTCTCACGGGCATGCACTTGGCGTAAGCCCCTTGAATGGTATTTTCAAGCCTCCGTCTATTGGGGTCAGTCCTTCTAAGTTACCTTTGAGCTCTCAAGTACATCTTTCTCCTGCATCTCCTGGCAAGCATTGTCTGACTTCACCTGCAAGTGGTGGCATTCACAGCATTTCCCTTGGAAGGGCAGCTGCTGTTGGTCCAAATTACAAAAGAAGTGGTTTGGGAATACTTGAAAGCTTGCATCTCTCATCTGAGGATGACATCATTGCACAGCAGAAGGTTAATCATCAAAAATATGGCAGTACAAATGTAGATATGTGCTCTTTCAGTTCTTTAGACTGTAATTCTCAAGCTGGATGCCTTGGTACTCCTTGTGGTGGTCATGAATCTTCTCATCTTCAACCCGGAAGTCAAAGGCTTGGGATGAGCAGCCATACAAGAGTGTCTACAGCTTATGATAATAAAACTTGGGCTTCTTCATTTTCAAATAGGGATTTTGTGACCACACAAGGGGGGCTCTCTGGTGGAGGAGAAAAGATTTTGCCAGTACCTGATCCCAGAGTTTGGGATCCAAATTACAAGTAACTGTTTGTACCCTTCCTCATCTTCTGGATTGTGATATTTTGATTGGCACAAGTTACTTCAAACTTCAAAGTTCCAATTGGTTTCTAATATCTATTGATTTCTTTTGCAGCAATGATTTAATTTTTCAAAAGGATGGTTCAGATCATGTTCCACTTTCTATGTTAGCAGAAAACATTCAATCAGGACAAGCTACGTGTCTTGCCACTTTCAAGGCAGGTGGAGCTTGCAGACCCATCCAAAGTTACATTGCACAACAAGAAAGTCCACTGCATACTTCATATGCTTTTAGGTATGGCTTCTATTTATTATAGAGCACTGTAAATTAATTGTGGTAAATCTCTTTTGTAAAGGATATGATATGCATTTCTTCCTTTTTGTCGACTGATTTAAACCTTCTATCAGCTTTTGGATTTTGTTTGATGAAGTGGCTTACAAATAAGATTTGAGGTTGTATTTATTGAATTCCAAACAACTTTTGTTAAATATCATCACCTGTTGTTGAAAATGTTTTGATTAAGTTAAATTCAGGAAGGGCCCGTACCCGTTGTTAAAAATGTTAACTTTTCTCTATTCTTCTCTAATTTTGTCTGTGGCCATCCCCATACTAAAGATGTTTTCTTGCATGCATATCTGTTGAATCCTTTGGATGGATGCATTTTACTTTCATTGCATGGCCTTGATTAGTACATTTAGCTGAAGGATTGTTGCAAAGTGTCTATTCAATTGTTTGTGGTCAAAACAAATCTGCTTGTCGAAAAGGTTTGCTAGCTACCTCTTGTTCATTGGTGATGTCTTCGCAAATAACTAGCATTGTAAAGAATGAGGCACATCAGATTTTTGCTAATTACTTGGACTCATGTTTCTACATGTTGTCATAAGAAGTGAAATTATCAAATTAAACTGTTAAAGTTGTGTATGTTCAAATGTTTTGGGAAATTGCTTTCATTTGCTATAGCTATACTAACTAAGTGCATGGCTGTGGTCTGATGCTGGGACATGGTTATGGTGTTTGTAAAGCATATGATTACCCATTGAACTAGGTTGGAGTAGTCCGGAATTATGGAGACGTTTGTGGATTTTATGAATTGATACAAAGATATATCAGTGGTTTGATATTGATAGATTATGTTATAAGTACATTTCTTCTTTGCTTCTTTTCTACATTTTCTGCAACGGTTGTGTTTGACACAGACCAAATGGATTAAGCAAAGGACAGAGTAACATGGAAGGCAGGCCAACATTGGTGCATGAATCACAGCTAGGCTATATGCATTCAATGGCAAAGAATTCACATCTGGAGTATGATCGACCTCAACAAAATTCTCCAAGTCAGATGGCATTGCAGTCATCTCTATTTTTTGAGCAAGAACTTCAGCATCCATATCAATCACAGAATAATCCTGGTCAGCATTTGCCATCTAATATAACAGGGAAGCAGCAAACATCTTATCCTTCTGATCTGTTTTCACAGTCGACCTTTCTTTCTTATTCTCATGTTCCTGTTTTGAGTAATCATGGGTGTTCACTACCTTCTCAAAAAGATTACCCAGCTTTCTATGGTCAGGGCCCAGATTTCACTAGTGCAAGCAGTGGGATTCACAGTAGTTATGTTCATCTGGGGACAATGGCACCTCATTCGGTGCATTTAGGTAATAAAATCTATTTACTAAAACATATTTTAATGTTCTCTAATAATGATTATGCACAATCTTTATTCTGATTCTTTGATTGTCGATTCATTTAAGAAATTATTGGGAGCTCATGTCGTATTCTTTATTATCAGTGTTTTGGTCAGCCCAAATTTGGGATACCCAAAGTTTTTGCATTTGTTTCTATGTGGGTTTATGCATGTCCAGCTTATATTTTGTGTCAATTTGCAGGGAGAGGGAATCCACTTGGTACCATTCCAACCTCAGTTCAAAGCACACATGATCAGCAAAGGATTGGCTGAACTGTACTTGTTGCTTCTGTATTCTGGTTGAGAATATTGGCAGGATTCATATATTATGAAGACTAATAAGTCTTGTCTGTGTTATGCAAGATGTAGCTATGGTCATGTTAATTTCAAGAAGCAACAATGTTTTGAAATGTATTTTCTTAATCAAAGCACAAATGTTGTCGTTAGTTAAATAATTATCTTGGGAAGGTGACATTTCAATTTGGTAGAATGGTTCAAATTGAGTCTCACATAAAGAAGTTCTTCAGATGAACAATGATTACATTTGCCTTGTCTGACAAATTTTCATATAATTAAAATGCGTTTTTTTGTGTTTGCTAATGTGCATTCGCTGATTAGTTTGCTGTTTTGTGGTATGGAGCAACTAGTTTAAGTTGAAGAAAAGACTACTTGTTTCATGCTGTAGTGGAATTCACGTTTCTAACAAGAACATAATCACACACAATTTATTTATACACCTTTTATTACTTATCAATATATAGTTTAATTTAATGAGAAAATATGCAGTGCACTTAATTGGCTGCCATATGGTGCAAATCAGCACATCAACTACATCGAACACCTATATTTGAACGTTATGAAAAGTATCAGAGAGTTGGATCAGATCATTCTAAATACCTCAGCAGAGAACTACAAAGCTGTGCAAATATTTAGGTTGCATAATAAAGACATTTAATAAGGCATATATATGTCTCTATGCCCAGTTCTAGATAACCAAAATAACATACCAGGATTGTACAACCACAAGATTGCTCTTTTTAATCCTTTGCGGGATGAGGAATGCATAATTGGATGCCAATTTTGTTGTGATTTTGTCTATGTCAAGAGTGGGGATTGCTATTCATCCATCATGAAATATCCCTTGCAGACTTATGTTGTGCAGGGACCTATTCCTCTCTGTCCTTCTAGCTGACCCTTTACATGTCATCCATGTTGTGGATCACAAATGGTGAATGAGTTCCATTAGATAAATCACTATCCTGTGGACTTTGAATCATATAGCAGATTAACATAGACGACATTTGTAAAGATTTTTCCACAAGCCACATAAGCAACAATTTAAAAAAAAATGGCGAATTGTGTTTTTGACCAATGAAATCACAATTGTTTGCAGATAAATTGTATGATTTTCTCAATGTATATACCTCTACTGCAAAAATTTCAGTCATTTCTATCTGATGCTTAAAAAAAAATGATTCCTTTTAATTTTTTAAATTGTTTTTCTTTTTATGTAATATAATTATTTTTATTTTAATGTTTTTTTAACAGTTTTTCAGCATGGCTTAGGCCAAATTTTGAGGCATTTCTTTTTGATTTGAGGGTACACTTATTGGATTGAATCACCACCTTCAAATTTAGCAACCAATTATTTAAGCCTCTAGGTAAGGTTTTAACTTCTTTTCAAGTTTTACTATTAAATTTACAAGTAATTTTTTCATGTGCTAACCGTAACCATAAACCATAGGGTTTTTCAAGGTTTAAGGTTGGGGTTGTTGTAAGGTTTTATAAAATTAGTATATGCTACTACGATCTGTTGTGACCTATTTCACGCATCGCTCCATTGCAAATGGGGACCCCCAAGTTTTGGTCTCACCCTCTGCGTTGCCAGTTTAGAGTTCAAAATTTGGATAAATTTTTGGGAGTCAGTCCGGCCAAGTTGAGATTTTGAACCCGTTTGTGTGCCTAAACATAATGGAAGGGCTTGGAAGGTCCGGAAGACGAAGATCGCTTGTGCTTTTAGTCATTTCCGACACTTCCTATTTTTTAGGGATTTTGTTGTTTTGCTTTTTGCTTTTTTGCTTTTTGGCATTTTTAGGCCATTCTGGGGTTCCTATTTTTTAGGGATGTTTTTTGCTTTTTCTATTTTTGGATCCCATTGAGCATGAAGTCAATACGCCTCTAGAAGTCATCATGAAAATCAAGGTGAATGGTGAAGAGTTTGCCAAAAATGGTTGTCTGGCAAAGTCCGCCCATGAGAAGGAATGGTAGGCCAAGCATGAAGTCCGCCCTTGCCTTTGGCATGCCAAAGACAGGCAATGGCGAGCCAAGGTTGAAGTCCGCCATGGCTTGAGGAAGCATGAAGTCCGCCCTGAAAGAAAGTGGCAAGGAGAAGGGTCAAGTCCGCCCTAGGAAGGAAGGATGGATGGCGAGAGAAGAGGCCAAGTCCGCCCATGGCTTGAGGAAGGGTGAAGTCCGCCCTAATCACAAGGAAGCATGAAGTCCGCCCGTGGCAAAACAAGGTCAAAGTCCGCCCCGAAAATCAATGGAAGCAAGCCTCCAAAGTCCGCCCAAACCAAGTGAGTGGCAAGACAAGGGGTGAAGTCCGCCCAAGCTGGAAGAAGAGGTAAAGTATGCCATGGCAAGGAGACTCTCCAAGTCCGCCATAGAGAGAAGGGTAAGTGGAATGAGCAAGTGCCAAGTCCACCCTTAGATAAGGCAAGGATAAAATGCGCCATTGACAAAGAAGTGTGAAGAAATTCGCCCAACTTAGGAAATTAAATTTTTTCTAAGGCATGGAAAATGGAAAATACCTAGAGAGAGAAGAGATTAAGCCGGCACGAAAATCACTCCTCGGCGTAACGGAATAAAATTTTTTGGCAAGGAAGGAAGAGTGTAAGGCAGGGGCGAACATGAAGACCATCCCTCTTAGCTTGAATAAATTCCTAAGGCATAAATAAAAAATGGCAAAATGGCAGAAAAATCTCCAAGTTTGCCCAACCCAGAAGGAGAGAGAAAATGAAGTTTTTGGCTAAGTATGAACGTCCAGAGAAGTCAGAAGTTCGCCCGGAGAGTTGAAAATTGGCAGACGATTTATTGACCACATTTTGGCTAGGCAGACAATTGGAAAATAAAATATTTAGCCACGAACAAACGAATTTGGCCACATATCAATTTTAAACGGGTTGGAATTTTAATGTTTAATATTTTTAATTATTTTCCAACACTGAGGGAATTTTAATTAAAATTTTCAAAATCTGGAGATTACTTGAAATATTAAATCATTTCGCCTTAGGTAAAATTAAAATTTGCCATGATTCAGGGATTAAACATGTTGGAAAATTAATTTTAAAAATTAATTTAATATCTTTCGATATTTTCCGACACTTAGGCAAATTTTAAAAGAAATATGAAGATCTCAGACAGAGGTGGCGCCATGGGAAAATTAGAAACTTGCCTCAATGACTGCGAGAAAAATTAGAAACTTGCTAATCGGAGAAGAGAAAACGTTTCTAAAATTGAAGGAAACTCAAGAAAAAGAAAGCAATTCCTTTAGAAAATCGCACTTCTCAGCCATAAAATGAGTTTCAGCAACTCATTTTTCACAATTTCGATTGAGAAGAAGTTACCTCTCTCGAATCTGCAAGGAATAATTTTTTGAAGGAAAGGATAGTGAGAATAACGTTGCTTCGTGAGTAATTTCGTGTTGGAGTACGTGATTTTTGGACTGAAATAAATTACTTCTTTGCTGAAAATCGCACTTCTCAGCAGATTGGTGCACTTTCTCTGTCAAATTTTCAGAAATTTTAATTCATTTGCAGCCAGAGGACAATCTCGGAGGTTTGGAAATTCGTTGGCAACACTTTCCTACTCTTTTTTAACTTCTACTTTCATTTCGGCACGAGATTTATTCAATGCTTGGTGAATTTATTTACTTTCAGCTTGCTTTTTCACAGAAATTTTACTTTAAACAAGCTGAAAGTGCAATTTTATCAAATAAACACCCCAAAATAACTAGAGTTTTTAAATGTCTCGTATTTTATACTTGCAGGTGGATGACCAACCAGGGAGAGCCGTCCAGACAAGCACTATGAAGTTCGCCAACAAAGGGTCACAGCCGGAGTCCAAGATAAAGTCAAAATGGAAAAATATTACGGACACCAACCTTGGGCACATAGACCTCAAGGAGTTCAAGCAAAGGATGTACGGGCATGACGGATTCCTGCCGACACGTATCGCTAGAAGAATGATGAGAAATGGGATTGTTTAGGTTGCCGGATTCTCACCTGCGATTGAGTGTGCTGAGCTGATGGTAGAATGCGCCCGCCACTATGACGCTGAAGAAAGGCAGATTGTTGCACTTGATGGGAGGATACTGGCTCATCTAGGAGAGTTGGCCATACAGGAGGCTTTTGGCATCCCTACATATCCCAAGACCGTCTACAAAACCAAGGAGGCAGCAAAGGGTATGGAAGAAGACAGGATCATGGCTAGAGAGGCTAAAGAGTGGATAGCGGTCAAGGGCACAGAAGCTGATGCGTTCATGGAGAGGTTGACCTTGGTCTATGGCCAGGCCACTTCTTTGCTCTCTAGACTGGCAGCCTTGGTAGAAATGTGGGATGGCCTTTCGGATGTACAGGAGAGGATAATTCCTTGCCTTAGGATTCTGAAAGGGATTCCAAAGCAAGAACTAATAGATGGACGCATCATTGCAGCAGGTGCAACTTACGATTTCCACACTTGGTATTGGGCTTTGACAGTATGAGGGGAGGTCCTGGAAAGAGTAAAGGCTGATGGGCTTAAAGTATAAGAGCATATTAGAGAGGTCCAGACCAAGATCCTCAACATGGTGGCTGACATCCTGGACAAAGAGGTCATTCAGGAGAACGACTTGCAGCTGGAGGCTTTGAAGAAGAGGGTGCGAGAAGAATTCTTTTCCATCACTGGGCCTATCCTGAAGCACAACTGGGTTAAAATGGCGAACTTCCTAGACATCCGGGAATCTTTTGTGAAGGCTGAGCCAAAATGGGAGGACATCTTTGTCAGGTGCACCGAAGGTATGGACGGACTGGAGTTTAGGATCAGAATGCTTCCACAGGTCATTATGGAAGAGGCTGCCTCAATCGTGTCTAGATTCATCGAACACACGACAACGCGGGAGGATAGGGATGGAATTCCTTGAGAATAGCTCCAAGCGCCAACTCACCTTGTCAACTCTGAGTTCACTCATGTTATTTTGGGAAACCATAATTAGGGTTTATTTGTTTCAATCTTGGCCGTCGGCTCATTTTTAATTTGGGCCATTTATTCATTTTTTAAACTCTATATAAACTTGCATACACTCATTTGTAATTTGTGAAGTGAGTAGTATGAGATTGTTGCGATAAGACTATTTTCGTTAATAAAAGCTCTAGTGCATGATTTGCTTAGAACCACTTTTGTTTTCAAATAGAGGTTTACATCTCCTCCTTCAACATTTAGAGTAGAGTTAAACTAGTATTTCATTTATATGTTTGTTAGTGAATGATAGATTTGATAGTAGTGGTGGATGAAATTAAGCTCATACTTTTGTTGAATGGATGATTTGTATTCAATGTGTAAAGTTAGCCTGAGCTATTAAGTTGTGGATGCTTAACTTTCGTTTGGATGATTGTTAATTCAAACATGAAAATTATTATCACCTCCGTTGAAGATTGCACCCGCTTTGCGTAAGTTGTCCTAAAGGAGGCGAAACAAAGTGTGGTTATTCCAATTTTATCTAGTCACTGCCGTCTCTTGATTTCTTAGGAGTAGTCTAGACTTCTAAACCCTTGCCCTTTTGCATTTTTTTTTGGAAAATCTAAAATATCCGATGGAAAAAGCCTTCAATGATAAAACTGTCTAAGTCCTCAACTTGTAAACAAATTTAACGTAAGTCCCCTTGTGATTACCAGCAAATCACAATGTCCACTGGCCTTATCCACATGTCATGACCTGACCAAAGAAACATTGGAGTTATTGCACAATCTTCTTAGTATTTGCAATCACTTTTCAAGAGAGGATAAAGTTTCCTTGGGCATTTTATTCTGTGTTTGGTGGGTATTCAAAACACACACCAACACGACCTAACCCTAAACCTAAACTTTGATATTTTTTTTCAACTTTTGGAGTTAAGGTTAGGACTTTTTTTTTTGTTATTAGGGTCTAAAACAACACTACTAAGTCTTGATCCCAATCCACATTTTTTAGGATTTGGGGTTTAGGTTTTTAACGCTTTAGTATGCCTTAATTGCAAACCTTTATTTTTTTGGTGTTTAAAATTAGAGTTATGGATTTTAATATTTTAGTATGTCATGAGTCTAACCCTAAATCCTACCTTTTTTAGGTTTAGGTTTAGGATTGGGTTTTTAATATTCTAATACATCTTAATCTCAATCGTGAATTTTTTTTTAGGGTTAAGGTTAGATTTAAGGCATACTAAAACATAATAAGAATTTTAGTCACCATATTTTTTAATTTTTTTTGCAGTTTAGGGGCTTTTTATGCTTTAGTATGCCCTATCCCTAACCCTAACCCTAATTTATTTAGGTTTAAGGTTAGATTTAATATTTAGTATGTATATAATTTCTAGGTATGGTTAGATTTTTTAATATTTAGCACGTGTCAAATTGTTTCTTTTGTTGTAATATACTAAAATCATTTGCATGATATCTGATATATCATAGCAACAAAATCTTGGGTCTTATACCCTCTATAATGTAGTGAATGCAACATTTAACAAGATTACTTTTGTTTTAGTATGTTGTAAGTATAACCCTAAATCATACTTTTTTTAGGTTTAAGTTTAGAGTTGGGTTTTTAATACTCTAGTACATCTTAACCCTAATTGTGAACCTTTTTTCATAGTTTAAGGTTAGGGTTAAGACATACTAAAACATAAAAAATAAAATCCTTGATGTTACCCCTAATTTTGGGATTTATGGGCTTTTTATGCTTTAGTATGCCCCATCCTTAACCCTAAACCTCTGGTTTTAGAAATAGGGTTAGATTTGATATTTTGTGTGTATAAATTCAAGGTAGGTTAGTTTTTTAATATTTAGCACATGTTAATTGTTTCTTATGTTGTAATATACTAAAAGCATTTGCATGCTATTTGATATATTAGAGCAACAAAATTGTGGGTCTTATGCCCCTCTATAATGCATTGAACACAACATTCAACAAGATTACTTTGATATCTTGCAAGGTCATATCTCAAAAATATGTTTGAGGGCTATACAGGTTGCAAGGATAAGGAGATTGCAACTTTTTTCTTGTAATTATCTTCTTTATATATTCTCCTATTTTCTTCTAGTGATCTATTATTATTGGTAAGTTAGATTCTCTATAAAGGTCTAGTGAAGTGAGGGATCATAGTGTTCTAATACTCACATCTTGAATTGACTAGAGCACTTTTCATGTCATATCTTTTTGTGCCACTATTCATATGCTTCACTTGACTTCCCTGTATCACAAAGTATATAAAAATGTTTGCTATATTGAGAGGGTTTCTTTTTTGTACTATTACTCTTCTGTGTAGGAGGTGGTATATTAGGTTCACTTAGGAGATAGGTATATTGAAAAGTAAGAGTAAGGTTGGAGTGATAAAAGTGTCTTTTGAGATTGATAAAGAGATTAAACAATTGAAATCTTAAACCTTGATTTTTTTTGTAGATTTGGTCATTATGTGATATAAGAGATTTTGAATGGGTGTATGTCATAACATTCCTTGGTATAAAGTGGAGCATTTTTTGCGGCTTGTATGAAACGAAGACATTTTTCACTTCAAATGACATTTGGCAAAGGAGTCAAGCCATCATATGAAGGCTTTCAATAAATGCCCTTCAATTTTACCCATTAGGGTTTGAGGGCTCAAGGCCTATTTATAAAGACAAATAAGATGAGGATGTGGACACTACTTAGATCATTTTTTTTGGCTAGTTGACCATTTTGATGAGGCAAAGCAATCACAACAAACTACATTTAAGAGACTTTTCTTTGTCCTCATCAACATCATAGAGGCCTAATAGAGTGGGAAACAATAATATCTTCTTTGCATCACACATTATCCTCAGAGCATAAACGTCTTTGGAGTATGGGGTGTAAGAAGATTGTGCATAAGTGGATAAACAAGAGACAACAAAAAACTCCATACGCCCCTTAGTAGAATGGAAATATGGGAATAATGAATATGATACTAATGGAAAAGGCTAGGAGTATGCTTAGTGGAGGTTTTTAGGAACCAATTTTTTATGAAGGATTAGTTACTACAACTTGTTACCTACTTAACAAGTTCCCTACATCAACTCTTATGGATAATACTCCTATGGAGGCTCAATCAAAAAATATTCATACTTCATCATTTTCATGCTATTTATTGTGAGGCGTATGCACATGTGCCTAGGGTGAAGCGATCAAACTTGGAGAACAAGACAATTAAGTGTATCTTAATTCTCTATGGTTTTGGTGTGAAAGGATAAAGGCTTTGGGATCCTATGACATAAAGAGTTCTAGACAATAGAAGAGTTATTTTGAGAGATATTAAGACTTCTCCTAAAATTTTACAACTAGAAGAGGATAAGAAGAAACATGTGGTTTAACTACCCCAAAAGGTTGAGAAAATTGAACTAGAATCTTGCGAAAAACTTGAAGAGTATGAGAGCATAGGTAGTTTTGATAGTTTTTAAGAGGAGGTAGAAACCTTCACCTTAGCTCTAGAACTATGAAGGAACATTAGGTATAGATGATTATGAGTCTTGGAGAGTGACTATGGATGAGGATATGGAAGCATTGAAACACACACACACACACATGAGACTTAGTGGTCTTTGATGGTAATAAATTTGTTGGCTGTAAATGGGAATTTAGAAGGAAGATTGGTTCTAATGGTAGTGTTGAGAAGTACAAGGCCAAACTAGTAATGAAGGGACATTCTCATGTCAAGAAAAAATATTATTGTGAGGTTTTTTCTAATTGCTAAGGTAACATCAATTTAGTTCTTATTATCTATTATAATAGCTCTTGATCTTGAGATTGATAAAATAGATGTGAATACAAATTTCCTTCATGGTGATTTGGAGGAAGATATATCTACATGAAACAACCAAAGTACTACATGGAAAAGGTATAGAATCTTTTGTTTGTAAGTTGAGATTTATTTATATGGTTTGAAATAGTCTCCTTAGATATGGTACCAAAATTTTGATTCCTTTATGTTGGGTTTGTAATTTCTGTATCCAAATAAAGACCATTGCATCCATTATAAGAAGGGTGGTGATCAATTCCTTGTTATTATATTATACATTAATTATATGCCATTTTTGGTAATAGTAAAGATGTGATTTGTGATTTGAAGTCTCATGTTTCAACACAAATTGAGATAGCAGACTTAGGGGTTGCTAGATATATCTTGGGTATGGATATAAGAAGAGATATAGAGAAAATATACTTTTTGGTTTGGGTAGAGCAAGCATGTGACCTTTGTGTTGGAGATATTCGACATGACGACTTGTAAATGACTACATGTTCCTATCTTTGTAAGAATAAAATTATCTATATAGAAATGTCCAATTCTACCTAGTGAGATGAGGGACATAGCTTGTGTACCTTACTTTAATGTTGTTTGGATTTGGATGTATGCTATGGTTTATACTAGAGTAGACATTGTCCAAGGAATGGGAGTCTTGAGCCACTTTATGGATAACACTTGAAGAGATCATTACAATGTAGTTAAGTGAGTCTTTAGATATTCGTGGGGAACCTCTAAGCACTCTATTAATTATAATGGTGATTCTAAAAGGGACTATCACTTAGTGGATATTCAAGGATTTGTGGATTGAGATTGGGTAGGAGATGTTGATAGCAAAAGATCCACAAACATATATATTTTTAATTTATTTGGTGGTGTTATTAGTTGGATGAGTAAGTGTCAGGTTGTGGTTGATTATTCCACTATAGAGGCTAAGTACATGGCAGATACTAATACCTATAAGGAAGCCATCTAGCTTAATACATTATGTTTAGATTTGGGGTTGAGTGAGAAAGCTATACAAGTTCTTTGTGATAGTCAATATCGTGTTTGGAAAAGAACCCAACCTTTGATGTGAGGATGAAACAAATTTACTATACCATTTTGATCATGACATGGTAGAGGATGGGGGAGTGATGCGAGATATATTTTACACTTTACACAATATTGTAATGTATTTTTTAATTCAATAAGCATAGAAAAGTTTAGGTTGTGTTGTGAGTCTATAGGTCTCTTAACCGTTAACAATTAGTTTTTAGTGTTAGTACTTCCTTTTATCTTGAAAGGTGTTTCAAAAGTAGGAGAATGTCAAGAAAGGTGTCTCAAACTTGCATCCTAATATTAATAACATAAATAATGTAATTTTTGGTCTATAAAGGTTAGTTTTGGCCCTAATTTTTTTGGATGGGCCAAATCAATTCCCTAGTTTCGGGGATGCAGATCTCTTCAAACTCTACAATTTTTAAAAACATGTTCAATTAGCTTCATAGATGAAAAAAACTATGACCTCTAGAAGTTGGGCCTCCCACATTAGAAATGTAAAAATAACTATGATGCATAAGAGATATGTAAGAGGGAGTTACACTTGTTGACGAAATTATGATGCATGTTATGACACATTATAAGACATCCTTGAATGGAGATAATGGAGCCAACATGGAGCACCCAATTTGGTAAGTAGATTATGACAAGTTTATGGTAGGTGGATGAAATATGCTATTTCTAGTCTATGCACTCATAGATTGGGATGTGGGAATTGGATTTTTAACTAGGTATTTAGTAACCATTTATTGGGTGGTTTTAGCTCATAGTTTCCCAATTACCATTTAATGGTTTCACATATTATTTATCTTATTTATTGGGTTCTTGAGATTGAGGTTAGATAGTGAGTTTTGTAGGTACTATTATGCTATCAAAATTGCTCCAAATCTCTTGTTGGTGTTACTCCTATAGGGGTATGCACTTGTGACTTGTAACATATATTTTGTGCTTTGAAGTGTGGGGGTTTCCTCCTAAAAGGGTTTTCTCAATGTAAACATTTGTTATGGTATAATTTTTTATTGTGCGTTTCTCCTTGTTATTGCAAATATTTAATTATTTGCATAGAACTCTCCTCAAAGATTAGATTAGGAATAATTTATACATTATTGTATCCATTCAATTCCATTATCATAAAACTAAATACACTTAATAATAATGCACAATAGCCAACTAAAAATTCATTTATAGGGACTTCCTTTAAATGATAGGCTAAGAAATCCTTTTATCACACAGATAATTTCTTACAAATAGCTATTTAAAGAGTATTTATGGATTGCACCTTAATTTAATTAAATTACCTAGGTACAAAAATACACCTTATTTATTATATATGATCGAACCCAATAATATCTCCATTAAAGGTTTTTACTCAACTCTAATGCCCTTATTTACCTTAGAATCATTGATGAGTTTATGCCTCTTTGAGCTACCAAGTAACTTCCCCCTCACACCACTAAAACCTAATATATTCTCCCTCTTTTCTATCAAATCCCACAACATACAACATAAATACCCACTCTAGCTGCAATATGCTTTAGAAAATGAATTAAAAAAAATTGAAATAATGATGTATAGTCTTCCTTTTAAAATGCAATCAATTTCCTCTTCTTGGCTTGCTCCCTTATCTTTCCTTTCATGGATTTGTCTTTACTTTATAGGTTAGGCTCTCACAAAACATGTGTCATGTCGAATTAGATTGCTAAGTGTTGCCCATGATTTTCTACAAAGAGATTAATATTTAGTGTTTACTAAGTAGTTCATATTTCTAAATGTGTAGGGTGTAGAGTAATTCTAGACAAGCTTTGGAGTGCATATTATACATTGTCCATACCATATGCTTGATTGGGGATTCGAACCACTTAGACAATTTTATATGTTTTATAACATTTTCTTTTATCTATCAATTGTTGTCCAAGCCCAGTTAGGTGAGTTTAAGATTAATAAAACTATTTATTAGATGACAATATACATGAAGATCAAGATTTTTATTATATAAAAATCTTAACAATAAAAGAATAATACATAGTCATTTGGGTAGGAGTTTTATAATATTGAATTTGTATAATGACATTATAAATTAGGGTTACAACAAATTTACATTATGTATAGTCAAAATTATATAGTAAAGATGTTTTTCTTGTGGTGGTTTGACAAAATTGAAGTTAAAATAGAAAGGCTATAATATGTTGCAAGATCATATCACCTATAATCTCACACTAGCATTGAGTCATGATGTTGACAAACACCATCAAATTTAGATTTGAAGTGGGTATTGGTGTACTCCCCCATTCAAACTACAAAAACTGCATCACCTTGTACCTTGCCATCAATAAATTGATCAATGTACCTATCCATGAGAAGTTGAAATGGGTGCCTTTAGGAGATGTGACATAATCCTACCTACCAAATAATCACCAATCAAGAATGGACATGGGCCACAAGATAGAAATTTACATTCAAGATTGAAAAGATAATTTTGTAATGGCCACAATGAAGGGGTTGTATTTAGGGATATATTTTGAAAAGACAATAAAATAAAATTAAAAGTTTATCATCAACCAATAGATGGCAAGTGAGTTCTTTCTTTATTTTTTTTAAATTAATAATGTTGTAGAAAAAACTTGTATGAATTTTAATGGATAAAAGTTCAACTATTTTTAGCCTTAGGCATAAATGAGCTCACCACAGTCTTTACTTCATGTCATCCCTCATATAAGAGATGTGATTGTTGTAATTAAGTGGAGGGGCTTCCTATAACATTTTTTATAATGTTATATAATGATTTCATTTTTTTATTATATAATATTATTCTATTTTTTGTAATATAATATTTTAAAATAATATAATATAATATTATTTTATTCTAATTATTCTAATATTATTTTTTAATATTATAATTACTAAAATATATATTTTTGTATTGATAATCGTAGGGACAACAAATAATATGAGAACATTTACAACATATAACTGCTTACATATACAACATATAATTGTTTACATATACAACAAAATTAAGCCCCTCCCATTACAACAAAATCAAGCCCTTCCCATTACACATACAACATATAGCTGTCTACATGATTATTATATATCCAATTTTAGTATAGTTGTACAGAATACCCTGCTAGGTAGCTGCAAAAAAGGTCCACTTGACTTCCAAAAAAGGGTCCCTGTGCTGGAGGAAGAGTCTCTATGCTGAGCCATTCTGATTTACTCTAGGAGATACCAACCTTTTCTCCAATTGTTGGGTGCTTTAATCCAAGTAGAGTCTCCGCTTTAATCCTCAAGCCTGAGAGGGGAGGAGGGTTTGCGACCTGTGCTTCTTTGGCCACTTTCTTGTTGAATTCCTTTTGAAAAATTTCTAGTGCCTATAAGAAACCTCTATGCTTGGCTTTCCAATCTGCCATGTGTGCCCCATCCTGATTTCCTGTAGCCTGATTTGCAAGATCCATCTTCTAACACCTTGAGGAACTTGAACTTGGAGACTTCCACTATCATGATTACTTGCAAAGCAATGTTATATAGGGTGAGTCTTTTGGAAGACTCTGTAAGTGCCCTATGTTTCTCATTAAATATTTCCTCATTCAAAACTTTTTGGATGTGCCACAAAATCTCAGTAGATACACAAGACCAAAACAAGAAATGTTCTCTGCCAATTTTATTGTTTTTGAGTAAAAGAACTCTATCCAGTCTTAATTTTCCATTGGAGCTCCATACATCTAAATTATTGCAGAAAAAATGCCAAACTTCTTTTGCATACAAACAATCAAAAAATATGTGATGTATTGATTCTAGAACCTTGCACAATCTGTAGATTTGAATATCGTAAGAACATGTTTTGAAGGGAAACTTATGAAAGAGAAACAACCATCTAAAGCAAGCCTTCCTTGGATCTATTGTTTTAACCCAGTTATTTGATAGGATTTTAGCCCAATCATTGCTTTTTAGATTAACATTCCACTTGTTGTTCAAGTAGTCAAAGGTCTAATGCTGTTTGGTGAGTGTGTTGTATATGGTTTTTGCTTTAATCTTGTTGATGTTAACCCCACTTGACCATTGAAACTCTTTATACTGTTCTGTATTGGGATTATAACTTACCGACCAGTTTATTTCACTAAAAGCTTCCCTTATAATGGAGTATGTCCTCCATTGGGTATCCAAAATGTGAAACTCAATTTTTAGTTGGGCCCATTCTTTTAGCATTCCATTATACAAAATATCTGAGAAGCTTTTAATGCCTTTGTTGTTCCAATTCTTGGCTAAGAAACCCTGTAGGAGAAATAGGGGTTTACCTTTGTGCTTGAGGTTCCACCAAATGGATCTTTGAGTGAACAAGACATTGCCTTGGGATACCTAAGAGTTGCAGATAAACCTTTTGACCTATTCCCATGCCTTCCAAATACTTCTAAACACCACCTAGCCTTTTAGGAGAATAGGATAGGGACAACTAAGAAGGTCACTGAGGGGGAGGCCCTTCCAAGCTCTACCATTTTTGGGTGTTGCCCTTGAGATATTATTTCTAACTAATATTTTCTAGGGCTCATTACCATCCATGGCCTTGAAAATCCACTTAGTAGCCAATTCTATGCCTTGGACTTTTAGATTCTTTAGACCCAGACCCCTTTCTGCTTTGCTTACATAACACCACCTCCACTTGACTGTGTGCCTTTTCTTCTCACCTTTTCCATCTCTTCTCACCTTTTCCATCAGACCAGAGAAAGCAACAAATCTTTTTCTGAACCTCTTCCACTTGATAGGTGCAAAAAAACCATATTGAGGCAAAGTATAGGCTATAAGATGAAAGGGTCTTTTGGCATATTTGAATTCTCCCAGCCAGTGAGAGATACTGCCTGTTCCATTTGCCTAATTTTCCCTCTATTCTATTTTTGATCCAATTCCACATCTCCTTTAAGTTTGGACACATTGCAAAGGGGATCCCTAAATATCTCACCTGCTCGTGTGGTCCTCCCCATTGTATACCTAGATTATTTTCCCACTCTGGAGGCCTGTCTTTCCATCCTAGAAGAATTGACTTAGATAGGGAAATTTTCGCACTCGAAGCTTCACAAAAACTATTGAGCTTTTTCATTAGATTGGAGACATTTTCTTCCTCTAGTAAGGGGAAGAGAGCTATGTCATCAGCAAATTGGACATTTAGAAGCTCTTCATTGAGTGTTATGGCCTCTTACCTTTGGTGAGTGCACATTGGTTCTGAGCACATAATAGAGGGCATCAAAAGCGATCACAAACAATGTTGGGACTAAAGGACAACCTTGTTTGTTTGACCTTTCTAGAGAAAATTCATTTGTAAGTGACCCATTAACATCCACCTGGGCCACAACATCCTTGAACAAAGTGACTACCATGTTGCAAAAGGCCCAAGGGATTCCAAAGGCTTCCAAATCTAGTCTAATAAAGGACCACTCAACCCTGTCGTATGCTTTCTCAAAGTCTAACAGTAGCATAACAACCTCCTAGTTAGAGATTTTTTCCCACTCTAGAGCTTCCTAGCTGGTGATGAGATTCTCCAATATATATCCGCCCTTAATAAATCTTGTTTGGGTTGGACTGATGAGCTTGGGCAACACTTTAACCAATCTTCTAGCCAGGATTTTTGCAATTTTTTAGGAAACATTCAACAGGTTTGTAGGTCTCCAGTTTTTTAGTTGTCTTGTCACCTTCTTTGGGGAGTAACTTTATGATTCCCTTGTTAATTCTACTGCCCAGTGATCCTTTTTCCAGTGCCTCCTTGAATACTAGGAACAAGTCATCCACAATCCATTCTTTAAAGGCTTTGTAAAATTTTGCAGAGAGCCCATCCGCTCTGAGAGACTTTCCATTCTGCAATGATTCAATTGCCTTCTTTATTTTAGATTTAGATATATCCCTACCCAAGTTTACCACCTCTTCCCCATCTAATTTATTGGGGATGACATTCCTAATTATTTCCTTTGTAGTAGTGCAGCCACTCCCCCCATTTTCTAAAGAGAACAACGTCTTGTAAAACATGTAGTATTGCCTCTTGATTACCTCTTGATCACACACTACCCCCTTATCAACTTGTATATGCTCTATGTGTTCCTTGAAGTTCTTTTCTTTTAAGATATTGAAGAAAAATTTGATCCTTTGTCACCATTTTCCAGCTAGTTAAGCCCGGACCTGACTTTGAGACCCTAGATTTTCCTATTTTGGAGTCTCCTTAAAGAATTTTTGGCTACACAAAGTTTGTTACCTAATTCTTCATTCCTGGGGTCTTTATGCAGCCCTGCTTCTACTTGTAATAGCTCTTCCTGAAGGGTGCCTTCTTCCCTCCTACTATCCAAGGCTTTCTTCTTGCCAATTATCTAGAACCGTGTTTTCCACCCTTTAACATTCACATTCCACTGTCAATAGCACATAGATTTTTGTGCATGCAGTTGTTTATTATCCTTAGGTTCTTGATGGCATCTAGATAGTCCTTGTCATGCAATAATTTAGTATTGAGCATGAACCCACCTCCCTTCCTCTTCTCACCTCTCAATCCCTTTTTGAAGAGGATTCTCATTTTTATGGGGTGATGATCAGAAAGGGTGAATGGGTGTACTTCAATTTTACAACCATCTCTCAAGGAATCCGTTAGAAAGGCTTCCTTGTTAATGTAGAACCTGTCCAACCTGCAATAAATTCTTCGGTTACCCTTCTGTGCATTGCACCAAGTGTACCATATGTTAGGACATTCCTTCTTTTTCCCCTCAATTGGGTCCATCAATTTAAGCTTTCTCTTCATCTTTGACCAAAAGTATTTCTCATTCCCTTTCCACTCCACCCAACTTGTCTTCCTAATTTTCAATCATATTAAAATCCCTTCCAAGGATCCAGGGGATTTTTTCTAGTTCACACAACCACTTCCAGACTTCTATTCTTTCGCCATACTCATTGGGTGCATATATTGAGAAAATACCAAAAGAGTATTCCCCTTTTTTCAGCACTACCCAAACTGCTCTGTTACACGGGGAGACCCCATGAATGGACACATAGTGCCCCCACTCTTTTGACAATAGGATAGATGCCCCCTTCCTTTCTCATGTTGTGTACAAAAAAAGTGGATGACATCCCTCTAGATGAAGTTGAGACTGGTTTCCAGCATGAACCCAGTTGCCTTGAGTTCCTGTAGAAGGACTACCTCTTTTTCCTTACAACTGCTGAGGAACCTTCTAACAATCCATTTCTTGTCTGGGGACTCCAGTCCCCTTATGTTCCAAGATATACAATTAAGTATCATTATGGCCTAATTCCTTTTTCGACTTAAAAGCCTCAAAACACCTAGTTACCTTATGATCAATTTCCATCCTTTTGGGGATTGGGCTAGCACTAATTGTGCTAAGCTTCTTTCTCTTTTATTTTTTTAGTAGCTTGAGGTTACTTTTCCCTTTTGGAATTAGGGCTTCATTTTCTTTTCTTGGCCTTCCCCTTGGCCTTTTGGGCAACTCAATAATATCCTCTCCCTCAGTGACTCCCTTGGCTATCGGCCCCCCTACACCCTCTGAAGGCTCAATCATTTCAGAAGATAGATTTAGAACAACATTGATTACAAGACTGGTTATGCCGGCCTCTTCCTTCCCTTGAGGGCCACCAAATTCCCCAGTTACTAAAATATTATTATCTTTAGTATTATAATATTATATTAATAATAATATATTAATTATTAATTTTATAATATAATTGTATTATTTTATTAATTTAAATAATAATAATTAAATATATTATGTAATACCCCTCCGTTTTGCCTTCTGGTTGGACAATGTGTCCTTGTGTTGTTTTGTTGCTTTGATGTGTTTCAGATACCTTATGATGTGTGTTTTATGTTTGTACTTTGACTTTGGTACTCGATTACTATTTGATCGCTATCTGTAAAGCGATGTGAATGTTATATTTTGATGTGATGGTATTTTATTATGAGGTTATCATTATGGCATATTTTTGAATTAGCATAAGTGGATATTCAGATTAATGATGTTTTATGCTTTCGATTAAATTATTATGTTATATTTGTCAGTTAGTTACACTGTATTGGTGAAGGGGACAGTATCGTATCACTTGCTTGTGAACGCCCTGCGATTCCGTGATTTCCTCTTCACGGTGTGTTTTAATTATGACATATTTATGCATGTGGTTATACTCTTGGTTCGCAGGTTGATAGGTACAGGACATCGACTCCACCTGGTTTCACAGGTTTGAGCATGTCCATTGCCCAACGGTATTCGATTGGGAGATAGTAGCTAGGTTTTCCATGCCAAGTCATCACCCTAGTCATAGTGTGTCGTCGGGTTGTAGTCTAGTTCAGTTGTTTTAATATTGGTTAATTTGCCTGGATTTTATTTAATTGTGAGTTGAAAAGGGTAATTAAATGGCTTTATGGATTTAAGTTATTGATTAAATTAATTTGGTTATAATGTTAGAAATGTTATTTGATTATTAATTAATTTGATTTAATTGATAAAATAATTTAATCTTGGATTAGAATTATTTTATTGATTAATTAAATTAACTATGTTGAATTAAATTAAGATATGCATTTTGGAATTTATAGGTATTTTGTGTGAAAATAGAAAATTGAAAAGGTTAAATGAGATATTTTGAAAAAAGGTTTGATATTTCATTTTTTTGAAAATTAGAAAATTGCAATTTAAAAATTAGAATATTTTGGGAAAAGATTTAAAATTTCATTTGTTTGAAAATTAGAAAATTAGAGATATTTTCTATTTCTGTTTTCAAAAATTGATGAGGGTGGTTGCATAGATATTTTCTCTATTATTTGGGGATTTTGAAGGAGTTTTAAAAAGGGGGGATTAAAAAAGGAAAAAAAAGAAAAGAAAAAAAGATTGAAAAGAGAGAAGGGAAGAAGATTTTGCTATTTTGTGGATTTTGGGTTTGAAACTGTGAAGGAACTCTGTTGATTGGTTTGGAGGGATTGAAATCTCTAAATGAATTCTTTGCACCATTGACAACCTTTCAAGCTTTTTGGGATCAGGTTTTCTTTTCATTTAATCAATTTCATTTTGAAAATTTTCACAAAATTTTACTTGCAGTTGAAAAATATTTATAAACCCTGTTTGATTGCAAAGAAAACCCATCTTGAATCTTGTTTTCAAAACTTGAAACTTGTGTTTGGAAATGAAATTTCTCAAAAAACAAATTAAATTCTTGGCTGTAAATGATCATTTTATGTTTTATTTTCTCAATCAATTATGCAAATCCCTTTTTTGTTAATATATATATGTATATATATACTGATATATATACATATAAATATATATCTATTTTATATATATTAATTTGAGGGAGTGTTGTTAATTTTTTTCAAAAAAAATGATTCCCCTGTCAAAGCGCGGATTTTGAAATCCGCAGGGGTTTTGGGTTAATATTTTAAAAAATAAAAAATAAAAAACAGATAGAAAATCTGTGATCCGGATTTTGAGATTTTTGTTTTAAAAAAAAAATTTAAATCAAAAATTTTGGGGAGTGCTAGGGGCTCACCCCCACCGCGCCCCCCATGGGAGGCGTGTGGGGGGAGCCGCGCCCAATGCGCTCCCCACACCCTGTCGCTACCGTCGGCCGTGCCCTTACCAGGGGACGATTGTGTGTAACACAACCGCCGCCCTTAGGGGGATCGACTGTGTTGCACACAGTCGGCCCTGGTATGGGGTCAGCTGTAACACAGTCGCCGCCCCACTCCAAAATGCCAACCCTAATCCCTTCGGATGGGCGCGGCCCGAGGCCCGAGGCCTGAGGCAATCATGCGGCCAACGCACTTTTTTTTAAATGCATTTTTTTATTAAAAATAAAATTTATAATATATTTTAAATATTTATTATTATATTCTTATAATATTTAAATATTAATATATATATATATATATTATAATAATAATAATATATATATATATATATATTATAATAATTAATTATATAATATTAAATGTTAAAATATTAATTAAATGATTAGTTATGAATATTATATTATTTTATTCATTTGGTTTAATTGTTAATTTTAATATATGGATTTTATGACGAAATATATATATGTTAAAATATTGATTTAAGTTTAATCGGGAAAATGAGAATATGGTATTCTTAGACAAATTATTGACTTTATTTTAAAAATAATATATTTAGACGGAATAATGTATTTGTTTTAAATAATATGGATATTAAGTTATGTTAAATTGTTTTGGAAATGAGTATGTCAAGTAGAGGAAATATTTATTACTTTAAAATGTTATTTTCTGAATGGTGGAAATAAATGTTTATTTTATATTTATTAAAATCAATTAGAGTATGTGATATTAGATTTAAATTTCGTCCTTGTCCAATGGAGTCGTTATTCAATTCTGTTGCATTAAGGCAATAAAGTACTGAATGTTTATTTTATTTTAATTACAAGCAATTAAGGATTAAATATTTGATTTAAATTTATGCTTATGTCTGAAAGAGACATTATTAAATTAGTTTTATTGTGGCAATAATCTATTGAATTTTATTAAAAGAATTGGATTTAGGAAAATCCAAAGCAAATTTAATTCTTGATTAATTGCTTGTTTAAATATGTTTTCTTCTGTTATCGCCTTGGGGGAATTTGTTCAGTAGGGGTTTTCAGTTATGTGGGTTGTCGTATGATGTTTGTCAACCTATTGTGAATTCCTTGGGTAGTGCATGGTGTCTAGTCAGTGTTTAACCCGATTTCCACGAATGGGGATGTTGTGTGCCTCCTGAGGAAGGAGTGGGTTAAGTGATTGGTGACTCCTTGTAAGAAGTGGTTTTGTTATGTTTGTACCTCTAGTGTTGGAGTAAGTTTCTTTTTATGTTTCCTCCTAGAGTTGGAGTGGTTGCAATATCTATTTTGTATGCACTTGAGTTCCCTTGGTAATTGGTTCGATTGTGTGTTGTCAAGTAGAAGAGTGGCTTTCGTTAGGCGTTAGAGCCCAAAGAGGTAAACTAGATAACCTTCAGAGGTGGTTAATCAAGTGATAACTAAAACAATACTTAGAAGATTAGGACTAACTTCTCACTAATCAAGATAATTTTGCCTTACTCATAGACACAAGGGATCATTTAGAATTGGGATGAGTGGGAAGGCCTGGAATGACAAGGTCATCTATCTTGTCTGTACGAAAGGTATTTGATTCCGCATGAGTGAGTATGGGGGCCAGGATTCAGTTGAGGCCACCAGGATAACCCTTAGTGGGTGCCAGAGCCTATGAAGATTCCTAGAGGTAATCCCATGACGAGCTGTGTGATGACACTCTGTCTAGGACAACAATTGGTATTTGTTTATTATGTGTATGGTTCTCTTAACATACTTGATCTGTTTTATATTTGGAAGAAATGTAACCATGTTGAGTTGTACTTGTGTGGTACATGTGATTGGTTGTGTCAGTTTGGTTCAGTTATGTGTTATCTTGTGTCTAGAGGTAGATGGCCTTGGCTAGGATTCCTTGTTACTATCTCCTAGCACGGGGGGGTGGGCCTTTGGGTTCCACTTGGTTGGGTGGCATGCACCTCACTCCATTGGGCTTTCTTCTTGTTCGTGTTGATGAGATTTCCAGTTGGAGAGCTTGTGGGATCCAGTTACTCTTAATGCTTTATTCATTTCAGTTGATCTTGTAATTTATTACCCCTCATTTGTTATTGAGGTGGAAAGTTGTAATTTGTAATCATGCTCATTGGTTTACCTCATTCGGGGAATGAGAGATGTAATCTCCTTATTATATTATTGTACCTTGGGACCTCATGGTATCTCGTATACTTTGATGTAATTTATCATGTATGAAATGTATGTATTTCTAAATTATTAAGTAAATGAATGTTATGGTTTCAATTCATGTTTTTTGTCGAGGTTCTAAATAACCTTTGTCTCATAACCTTAGGGGTTGTTTGCAATGGGTAGTGAACTTGCATGTTACTTGTTCTTAAACAAAAAATTTTTTAGTCCGTTTGAATAGTTAATTGCAACTTCCTCTAGGGTTGCGTGGCGGGGCGTTACATATTATTATAAACAAAAAATAAATATACTAACAATAACTATATTATAATATTATAATATATATTATAAAAATAGTATTAATTATATTAATATAATTAATTATTATATATATTAATTAATTTATTAAATAAATTTAAACAACAAACAAAAAATTAATAGTTTTATTGTATAATATAAAATTTACTATATAGATAAAAATTACTATTACTATTAATATATTATAATATAATAATCATGTAATAATAAATCCTAATATACAATAATATTAATATAACTATAATACTATTAGTATTATAACTACTTATTAATACAATCTTATTAGTATTATAACTACATATTAATACAATCTTATAACTATAATAATATTGATAGTTATAGGATTATATTATTATATAATATATTACTATAACTATAATTTAGTAATATAGTATAATATAATAATAGTATAAGTATATTAAAAACTTGATTAAAAAATATAGAATGTTTTATATAAGATATACGAGATATAAGATATAAGATATAATTATATATAATAAATAATATTAATTAATATAAAATCATATATATAATAATATTAATATAATCTTATATATAATATATATTTAATAATATTATTAATATAATAATATAATAATTCACTATTACATTTTTACTATAAATTAAATATAAATGAATTTATATTATAAACATTTGAGAAAGATATATCTCTTCCATATTTTGATGTGATCTATCAAAAAAAAAATGAAATAACGAAAAAAAACTACTGCATTTTTTTTTTTTTTACTATAACATTAATAACAAGAATTTAATGTGACTTAGAATACTTGCTAGAGTCCAAAATAAAAATAACTAGAAAAGTTAGAAATAAAATTTTACTGATAATAAAATAGCTAAAAAGCTGGACAAGTATAATAATCCAAAAAGGACTATGCATGGCTGGGCGTAGATTATAATAAGAATTTATTACAATCTTGAAATTATCAATCCTTAAATTGGAATTTTTTTTTTTACAATAACCAACCTTGCAGGATAGATCAATCTGTAATAAATCTCTGACTACCCAGCTTCTATTGCCTCAGTATACCAGAAAAAGAAAGTCTAGGGTGAGATGGATAAAAAAGAATCAGTATCTGCAATGGTGTATGAGAGGAGACAGTTTGAGACATTGCTAAGGTTGGTGCCTATTTCTCTCTGCGTTTCTTCCCTGGTTGTGACCCTTAAGATTCATCAGAGCAATCAATATGGAACCCTGGATTACAACAATGTTGGTGGATTTAGGTAAACAGTCAATTTTTTTTTTACTATAACATTAATAACAAGAATTTAATGTGACTTAGTATACTTGCTGGAGTTCAATGAGTGTTTAGGCTTTGTCACTTTCACAAGTGACCCCATCTTTAAATATATTGCATGCATTTCTGGTTAAATATTATTAAGCTTTCTAATAGAAACCCAAAATAAAAATAACTAGAAAAGGCAGAAATAAAATTTTACTGATAGATAAAATAGCTAAAAAACTGGACAAGTATAATAATCCAAAAAGGACTATGCATGGCTCATCCACTTCAGCAAAATATCCTTGACGTAGATTACAATAAAAATTTATTACAATCTTGAAATTATCAATCATTAAGTTGTGAATTATAATGCCCTTTTTAAGGATTCTACCCGATGCATCAGTCTTGCCTGCAACCCTATCTTTAAATTGGACATTGTATTTTTACAATAACCAACCCTGCAGGACAAATCAATCAAGCCTGTGTGTAATAAATATCTGACTACCCAGCTTCTATTGCCTTAGTATATCAGAAGAAGAAAGTCCAGGGTGAGATGGATAAAAAAGAATTAGTATCTGCAATGGTGTATGAGAGGAGACAGTTTGAGACATTGCTAAGGCTGGTGCCTGTTGCTCTCTGTGTTTCTTCCCTGGTTGTGACCCTTAAGATTCACAACCTGAAGTGGACTATGCATGGCTCATCCACTTCAGCAAAATATCTTGGGCGTAGATTATAATAAGAATTTATTACAATCTTGAAATTATCAATCATTAAGTTGTGAATTATAATGCCCTTTTTAAGGATTCTGCCTAATGCATCAGTCTTTCCTACAACCCTATCCTTAAATTGGAAATTGTTTTTTTACAATAACAAACCCTGTAGGATAGATCAATCAAGCCTGTGTGTAATAAATCTTTGACTACCCAGCTTCTATTGCCTCAGTATACAAGAAGAAGAAAGTCAAGCCTGTGTGTAATAAATCTTTGACTACCCAGCTTCTATTGCCTCAGTATACAAGAAGAAGAAAGTCCAGGGTGAGATGGATAAAAAAGAATCAATATCTGCAATGGTGTATGAGAGGAGACAGTTTGAGACATTGCTAAGGCTGGTGCCTGTTGCTCTCTATGTTTCTTCCCTGGTTGTGACCCTTAAGATCCACAACCTGAAGTGGACTATGCATGGCTCGTCCACTTCAACAAAATATCCTGGGCGTAGAGTACAATAAGAATTTATTACAATCTTGAAATTATCGATCATTAAGTTGTGAATTATAATGCCCTTTTTAAGGATTCTGCCTGATGCATCAGTCTTGCCTGCAACTCTATCCTTAAATTGGAAATTGGCTTTTTACAATAACCAATCCTACAGGACAAATCAATCAAACCTGTGTGTAATAAATCTCTGACTACCCAGCTTCTATTGCCTCAGTATACCAGAAGAAGAAAGTCTAGGGTGAGATGGATACAAAAGAATCAGTATCTGCAATGGTGTATGAGAGGAGACAGTTTGAGACATTGTTAAGGCTGGTGCCTGTTTCTCTCTGTGTTTCTTCCCTAGTTGTGACCTTAAGATTCACCAGAGAAATCAATATGGAACCCTGGATTACAACAATGTTGGTGGATTTAGGTAAACAGTCAAAACATTAATGGATATTTTTTGGTTTGGATGGTTTATTTAGTTTTGCATGCAATATTGTTTAAACATACATTTTATTCCATGGAAGATCTTTATGCAGTATTCTTTATCATACTTAATAATAGAGTTTTGCTTTTGCAATGATCTTATACTCATTGACAAATTATTTGTGTTGACATGTTTGAAGGTATTTGGCTTATGCAAATGGGATATGTGGTGTGCTTTCTCTTATATTTGCATGCAGCTCTGGAATTTGCTGGTCATGCAACTACAACTTGTTAAGGGCATGGGTGGTTTTCATTTTGAATCAGGTAAGAAAGCTTAGTTTTTTCTTTGGCAATTTTTTTGAGACATTGTAGATTGTAGTTGGTATGAGTTTTCCACAGTCCATGAAGTTGTTGAGCAAGTTTTTTTGGATTCAATTGTGTATGCTTTTTGATCGATATTTTGTATCACACTCAGTGACTTTCCTCTTCCTATGATAGATCACTGAGTGTGATCCGTGATAAAAAAAGCATACACAATTGAATCCAGAAAACTTGCTCAACAACATTGTAGATTTTTGAACTTTTATTTTTGTTTATGAGATGACTTGGGTAAAGGTAGTTTTTTGTTTTGTTTTATTGATGGGTAAAGCTTCAAGTTTCAGCTTTTATGCTAGTTTAATGGAGTTGGATGGCTCAGAGCTGCAGATTTTATGCTTTTGTTTTGGGCCTTTTGGGTTCCTACATATAAATATTTTATGCTTTTGTTTTGGGCCTTTTGGGTTCCTACATATAAATTGTTTTTATCAGTAGTGTTTACAGATTTTATATTTTATTGGAAGGTTAAGTTAGGTGTTTACATATTTGATTTATTGGGTTAAATTTGTTTTTAATAAATTTACGTGTTTTTGAATTTTGTTTTTATTTGTAGGTTCAATAGTAAATTTTATATTTATATTTATTTTTATTGACTTATTGAATACTTTTACTCTTTACAGAAAATTATAAATGTTTCATTTTATAATTTTATTCATAAACAAAATCACATCATATACCATTTTAAGATTTTATCATTAATTGAAATTAGGTGTTCATAGATTTTAACAATTTATTAATAACTTGAGTTGGATGAGTGCAAATTTTAACATATATTATACTAGCAACAGGCAGTGGCAACTGAATTGGTATATTTGGCAAAGGAAGGTGATGGGAAGGTGACATGGATTGAATTTTGCAGTATTTGTGAAAAGTTTTGCAACAGAGCTTTGGTGTCTATTATTCTAACATTTATAACTGTATTAATTCTTATTGTTATTTCCATCATATCTTCGTATAAATTGTTTAGTAAATATGATCCTCCAAATGTTTGTCAAGGAGATGGAACAATTGTTTTTCCTTAAATTCAAAGGAAATATTGAAAAAATATTCTGTATGTCTTATACTTTTATTTATTTCTATAAGATTTTTCATTGTTTGTATGAGTCTTAGATAAAAAGTTTTTCTTCTATTAATTTTAGATTTCCATTTTGAATATATTTAAAAAAAAAAATTATCTACAGATTAAAAAAGAAAACACTTTCTTAAAATTTTAATCTTAAATAGTTTTTTTAAGTTTTAAGTTTAATTTAAGAAAAAATAATAAAAAATAATTTTATGTATGATTATGTAATTTTGTTTATTTATTATTTATCTATGCTCCAAAGGTAAGGGATCAAAGATACTTTGAAGGAAAGCTCTTATCTCTGAATTTTAAACATACCCATTTTTTTTTACATAACTAGTTAATTTAAATTTATGAAGATGCTATAGAATTTAGTGGGCAGGCTCTTGTAAAATTAAAGGGCTTAAATTGAGTTTTTTAAAGCTGGATTAACATTAATACAATTTAAAAATAACAACAGCTACAACATTACAATAGCTTTTAAATTTATGAAGATGCTATAGAATTTAGTGGGCATGCTCTTGTAAAATTAAAGGGCTTAAATTGAGTTTTTAAAAGCTGGATTAACATTAATACAATTTAAAAAATAACAACGGCTACAACATTACAATAGCTTCTAGAAAACAACCTCAGACAAAGTTGTTCAAGGTAAGGTTTAAATTGAGTTTTGAATTCTTGTCTAACATAAAATGAGTTATAAATTTAAATAGATAATGATATCACATTTAAATTATACGCGTAGAAGGTGTTTTATCTTAAATATAATAATATTTTAATTATTAAATTAAAGTTTTAAATTGTTTTTGGATTATTTTTATTGAATTTTCTAGTTTTTGAATTTATTTTGGTTAAGTTAATTTTATATAATAACAAGTGTATGAATAACATGTTTTTAATTAAAAATGGACACATTATTTAAGTTTTATTTTTTCATTTATTTTTAGGAATTGGGTACGACTTTTTTGTTTTGTTTTTGTTTTGTTTGTTTGTTTGTTTGTTTTTTTATATTTTTACATTTTACTTTAAATTTGATGTTTATTTATACATCAAAATATTAATATTTAATAACCAACATACATATATTAATTAATAATATATATAAAAAATGCAAAGTTATATATAGTCTATTGACTTGAGAAAAAATGCTTACATCTTCATTAACATTAATTTCAAAAGTAATATATATGATTTCATTGTTTCTTTTCAAAATAAAGATAATTTGTAAAAATAAATATTAAATGTTATAAAAATATGAATTTCAATTTTTTATAATTAATATTTTTTCTTTATTTAATATTGTTTTTCTTAAATTTTAAATATAAAATATATTTTTAATTTTTTTTTTCTTTTTTCAAAAATATAAAATATATGAACTCTAGTTTTTTTTAGTTTTCAATGTATTATATTATTTTACTTTAGATTTTAAAATGTTTTATTAAAGAGTATGAAAAACACTTCATATTACCTAACATTTAAAAAAAATAAAATTAAAATTTTAAATATTCTATGTTTTATTTTGTTTTGTTTTTTATAAAAGTATAATAAATATTATATATTTATGTATAATTTATTATTTTGTTGATGAAATAATAAAACCTACTTTAGTATACTAAAAATATTAATTATTAAATAATCTTAAAAAAAAAAAAAAACAACACTTAAGCAAATAGAAAAACTTTTTCAAATAAAAAAAAAGTTATCAAGGTGAATAAATTAGTCTTTATCTCATTCTTATTTAAACATAAAGTTAGCCTTCACCAAAACGTCAAATTAAATTTGTTGAGTTTTTATTGAAATATATTCAACGTAATAAATATAAAATATGAAATTATAAAAATAAAAATAAAAAGAATATATATGAAATAAAAGAAAAAAAGATTAAGGATTGTCATGAATAAAATGGTAGTATAATTAAATATATGAATTAAATATATATATTTTTTTTCAAGTAAAAAATTAATTAGAA
>CM021108.1:520287751-520404171 GCA_007115665.2 Sequoiadendron giganteum | reverse complement strand
GAGATAGAGAGAGAGGAGGGAGGGAGGGATATTTAAGGAGAGAGGGGTGAGATAGAGAGAAAGAAAGTAAAGAGGGAAGGGGGAGAGAGAGAGAGGTGATAGAGAGAAGTAGAGGTGTAATGAGAAAGGTAGATAGATTGAGAGAGGGAAAGAGAGAGGGAGAGAAAATGAGGTATATAGCGGTAGGCTAGACAGAGAGATGTAGAGTGAATTTTGGTGGAAGAAAGAGAGGAGGGAGGGATAGGTAAAGATGGATAATTGAGATAGATAGAAGGAGAGAGAGATAGGTAGAGAGAGGGAAAAGAGATATAGAAAGAGGGGGAGGGAGAGAGGAGAGATAGAAAGAGGGGGAGGGAGGGAGAGATAGAGAGAGTAGAGAGGGAGGAGAGAGATAGAGAGAAAATTAGAGAGGGAAATCAGGTGGAGATATTGAGAGAGAGGAGGCAAGGAGGGAGAGAGAAATAGGTATAGAGGGACAACTAGGTAGAGAGAAGTAGATATGAAAGGAGGGATATAGGGAGAGGTAGGGATGGAGAGAGAGGTGAGACAAAAATAGAGAGAGGTCTAGTTAGATAGAGGGAGGAGGAGATAAAGAGAAAAATAGATGGAAGGAGAGAGGGAGGAAGAGGTAGGGATGGAGAGAGAGAGAGGTGAGAGGGAAAAGAGAGAGGAGGGAGGAATAGGTAGGGAGAGAGGGGTGAGATAGATAGAAAGAGAGTAGAGAGGGAAGGGGAAAGAGAGAAGTGAGATAGGTGATAGAGATGTGTGATGGATCTTAAAATTAGAGAGATAAGGAGGAAGGTGGAGAGATTGAGATGGAAGGAGGGGGGAGAGAGAGAGATGTATAGAGGGATAGGTTAGATAGAGAGAAGTAGAGAGCAAATGTGGGTGAAAGGAAGAGAGAGGGGGAGAGAGGGGGGAGAAAGAGAGGTGATATAAAGATAAGTAGAAAGGGAAGGAGAGAGAGAGAGGGAGATAGAGAAAATTAGAGAGGGAGGGAGGGAAGGAGAGAGGAGTGAGATAGAGAGAACTAGAGAGGAAAAAAGAGAGAATGACAAGATAGAGAGTAGAGAGGGGAGGAGAGAGTGAGAGAAAGAGAGGAGAGGGAGGGAGAGATAGGTAGGTATAGAGAGTAGAGAGAGATATATAGAGATTAAAAGAGAGGGATGAGAGATAGAAAAATGTAGAGAGGGAAGGAGGGAGGGAGATAGATATTGGAGAGGGAAGGAGAGAGAGATGGACATGTGGAGACATAGTTCTTGAGCTCAAGGAAGATATTGTTAGATAAAGGGATGGAAATAGTGAGTGAGAGAGAGGTCTAGAGAATAAGAGATGAAAATGAGTGAGATAGATGAAATTCGACCTCCTGAGTACTAAAATTTGACCTCCTGATTATTGAAAGCTGACATGCTGATTACTGAAATTTGACTAAGTCTGAAATTTTTCAAGATCTTCCAAAAACTAGAATTTACATTATAACTCTTAGAGATCTGAAACCACTCTCAAACATCCTGCCTATATATACATGAAATATAACTTAAAGTATAAGAAAGTAAATGTCCATATGTAAATATCAACTTATACTTATTTTTATTTCATGTATATAGTTTCCCTGACAGAGAAAGCAAAAATCTAGTTATGTGTAAAGCAGGCCATTTGGCGCTCGCCAAAAGGCCTGCTTTAGACGTGTTAATTAACAGGATTTGCTAAATTTTCTCATATTTTCGACCGTGCTCCCCATCTCATTTGTACGTCTTTCAATGCAAGTTTATAAAAAAAATCATGATAGCGTTAACCTCTATCTCAACTATCTAAATATATAATTATTTTTTCATTTTGATTTAGTTAAGGTTTTGATCCATGGCTTCTATTGTAAATGCCTTCGTTTTTGGTCAAAAACCAACATGTGCTAGGTTTAGGATAGATTTTTACACGTTCATCAGAACGTGAAACAAATTGAATTTTTTGAAACTAGACTCCATTCTACACATGATGAAAAAAAAAATCAATTTTCGATTAGTTTGTAAAAAATTTGGGGGGCAACACACTCAAATTTTAGCTTTTCAGGATGTGTCCACTTTGAAAATTCATAAAATATTATATATTCATTAAAAAAATTATCTGAAAGAAGAAGGATAAACTACATGGTGTTAGCTAATTTCTCACCATTGGGATTTTTGAAATTCTAAAAAAAAGTTAACCAAAAAGGGGGGAGCCCTCAGGCACTATGCTATTTTTTTTGATAAAAACAGGACCTATTTTGCCCCCCCCCCCTTTTTGAGACTCTTAGTCTTCATTAATTTCAAAAAACAATAGTATCTTAGAAACTAGACTTGAAGCACTTCAAATTTTGTTCTTGCCGCATCTTGAAATTTTGAGCATAACTATCTTCATTTTCTCGTGCAAATCATATTTTCCTAATTTCAGAAAGAAAGAAAAAAAGTGGCATCTTAAGAGCCAAAATTGTGTCACAGATTGGTGCACTTACCCTTTAAGTGATTGTAATTTTTATTTTGATATGATTTATATTGGATTAGGCATTGCCCTATCAATGAAACTCGTAAGAAATTATATGTCCATTTTGGATAAGAAATATTAGCCTAATAAAGAGATTATTTGGGTATATTTGAGACATTTTTTATTATTTGATTTTCTATCAAGGAGGACATATTTAATGTAGGACAATGTATTTTGATAGAGAAAGATATGTGGATAGTAAGAAGTCTACCAATATGTGTTCTTACCCTATTTAGTGGTATAGCAAGTTATATGAGCAATAGATGTTGTGGTTTCTCCTTCAAATCTGGCAATAGAATATATTGTAGCTACTCATGTCTATAAGGAGGAAATTTGACTTTAGGGAGTGTGTTCAAATATTGGGTTGAAGAATAATTCAATGTGATAGTTAGAATGTCACTATTGAGGAAAAGGACCCTGCCTTTTGTGTGTGGATGAAATACACTATTTTTGAGTATCTAAAATTGTTGTAGTTACTTTAATGAAGCATGTGAGTATAGACAAGTTCTTATGATGCATAATAATTATGGGGATGTATACTCTTTACAACTAGTTTATTTTTTTATTTTCCCCCCTTTGGGCAATGCACACAATAAGTAGGATAATGTTGGGAAAGGTGTTGTATACCTTGCATAAATATTTGATATTTTTAAAAGTTATGGTCTATCTCAAATGAGGTGTAACACTTTGGGAGTGTAATATTTTATTTGATAATTTTTGTATGGGACATTAGAACTATAAATTTAATATGTTGTAATGTCCCCATTTTTATGCAATATGGTTTTGTGAGCTTTTGGCCAGTTACTAAGTTTTCCCATAAGCCTATTGGTGTGCTGGGGAGAACTCCAAGCTTCTTGGAGGGTCCAATTTCATTTTATTTGGCATCTATTATTGGTGTTGAGCTTAGTTGGTGATTTGGATTGTAGAGATGATTTTTGAAGCGCTTTTAGGCTCTTGGTGTGTTCTCAAAACTTCTTTGGAGAGCATGTCTATTTTTAGAAAGTTCTTGAGTTGACACTAGTCTTCATCCCACTGCCTTTGTTTCATCTTGAGATGATTAGAATTGGATTTTAAAGCCTTAGTAGTGCTTTCCATACATCAAGTGGAGTATTTAAAATATACACTTAGGTTTATAATGTTAAATGTTAAAATATTTGCTAAGTGTTATATTTTATTAAAGTGAATTTTTCATATAACATGATTTATTTAATTTGAAAAAGACAAAAATATATTTTTTTGGAAAAAAAGGAAAAAGCATTTTAAAAAAAAAAAAAAGGTTTAGGGCCCTAATTTCTCTTATGTTGAAGTTTACACATAACAAGATGATGTCATATTGAACCTGAGTATTCTTCCAAGGATCACTTGAGGATGAAAACCCTCTTTTGGTTACTAGTTTCGAATCTAAAAGATGATCCCCAGCTAGTTGGAGTGATTCTACATGAGTCACCATTATTTTCACAGTTGTTGATTTCGAGGTTTCAAAATATATGAAGATTTTCAAAAATAATTATTACAAATTTTTGGGGTTTATATTTGGAGATTTTTGCTCAACTTTGTCATTTTTTCGAATGTGTTTTCAGAGACTTATTGTTGGGTGTACTAATGTGTTTCTAGTGATGCCCTAGGTAGGTTGTACCATCATTTAACAATTACTTTGGGAATCAATTCAAATGGTTATAAATCTTTGAAATCATGTGCAAAGTAATGTTTAATGTTGGGAAACTCCATTGAAGGCATTTTGATATTTGATCACAAGTATTTTTTATTTTTCTATAAAGTTGTACCATTTACAAGAAACTTTAGGTATATAGTGTGAGTCTCCTGGAGGTAATGCGCTACATTTTTTAGTGATATTTAATGATTAATGAAGGTGTCTAGGTTGTGTTTAACATTTCTAGGAATATAAACTTTGAACAAACAAAACATTAAGGAGTTTGAGGGTTGATTTGGTGTTGTTCACCCTATTTTTAGTCCCTCTAACATTACTAGGCATGACTAAAACATGATAGTAGACTTGAAGTCGACATTTCCTTGCCTTTAGAGGCTATAAGTAGCGATAAGAAAGGTTTAAAGGCTAAAGATTAACTTGGGAGGTGAACTCTACTTGCTGGAAGGAGTTTACTGAGATAATATGTTGTTATTTTTTCATCATTTATCTTGTATCAAACTTGAAAAAAAAAGAGTTAACAAAACTATGAAGGCACATATAGCAATTATATTGTCTACCCAACTTGATATGATCATCTCAACCCTTATTTCAGGGTATTAGCATACATATAATAGATTTTTGGGTTGACTTCTTGTTGTTGGAGATTGTTGTTGGAAGTTGGAAATGTGTGGAAAGTGTTTTTGAAAGGGAAATTTGATTGTTGGAATTCACTCTTAGACCTACTAGGTATGTTTGAAGGCCCTTATGATAGAGTTGGGTGTGTTCCCTGCTAATTGATTTGGATTGAAGATGAGTTGGGCTATATATAATGAATTTTGGAAGGAATAAGTGGAAAATTAGATATGGAATGTTCAATGATGCAACATACCTACAACCCATATTTTTGTCATGAAAAACCCTTAATAATGTCCATTATGCTTAGTCAACTAGGTGAGCTTTGATGTATTTCAATGTGTATGCATTAACCTAACTAATTAGTGTTGAGTTTGAATTGAATTTGCCAATGCTTTTGCTCACCCTTTGTAATTAGTCTTGGAAGATTTGTATCAGTTTGTCAATGATTTAATATTCAATTTGGTTGCTAATGTTGTTCTTCATATTAGCAAAAATTTTTAAAAATAGGGGTGGCTATTACATATGACAATCACACTAGAAAATAATATTTAATGTTAGATTTTAGATTTTATGATTTAGTGAGCATATGGCTTAATGGGCTTGAGAGTTAATGAGTTGGGTATAATAGGAACATCTATTTGATGTGGGAGACACATTAAAGAAATACATTTAATAATTGGATGTCTTATAAAAAATATTTAATGCAAGGCCACACGAAGACAAGTCATCTTGAGCACTTGGATTGGAGACAACATTTGGATCGCCTTGGAGGTTGTAACGACTCTTAGATGTAGAGCCAAACTTGGGTTCCCACCTTAGGATCTATCAATTGGGTGAATTGATTATTTGGTGGCTACAAAACTTAGTAAATTTGTTTTCTTTTTCTCTTACTATATATAGAGGGCTTGGAATGGAGGTTAGACATCAACTTATGCTTGTCAAATTATCATTAGGAGCTCATGGAGTGGGACATGTGTATCTCATTTATTCTTGCGTCAATTTCACAAGGAATGCAAGAATAGTTGCTCATTATTATTGAATAATGTTTTGTCTTGTATGATTTCCTCCTTTATTGGGAGTGTTGATATCTTATGAAAGCTTAAAACCTAATACTATAGGGTAAAAGTACAAATTTGTGTCATATTTTTATAAAGGAATCAACCAACACAAACAAAAATCTTCAAATTTGATCGCATAAAAGTGGCCTTTATGTTTTGAAATTTAAAATGATGTAAACTAATGAAATGTAGAACTCTTGATGAAATTTATGATTGTAATTTTTTTTAATTTAAAAAAAAATGTTTTGATATTCTTTTATAAATTTAAGAACATATTTTGAATTGCTAATTTTTTTGAGAAAAAGTGACGTCAAGTTCACATCACAAAAAAAAGCTCGAAAATAGTTTTATTTTTCCCTGATTTTTTTCCCAAATAGATAACTTCAATATCTAGTGCATAGAAAAAAATGATGTTCAATGTAGATTTTCTTCTTAATAACATTTTAAAGTCAAACTTATCAAAATTTTATCTATTTATTTATCAATTTCAAAAACCAAATAATACACTTTTGGAGAGGATTCTCTCCTTTAGTGCACCATATATTTTTCAAAATATTTTAATATGTTTTAGTATTTTTTTAATTTCTAATCAGAATCATTTTTTATTATAACAAACTACTTTAAATATTAAAAAAATATATTAAAATCTAATCAAAATATCAAGAAAAAAATATATTTGGATTGTCGACTTCGAGCTCTACAAAAGGGTATTTTTTAGTTTTTTTAAAAATTCATCTCGACTAAAGAAATATTCAATTCAAGAGGAAAGTTTATGAAAAATATGAAAAAGGATGAGATGGTTGCCAACAAGGATTCAACATAAATTGTTTCAACCAAAACCTTCATGGTCAAAAGACTTCCAGTAAAAAGGTTTTTGCCCAAACTATTTTGCTCGAAAGCCTATCAATTGAAAGCTATTTTGCCCAAACTATTTAGTTAAACAAAGAAGCTAATGAAAGTGATAAAAGACTAATGATCATATAGATTTTCTATTCTAAGTATATTGTGATGTTCATGGCATGATGAACCATGGAGTTGCTGCAACAATAGCCAATTTTGATCCTTTGGCAGAGGTATGCAATAGATTAGTAAATTTGACATTATATTTGCTCTTCTATGATCTATTATTAAAAAAATTCATGATACTTGTATGTAGTTTAATTGTTATCTTGATGGTTGCTATAGGTGCTTTTCACTCTAGAATGTCAACATGCTACTATTGTGGAAGAGCGTGATGATTATTTGTTTGTGATTATTTTTTTATATGTCATCCCACAATTTTTTATTTTCTATATATTAACGTATATACTTCTTATTTTATCAGTTGCATCTCTAGATGAGTGAAGAGAGGAGGACTAGTGGGCACATTTGAAAGACAAAAGAATCAATAGAAACTCCATCCAATCGACCATGAAGGTAATGCATGATCTATTTCCTTCCCCTAGTTGGAAATAACTATGTATTAAGGTCATTTGTTGTATGCCTACGTGGAATTTTGTAAATCTTATATTTGATAGCAATTATTGAATGATGATATTAGGGTCATTTGTGTAAATTGTATCTTGAATGTTGTAGGCATGGGTGTTGAACATGACTTGCGACTTATGACTTACATGTATTCAAGTGTATACTTTACAACTTACATGTATACTTTGTGAATTATGTGTATTCCAATGTATACTTTATGACTTACGTGTTTTCATGCGTATACTTTGTATTCATGTGTGTACTTCATGACTTATGTGTATTTGAGTATATGCTTAACTTATCCACTAATTCCTAGCATAAACCTACCCATTTGAATGTGTTGGAATTGTCTATTTAGTCATATTAGGAGTAAAACATAGGTTGCACTCCTTTGCAACTTTACATTGTATGCATCTGACCCTTTTTTCATCAATTGAAAACTTGACACTGCGGGAAAAAATCTCAAAGATATCAAAAATTGAGAGGTTATTGTAGAGGGGTCCTATGTGATCCCGTAGCCTCAAAAAAATTGTTTCTATGTGACACAGTTTTTGAGTAATAGCTCGTCAAAGATTGATGCCTTTTTGCACTTTGGACTCTTAAGGGATATCGTAGGTACAATGTAGCTTAGACTATTTCAGTGTGTTTGGGTGTGAAAAAGGACCATGCCTACCATAAACCCACCAATCTGGACATGTTGGAACTGCCAGTTTGGTCACATGAGGAGTAGAACAAAATTTACACCCCTTTGCAACTTTACACTACATGCATCTGACCCTTTTTCCATCAACTGAAAACTTGACACAATGGGAAAAAGCCTCAGAGATATCAAAAACCAAGAGAGGTTATTGTAGAGGGGCCCTATGTGATATCGTATCCTTAGAAAAATTGTTTCTAAGTGACACTATTTCTGAGTAATATATCATTGAAGATTGTTTCCTTTTTGCACTTTAGACTCTTAAGAGATATCATCAGTACAATGTAGCTCAGACTATTTCGGTGTGTTTGGGTGTGAAAAAAGACCATGCCTACCATAAAACCACCAATCCGAATGTGTTGGAATTTTTGCTTTAGTCACATGAAGAGTAGAATGAAAGTTAGACCCCTTTGCAACTTTACATTGTATGCATTTGACCCTTTTTCCATCAACTGAAAACTTGATACCATGAGAAAATGCCACAGAGATATAAAAAACTAAGAGAGTTTATTACAGAGGGTTCTTATGTGATCTTGTAGCCACAGATGGATTGTTTCTAAGTGGCATGGTTTTTGATTAATATCTCATCAAATATTGTTGTCTTTTTTCACTTTGGACTCTTAAGGGATATCGTCGGTACAATGTAGCTCAAACTATTTTGGTGTGTTTGGATGTGAAATAGGACCATGCCTACCATAAACCCAACAATCTAGATGTGTTGGAATTGTTGGTTTGGTTGCATGAGGATCTAAACGAAAGTTACAAACCTTTGCAAATTTACACTGCATACATCTGACCCTTTTTCCATCAACTGAAAAACTTAACACCAAGAGAAAATGCCTCAGAGATATCAAAAACTCAGAAAGGTTATTGTAGAGGGGCCCTAGGTGATCTCGTAGCCTTGGAAAAATTGTTTCTAAGTGACATGGTTTTTGAGTAATATCTCATCAAAGATTGTTTCCTTTTGTACTTTGGACTCTTAAGGGATATCACTGATACAATGTAGCTCAGATTGTTTCGATGTGTTTGGGTGTGAAACAAAACCATACCTACCATAAACCCATCAATTCATACATGTTGGAACTGTCAGTTTGGTTGCATGAGGAGTTGAATGAAAGTTACACCCCTTTGCAACTTTACATTGCATGCATCTAACCCTTTTTCCATCAATAAAAAACTTGACACCAACCATAGGAAAATACCTTAGAGATATTAAAAATAGAGAGGGCTTATTATAGAGGGGCCCTATGTGATCTCGTAGTCTCAGATAATTTTTTTCTAAGTGACATGGTTTTCGATTAATAGCTTGTCAAAGATTGTTGCCTTTTTGCACTTTGGACTCTTTAGGGATATCATTGGTACAATGTAGCTTAGACTGTTTCGGTGTGAAATAGGACCATGCCTACCATAAACCCACCAATTCAGACATGTTGGAATTGTCAATTTGGTCACGTGAGGAGCTGAATGAAAGTTACACCCATTTGCAACTTTACACTACAGGCATTTAACCCTTTTCCATCAATTGAAAACTTGACACCATGGGCAAACACCTCAGACATATCAAAAAATGAGAGAGGTTATTGTAGAGGGACCTTACGTGATACTGTAGCCTCAAATGGATTATTTCTAAGTGACATGGTTTTCAAGTAACAACTCGTCAAATATTGCTACCTTTTTGCACTTTGGACTCTTAAGGGATATTGACGATCCAATGTAACTTGAACTATTTCAAAATGTTTGGGTATGAAACAAGACCATGCCTAGCCTAAACGTACCCATCCAAATGTGGAAGTGTTAGTTTGGACACACGATGAACAAAGAAGAATCTACACATGCACCTTCCTCAACTTCTCGAGAGTAGGAAGAATCTCTTCATTGAATACATTATCTATCTCATTCATTTTGGTATGCTTCTTTTTCAAGTGTTTTTAGAGCATACTAACCTACTTTTCATTGATGATAGAATCTTCTTCTTATCTTTTAATTCCTTTTCTAAGTGGTTAATTTTAGTCTTCAATTGTTTTGCTTCAATTTCAACACTTAGGAAAACAATATCCCTTTGTTTGATAGAGTTTTCAATGTCTTGAATAATTTCATGTGTCCACAACACCGATTCTCTTTTTTGCACTTAAATTTGATATTGCTTCTTCCTTATAATCTATTTCCAGATGTATTTTTTCCATGAAAGTCTTAAGTTGAAGAATATTTGACTTCATTTTTTCAAATCCACCTATAGCATCATCTCTCACTTTCTTTGCTTACACAAATTCTTACCAAATACAAAACCTCTCGATTTTTTCCACTTCTCCATTTCCATTTTTCCATTCCACATACTGCACAGGCACCTTCCTTGAAACTTCTTGAAATGGAGTAGGACAATTATTTTAGGTTGAATGGCATACATGACAACATCCTACCAATTTTGGATTTTTTTTTAAGCATACATCATAACTAGTGTTCATTATGGTGTGTTTATTCTTGCATGTTGATTATGACTTTTTGAGTGAAAGTTCTAATAACATATATGCCACTAAATTGTATGGATTTGAGTTGATGGTTACAAATTATTATGTATGGAAGTTTTTTGAAAGTTGCTTTTTAATACATTATGGTTGAGTGACATTGATGCTTCTATGTGACTATATGGCATTTGCATGAAGGAATTGACGATATATATCATTTTGTTGTATGTTGGGTTTTGTTCAAAGGTTGTATTACATTTGTATTACACTTATATATTCTTATTTGAAGATTGTATCAAACTCATATAGAAATTTTGGTGTGGGTCAAGGTTGATTGACATATATGAAAATATAATATGAGTGCTATTGCTTTTGTGTGAAGTGTGCATTATGACTAGTGTGCATAAATCCCATATGGTATGCCTAGTTTTTTTATTCATGCATTATGGTTAGCAAAATTCATTGTTGGGCATTGTGATAATACAAATTGCATGTGGAAGGTCAAATAATATGCATGTCATGGAGTTGTGTTTAGTTTGTTTAATGGTTGGATCACACTCATATGATGTGCATATAATATAGTGTTTGTTCATGCATCATGGTTGAGTGATGTCTTAGTTTTTTTATCATAATTATTGTATATATTTCACATGAAAAATCTAATGAACATGTATCTTGTTCAGTTGTAAAGACTTTGTTTGAAGGGTTGCATCAAACCCCTATGTTGTACATAATGTTCTTGTTTATTTATCATGGTTGAAAGATAGTGATTCTTATTCATGATGATTTTATACCTTTTACATGAAGGATCTAGTGACATGTTATTAAGCTTGAAGGTTTTAATGGAATGAATGTTGAATTGAGTTGTAATTGTTTTGTTTGATGGTTGCATCACTAATATGGTTTGTATAGAGTGTTTAGCACCACTGAGTGAAATTGATTTTTATCAAGATGATTATATTACTTTTGAATGGACACTTTAATGACATATATTTCATTAAGTTGTATGGGATTTGTTTGAAGTTTTTAATCAATCAAAAGAATAAATGCCATAAGACTATCATAAGTTGATATTTTCATCTTTATTGCCTTGTCTAAGAGACCACAATTCTTTGAGGCATTTTTTCAAACAATTCTTCTCAACAAATATTATGTAGTGCTTCTCATACCATTTTTCATTAATTTTAGCTTCTTTTGAAAAAAAATCAGCCACCCAGTTCATTACAAGAGTTCAAAAAATAAAATAATGTCAAATGTAAATTCATTCAAGAGAGATTAAAATCATGTGTATTCTCAAATTGAGTGTTCAACATGCAACATATGGAGGTAATCAAATATTTGAAAACTTTATTACTCCTCTTTGTTGGCGCCCCTATGAAAATTTTCCTGCAATCACATTGGTAGTCTTAGCTCAAGTCATTCATATTATGTTATTAATGTCTACTAGCTTGTTCAAAAGCACCTATTTTAGGCTTTTAGCCATAGAAAAAAGGTAGTAAAGTGTTTGATAAAATTCTTTGGTAGACACGTATGAAAAATGTGGTACAATAGAAAAGGCAATGAATTATTTGAAAAAACTCCTCAAAGAAATGTGGTCTCATGGAATATAATGTATGTGAACCTTAATATTAATGAACTCTAATGTATATGGATTACCAATTGTAATTCATAAGTTCTATTAAAATATAATTTCGTTAATCTATAACATGTTATTGATCATAAATTTAAACCATTCTAAAATAATTATACATTCCATTTTGAATATTCAAAGTAGAAATACATACACACAAGGAACAAATTAGATTGAATATCAATTCCTATATATCAAAATGTAGAATAATTTTGTTTGTGCATATACAAATTTGGCATATATGCCTACTCAGAATAAGTTTTACAAATTGTGGCATTTATGCCATCTCAAGATCTATCAAACCCTAAATGTATCAATCTATATCAAATCCTAATCTTGTGTTGGATCATCAAAATTGAGCCTCCTTAAAGAACTTAGTGGCTCTAAAGTTTCCTACACAATAACAATTCAAACCACAAATTAGATTAATTATGTGAATGGTTGACGAGATAGACTAGTAAATAGAAACTTATATACTATAATTTAGAAATGATCAATTTAACATCAAAATCACTATATTGAAATATATTATATCAAAAACACAATTCTTGTTTACCTCAAGTCTTGTTCTCTTTCTACAAGACGTTCTACATATGATTGTCCCTTAGGATGATCAGGAGTCCTCGTATAATGAAATGGTCCCACATTCGTCACATTGTTGAATCAGGCAGAGGACTATAGAAGGTAAAATAAAAATGATACAAATTAATTAACATATAATTGTTGACAAATAATCATATTTACTAAACATATATCTACTCCTATCTAAATGTAAATATTCACAATATAAAATAAACACATACCTATTGTGATACTTCTACACTAGAGAGGCTCATGATGGATGAAGCAGCTAAGATGGTTTCCTATATAAAAAATGACAATAATGTAGCACAATTTAAATGCAAGTGCACATATAATCATAATGTCGAGAATATAAAAAAACATATACCTGTTGTGCAACTTCTTCCAATGGGTCAGGCTCAGTCAACATGGTTGTAAAAGTATTGGGTTGTTGCATAAAAATACAAGATTACATTAGATTATCAATCTATGTACATGTATTTAAACATAATAGATTTCAAAAATTAACATCTAAATAATAATTTAAATGATACCGTATACTGAGTCTCTAAGCCAAATGAAATGGTTGACGATTGTGTAGCCTCCTGCACTTGGGAAATCTGGTCCTTTGTTAGCAACTATTAAAGATTCTGGCACACAAACATATATTAGTACAAATATCTCTTATAAAATATGAAAGAATTTAGATAAAAAACACTATGAAATTATTTTAAGTCTTATCGATGCTTCCACATCATCTCTGCCACGCAATGTATCTCCTGGAAATGGACCACTTAATGCTCTATCAACTCCTGCATATGACATATCATGGACGTCATAGTCGGATGTGTTTATTGGAGCCTCATTGGACTATCGAAGAGGACCCAAACATATATTGTGGCACATGATGCAATAATGGGCACAAAAATATGTGTCGGAGAGGAGGGTGTACTAGTCGAAACTGATGCATCAGGTGCATCACCATCATGTTGGGATGTATCAAGGGCATCACCATCATGATGGGATGCACCGTCATACGACTACACAACATGAGAGATCTACGTGATAAAATGATCACTCAATGCATGTATGGAAAAAATGCTTTGACTCCCTACATCTAAAACAATCTTGGGGTAAGGTACTGGAGCTAGGGAAGAAATCTAGGGAAGCAATAGGCAGAGTAGGAAGAATTGGGGTGGCTCGATGTGCTCTGGGTCTATCTTGTGGCATCCCTTTACCCACACCCTGGAAATATCACATATCAAAGTAATTGACATGCCTCCCTAGGACAAACTCAACATATATTTTTTGTAGAAAATACTAAGGGACGTCAAGATTATTGTTGGGTGGTTTATCAAAAACCATCCATCAACCTTTCCAGAAATTATCTAATATACCTCTATGTGTGCACCATTTAATTGAAAATTTTGGCTTTTGCACATCTACAGGTTGTCCTGTTTTGGGATTGATGAACAACTAGGTTAATTAGGCTTTATCAATATCAAGTGCCCTCACTTCATCATATGATAACCCATTGGCATAATGTTTCCTTTGGGACTCTCACCACTTTGCAAACCTATTATGCTCATTTGTCAGAGTTTCAATATTTGAAATGATTGTTTCTAAATTATTTTCCATATCTTATAGCTCAAAGAGTGTCTCATAGGATAGATTCATGTATTGTGGGCACGTTTTGGTTTAGAAACATCGGTGGCAGTGAAGGAGAATTTGCAGGGTTTTCATCTTGAACGAGGTTGAGATCAACCATTCTTAAGCTTATTTGTTGATGAAAATTTTAAAAATTAACAATCCTTTTAATTAAATAAAAAACCTACTCAAAACCTATTTTTGACTAAAATTCATAAAAAATAATGTAAAACTAATATAAAATTGAAGAAAAACATTAAAATTTATAAATACCTATGAAATTTGGGTGATTTGAGCAAAAAATACAATGCCAAACGGATATCTGAGTCACTCAAATGATAACACGCGCGAACAAAGAAAATGAAAAATGAAAAATAACTCTCGAGTTTTTTTTATGCCACAAGAAATGAATATCCATTTAGTTTTTGTTGTTGTTTAAACTCGTTGGGACCTGACTTAAATATAGTATGAGCGTACATTTAACATATTTATTATTATATTAGAATATAATATGAGTGTAAATTTAATATATATATTATTATAGTATATTGTATTATAATATAATATAATAATAATATATAATATTACAATACAATACACTATATTATATTATAATATAATATGATATTATATTATATGTCATATATATTATATTATATATTCTATCAAAAAATATACTATATTATATTATATTATAATATTTATATTATAATATGTCAATGGGGTTTTGCTTAAATGGCAAGGACATATGGTTCTCAAGATGGAGATCCATGTTCAAATCCCCAAAAGTGACATCTTAAGTTGGAATTCCAAGTGGTAGCTCTTGGACTTCCTTTGTGGCTTCTAAGTTGAATAAAATTGAATAAGTGGTTCTAAGTTGAATATTTTGATGGGGAGGGGGTCCCCCTTGTGACATCCATTGGTGTGGGGCCAATCTAAATAATCCCTCCTTTATCGATAAAAAAATAAATATTATATTATAATATATTTAATATTATATAATAATATAAAAAAACATGAGCATAAATTTAACATATTTATTATTATATTATATTATAATATAATATAATAATATAATATATTATAATATAATATAATAATATAATATATTATATATATTATATTATATTATAATATAATAATATAATATATTATATATATTATATTATATTATAATATAATAATATAATATATTATATATATTATATTATAATATTATAATATCATATAATATATTATATAAATTATAATATAATATAATATAATATATATATTTATTATATAATATTATATTATAATAATATAATATTTATATTATTTTATAAAATTATATCATATAATAATATAATATTATATAAAATTATATCATATAATAATATAATACTATATAAAATTATATTATATTATATTTAATATTATATAATAATATAAAAAATAATTTAATATAATATATTCATGCTAGACCCGACCAAATTAAAAAACAACTTAAACTAAAAGGATATTCATTTTGTAACGAATATCCGTTTTGGAACAGATACCTGTTTTGTAATGGATATCCATTCAAATTTGGTGTTTGCTATGACACCATGTACTTTTTAGCCGAGCTTAGAAAAAGTCAAAGTGAATTTTTTGTATTTTTGGGCAAGTTAAAAATGCCTTTTTTTCACATTGGCACTTTTTGGACCCCCATGATCTTGCACAAACTCATTTCATTTCATGGATGTTTAGATCAATATTTGTTGTTGTGTATTCTAGTCATGTCTTTATTTACTATCCATGTGTGTTTATGGTATTATGTTTATAGAAGAGTTATATTAGTTCCTGGTAAATGAATTCAACGCTCTGATCTTTGACACACATTGTCTCTAAATTTTTATCCAATCTATGGTTATAATTTTTGAGCATCATATGCTTTCAAAACCCATATAAGTTTCCAAAATTTTGGATAAATCACTATTAATATTGTTGGTTTATTAAGCATTGAGATTATGTATCATAATAGTTTGGTGGGTTTGTGTGTATATGGGCATCACCCATTAGGAATACACCAATTTCATGCTCAAGTAACCTTTATGCATTTTCTGCAAATTTCTTTTATTTGAACCCAGATGAATTTAGCAGTCCTTTGCTCAATCATTGTCTTGGTTGTGTTTGTTGTATGAGAGTTAATTTTGGTGTCCAAATCTCTGCATTTGTTTTTTTTGTTGTAGGAATGTAAAGATTTATATTATTTGGATTTTTTCCAATCTGGTGTTGTTATACTGAAATCTTTGTTGGTATTCTTGAAAACAATTTATGCTAAGGTATAGAAACAATGATTAATTTATGATGTGTAGAAGATTGTTAAATACTAAAATACCAGTAATAACAAGAGAATGCAAAAATTAACAAGTTCAACTTTACTTTTATATGGCTAAACAAATAAGATATAATACTAAATATTAAAAAAATGCTATATGAGAAAACAACCATAATTTAAGAAAAAACACATTAACAAAACCAATGCCTTCATTTAACAAATAACAACAAAACCGTTTTAGAATGAAAAATTAGGAAATAACCATTTATTATATGTTTCTTTAAATATAATTAAGAATTTGTTTGAAATTTGGAAAATTAGGAAATAACCATTTATTAAATGTTTCTTTAATTATAATTAAGATTTTTTTTAAAATTTAGTTAGAATATAGTATTGTTACGTTTTCAACATAATTTGGTACTTAATTGAGATTTAGTTGATGAATAATATAATATTATCATCAATAGTTATTTATGTTATCAATTCAAGTATTTTCTATAGAAAAGAAATGGTAATATGGTAACTTTGTCTATCAATGATTCATTTAATTAACACATTGGCTAGTTGTTATTAAGTTATTGTTATATCAAATTTGATAATATCACATTGTTTTTTATTAGTTAAGAAGGGGAAGGGCCCTGATCCCATGGTTACACAACTAGAACAACAAATAGAGAAACAGGTTGGGAAAGATAGCACCAGCCAAAACCCGAAAATAGCAACAAACTAAATTTAGAAACTAAAATTGTAACCACAACACCATAATAAGCTTAATAAAAAATAGAATACCAATACTAATCCAACTTATACTGTGTAGACCATTAATACGATTTACCAAAGTCCAACATGTACTTAACCATAACAACTTTCTATAATATAATAGTAGTGTTGATGGTGAAAATGACACAAACAACATTAAACTTAATATCTCTACTCTATTTCTCCTGAAAAAGAAAGACAACATTTAGTAGCCTAACTCCCAAGGTCCTGGTAGTTGGTTCTCAACTGTCTAGTGTCACTCAATTGGTCCATGCAATTGTAATATTCAAGGGGCCTTTGCTGGTAATAAGGAATGCAAGCAATGATAGATTCGTCAATCTGTACTTAACGAAAAGGGGCAGGTTTAAATAAAAAGAAAAAGATAGATCAAGGCATACATCAGTGAAACATGAATAAAAATTATCTAATATCCAGACATATATTTTCAAAAAATAATGTTCCTCCAATAGATCAAGAAAACCATAACATGATGCAATTTACAGAACAATCCATACTATTGCATGCATCTATGGTGATTAGTTTAACCATCACAATCACACACCATAATACTTTAAAGATTCAAAAAGAACAAACTCTCATTCGTTGCTAAAATCATAGATCAATAGACATTTAACAATTTAATCCATAGAAAATGACAATCTTTAAATCTGGTTCCTTCAATTGATTCTCATCAAATAAGAAACACTTATGCTTCAGCAAACTCACTAGCATACAGAGAAATTATGATTCATTAACCTCATCCAGTAAACTAAATTCAAACATAATACTATGTAAAAACTCATACTTGTATTCAACTGTAACTAATAATAACAAAGTATCTTTGCAAAGCTATAAAATTCCTATCTCCTACTATCAGGTGGCCAATTTTATTCACATTAGCCGACCCTTACAATATGGTACCCCAAAAGTATATATAGAAGTACAAAGCATAAAATCCTCTCAATCAAAATTGAGATCCATAATTTTAGGAACTGAAAATTTCTTGGAAACTCAGATCGGTTGATCTCTAGTTCCAACGTTAATTACAAGAGAGAATAAAAGAAAAAGGGAAAGAAGTCATGCGCCCAAAAGACTGCCACTCATCCTTGTGTAGTTTTATCTAGAATGTATTCATCATAACTGGAGAAGAACTGTTGAAGAATATTCACATCCAACCCATCAATCCAGATGTCCTCAAATTGAATTCTCTTAAGTTCTATGGAATCAAACTCCTTCATGTCTTTCAACTTAGTCAATTCCCTTCTTGCAGCCTTTACTTCTTCCCTGATATCCATCAATTTATCTAATATTAGATCTTCTCCATCATCTTCCTTTTGCATAACCTCTTGAAATCTACTATCCCATTTCTCTTTTAACAGACTTAGAGGTAGACCCTCCTTAACCGGTATATCAACCTTAACTAGAATAGATACAACAACTTCTAGTTCATCAAGTTGTTCATTTAACTCCTTACTAGCATCCTAAACTTCACTCCTATGCTTATATATAAAATTAGATCTGAGTCGGATTATACTAGAGGTCTTCTCCAAGAAGTCTACATTGTCTTCCTCAAGGATTGACTGCTCAAGAAGAGTGGACCTTGGCAATTCATTGATATCCTTTATTTTCTAAACATATCCTCTATATTCTTCCTCTTGTTGTTCCAATGTTTCAGCATGGTGCTTCATCTCTTCTATTAGCTCTAATGCCATCTTGTGGATCTCAAAAATACTTACCAGCACCTCGCCTACCTCCTGATTAAGCTTATCTGTCCACCTGTCCATCATCCCAACCTTATTCTTTACTTGTACCAGATCATCCACCTCTCTTTTGTTGAGCAACAGTCGTGTCTCTAAGGCAGCAAGTTGTGATCTAGGAGCAGAAATATCCTTCAAAAAGGTGTGTAGCTGATCCAATTGAGCTTTGAGCTCATCCTTTCTTTGCTTGTCCTTCATCAATCTTGACTTAGTGGATGGTGCTACAACATCAATCAGGTTCATCTGCTGATTTCTTGTAGGCCTTCCCAAATTGAGAGTGCCTAATTGATAATCAGTGACCTGCATATCTCCCACATCCTTATCCACTATTGGTATTGCACATTCTGCAAAAATTTCACCTACCTCAATTAGCCTTGTGGAATGAAGAATCCTAGCCTTCTTCTTGGGTCTCTCCTGTTCAATTTCTTTTATCATGTCATCCCAATTAAAAGGTTGTGGGGGAGCTATTAGTTTCTTTTGAAGATCAAGCTTCAACCAAGTAGGAGCACTTCGATTAGTAGCCATTATAGTAGAAGAGGAGGCAACATTCCTAGAGGATAATGGTTGTAGTACATTAACCCTAGGTTGAGAATCAACCTCTCGTGTATTTTGTTGTTCTCTCTCTACATTTTCTTGTGCTAGCTTTTCAACTTCTTCTTTGTCCTTCTGCTCTTGCATCCTCTTATCCTCTTGTTCCTTATCCAATCTTTCCTCTTCCAACCTCTTCTCCTCAAGTAGCTTGTTTCTTTCTTCTTCCAAAACCTTGAGTCTATCTGAGGCCTCCTTCTCCTTTTGTTCTTGTTTAGCCAGCTCCTCAACATATTTCTCCTTTTGCAAGCGTTTTGTTTCCTCCTTTTTCTTGTAGGCTTCTTCAATTATTTTGAGTTTAGCCTCAAGGGCTTCTCTTTCTCTCCTCTTTTTAGTCTTTTCCTCTTCTAGCTCATGGATATTCTGCACCATATCCAGCTTGTCATTTTCTTCCTTTGTCTTGATCTCATGCTCCTTTTGCTTCTGTTGCATTATTACTTCATCGGCTCTTTGCTTAGCCTCCAATTGTTGTTGTTGAAGTAATGCATCAGCTTGTGCCTTAGCATCTATTTCCTTTTTGTTTTTTTATAGATTTTGCATGTGCCTTAGCATATGAAGCTTTATTTGATTCCTCAAACAATGCCCATTGATCCTCTCTTGTTAACACATTCTCAGTTTCCTCTAGAGGCATCTCTTCTCGTGCATCCTTTTTTGATAAGGTCTCATCGCAATCTATTTCAATATCATGGATCTCCATCTCTACTTCTTTTCCCTTTAAGGTCTCAACTACATCATGGAGTGTACCCCTAGGCATCTCTCCACCTTGTTGCTCTGTAGGAGGGACTTGAGCAGATGATTCACCCATTACTGGTGTTGAAGCCACAGGTCGTGTTGGGGAATCCTCCTCATGTATTCCAGACAAATCTTGGGTCGGGGCTTCAAGCTCAAATTCTTCAACATTAGGAGGAAATAATTCCAATGGTTCCTTGGGATGCATTTTCCTTTTGATTCTCTTATACCCTTTCCCCTTTTTAGAAGTTGAACCCCCAGGAGTTTTAGCTCTGAGCTCAACCCATTGGATACTCCTATCTAAGACTGGTCTTCCTATTTCCTTGATGTCAATTATCTCCTCAGCATCCCAATCTACTGGGTCCAAAATCTTAGTACCTATATTCAATGCCTCATATGAAGGATCCAACACTACCCCATCATCTATTAATGTATCAGGAATATCAACCTTCACCCCAAATTCCACCAAAAGTGGGACAAACAACCTTTCATAATTTCTCTTCCTGAGGTCATATTCATCTTGGAGATCACTCCAGAAGTCCTCCAGTAGGTTGAAATTTATGTCAAAGACTGAAGCAAGCAATGCATTCATCTTTTTCTTTGGATCAAAGTGCTTCCGGGTAGTATATAAGCCCAACTTCAAATGTATCAACTCACTACAAACCACCTTAGCTCCCACAAGGTGTGGGCAACTATACTCACCCAATTGCATGGGGAACTTGTGACAACTTGGTTTATGTTTTATTCCAAATCTGACATTGACCCCAAAATCTTGGTAAACAAACTCCATCAAGACCACTCTATTGCTGCAACACCTGGGGAGCAAGTGAGGATTACCCTCAAACCCATCCAGCCTAAAATAAGTAAATTTGGGGTACTGGATATACCAATACCCCCATTTTGTAATGAATTCCATGGCCTCTTGGCTCATTCTACACCCTACATTTCCATTAAGTTGGTTAGTAACCACATACAAAAATGCATCATTAACTCTTCTAAAGTGTAACTCAAAAATCTGTAGGGAGAGCTGGTCATAATGGTGCCAAACTTTGTTTTTCTGATCATCTTCTCCCAATACTCCTACTCTGTTTAATCCTAGAAAGATGACTTTGCTTGTTGCTGCATAGACAACATAAGAGGTCATAAAGAAGCTCTTATTTTCCCTTACTCTGGTCAGTTGATCATGTATGCTATCTGAGATAATCATAGGCCAATCAAATTGTTGTCTACCATCAAAGATTGTCTGAATGAATGGAAACATTCATTCCTTAAAATGAAAGGAATCCCTTTTTCCAAAGACCCTAGACAACATCATTATAATATATGATACCTCCTTGTAGAACTCTGCCCTTTTTGGCTGATTTGAGAGCTTTTCTAGGGATTTCTTCTCCGTTCTTAACCATTTTTTGTTTAAGTGAGCCTTATTGGTCTCCTTGTGATTGCTATATATCTCCAAGGCTTTTGCCTCATTCAATTGTGCAAGATTCTTTGGACTAGGGAAACTGAACATAAGTTAAAACATTTGAGGAGTTAAGTCTATGATTACATTATCTTGTGAATCTACACATTGTCTGGTGGCTGGATTGTAAGCTCCAACTGCTGTCATTATCAATTCAGGGTATTCAATTGATATAGGAAACGCAGTGATGTGAGCCAAACTAGACTCAACTATCCTTCTAGTTCTCCCTATTACGTCCTCAGTAAATGTCTCTAAGTACAACTCCTCATAATTGAATGGACCTAGATTTGTGTCAGTTACATCGTCCCAATCAGATTCCACCTTGCTAATAGTGACAGCAGGACCCCTATGGTTATACTTCAAGGTATAAGGGAGCTGCTCTGGTTTAACCTTCTTAGGCTTAGTTACTACCTTTGAAGTTTCTACAGGTTGACTCCTCTGAGAAGCCTCTCCTGCAATAAAACCTTAAATTAGATCTATAAGAAATATAACCAAATATGACTTAGAGATCTTGTCCTTCTATATAGACCGAAGGTGGAACCAAGCAGGAAACATCCTAAAAAGTCTCTCTTAAAAAATATTGTCGGGATCGGGACCGGAATAGGCTTTGAGTTTATAATAATAATATGGTGGGACCGGAGTCGGAGTTGGGATGGTAACCGAAATCGGAATCGGAATCGGAACGAGAATCGATTCGGTTCCATGAAGAATTTTCAATTTTATGTTCGGTTCTGGTTCCAGTTCCGACTACATTATCAACATTCTGAAAGCCTATTTCTTACTGCAAGCAGAGTTGGAGATGGGATGGAAACGAAATCGATACTTATTACAAAACATGGATCAAGATCAAAATTGATTCCGGTTCCGGTTCCACTCAAAATAATCATGACGTCACAAGTAATTTTAACAAGATGACAAATAACATCATAATCTAAAGACAAGGTCATATCAAATGGTGAAGGGGCTTAAAATAATCCATATGAGATCATCCCCATATGACCATGAGAAACCGTAGCAATTAGGGAATTATTTTCAGTTTAAACAGAAACACACCAAAAACCTTAATTTACAAATCCTCATCCTCAAACAATTAGGGCACAAATTTAACCTTGTTCAAACTAATCAGATTGACTCATAATAGAACTTCTAAGTAAAACCATAAATAGCAAACCTTACAAACATAAAGCATAAATTAATTACACCATTATAAACCTAGGGCATAACGGTACGGTCATGATTAAAATGTGAAAATGACTGTGACAAAACAAACAAACGAGAAACCAAAACACAAGAAAAGCCAAAGCGAAAACAAGAAAATCAAACAAAAGAGAAGAAAAACGAACAACAAAGCTCACAAGAAAATCGAGAGTCACGAATTTGCGAGCAACCAACGATCGAACAAAAGCAACTAGCGAAAAAAAATGAAAGAGAAGAACATAAACCCTACCTAAAAACACAAATAAATAGGTTAGCCCTCTAAAGTGATTCCACCCGTAATTATCTCCCTTTCGACCAAATCACACGCCCAACGCTCCACTGCAATCTCTAGTTCGCTCTTGATCTTTTAAACAATGATGATAACCCCCAGTTAATCCCTAATTAAGGTTAAAACTGCAGCTTCATATGTGCATGGCACCCATAATCAATGCCATAAATGCGACATATCAAAGTTGGAACTACAGAGGGAACTGGCACATTACTGTTGTGCGACTTTAGTAAAGTCAAACAACCCAAAACGGCGGGAGTGGAATTGGAGTGGGAATTGATTTAGAAAATTTGTCCAAGTTTCGCATTTGGTTTCGTTCCGGCTCCGGTTCCACCAACAAAGAAGAAAGCGAAACAAAAAGTCAAATAAAAACATGAAGACCAAAACGAGAAAACCCAAAATAAAACCTAAGTCCAAACGAACAAAAGAAAAGGCAGAGGCGGAGGCGAAATGAACCTTTACTTAGAAACCATGAATAACCTCATACCTAACTTCCACTCCGGCTCCAGCTCCAACAAAGACAAAACTAAAGGACTACAAAAAGACCGTCAGGACTGGGACCAAATGAAATATTTGAAACAAGTTTCAAAACCCGATTTAGTTCTGGTTCCGGTTCCAACAAAAGAAACAAAAAGAAAAACCTAGTGTTGGAAAAAAATAACTCCAAACTTTGTTTGAAAAATGAGCAAGGACAAAAATAAAAAGGGGGGCCCATTTTGACTAAGGTAAAATATGGGGTGGTTATGCAAGGCATAACAAATGGTGACTCAGCTGGGAAAATGGTTTACCCATTTTCAAGACATCCAAAAAAATTCACTCACCCCAAAACCACTTGGCTTATGAAGCATGTTAACTTGAATAAGATCAGATATATAGGATAAGATTGAGCTGGAATCTCATATGTATGTGCTCATGAATATTTCTGAATCTGAGTGTGTGTGTATATTGTGCATCATTCTTTATAGATACTTTCTTTACTCTTGAACAACTATACCTAAGATTCAAACTACATAGGTTGAGTCCTTTAACTATCGTGCAATGAAATCCTAGGTATTGCTTTGCTGCTAGACAGGCATCCATAGCCCCGACGGAGATACATCTAGTTCTCTCAAAAAATTGCTCTACTGCCAGACAGGTGTCCATAGCCCCGATAGAGATACTTGATTCACCCATTTGATATTGAGCTTGTCTTTTCTTTCTTTCTTTTCTCTCTTTTTTTTACTTAAGCTTCACTCGTGGAAATCTTTTATGAACTTCCCTCAATACTCAGATACAATTGATCTGAAATGTGGGTTGATAACTACAATGGATTTCATGATAGTGTTGGAATCAGATTTTTCACTTGAATCAAAAGGTAAATCCACCCTAAAATAGATAGGTATTTATTTAGGTAGATGTTATCTAGTTTGGTGACAGATTTTTTATCATAATTCATGAGATATTCACAGTGTATCTTCTACCCCTAATAACTTTTCAAACCAACATTAGAATGGTCATAAAACATGAGTTTCATAATGAAATCCTTTTCAAAGATTCTAATGAAAATACTTAAACCAATTTCTCTCCTAGTGCCTATAGCATACTTTGAATAATGACCCCTTGTCTTGAGATGGACAGAAATGAAGATCCCCAATGAAACAAGACAAAACAAAAAAAACAAAGACAAAGAAAAGAACAAATAAAACAAACAAAAACAAACAAAACAAAAAAAACAAAAAACAAACTTAATGACATATGATACAATATAATACATTCTTTAAAAACATCAGACCTTTCATGAACCAAAATAGTGTTTAAGAAACTGACCATTAATTGGTAATGGAACAGGCTCTCCTGTTAAGGTACTTAAACGAAAAGCATTATTGCCTAGTATCTCAGCCACTTGATATAGACCTAACCAGAGTCTATCAAAATTCTGGTGATCTACCTTCTTCTCTCTGGCTTTATCCCATAGTAGCATAGGATCTGATATCCTAAAGGATTTTATCTTGTCCCTTTTGTCAAACCAACGTTTGACGACAACCTGATGCTTAGAAAATTGTTGCAAAGCATCATCTCTTTGTTCCTCCATGTTAAGCAAATTAAGTAACCTAACCTTGATCCTATCGTCCGTGGTATAAAATTCATGCATAAACTTAAGAACAAGTATCTGTAAGTGGATTGGGAAGACTGGGTCTTGGCCATAGACTAACTTAAAAGGCGAATTTCCTAGAGCTGCTTTGATTCGGGTTCGATCTGCCCATAGGGAAAATCTCAACTGGGTGTGCCAATCCCTAGGATTGCTTTCTAACAACTTTATTATTACTTCCAACAGGTTTTTATTAATGGACTCAACCACTCCATTTCCCTGAGGGTAGTAATTGGATGAATACTTCAAAATAATTTTATGTTCATAAGCCCATTGAATGAATTCAGCTGAAGAAAAAGCAAGGCCATTATCACATACCAAGGCAAATGGAACTCCAAACCTGGTGGTGATGTTCTCAGTCAAAAATTTCATAACCACCTCCGTGGTGTTGTTTTTGTAGGGTTGGGCCTCGGTCCAGTGTGTACAGTAGTCAGTTGCAGTCAAGATGAACTTGTGACCTGTAGAAGAATTGGGATTAATGACACGTACAAAGTCTAGTGCCCTTTGAGCAAACGGCCTTACCTCATACACTGGATGCAAAGGCATTGTCAGATTTCTTTCCCTGGGTGCATAAGGCCAATAATAGCCTGATCTAAGAATTTGATGAGCCAAAGAATCTATAGATCCATGCCCTATACCATGTCTTCCATGGAACTCTGAAATGGCATGTTTTGCCTCTTGTTGATCCAAACAGCGCAAGTAAATCCCTTGAAAGTTCTTTCTGTAGATAGAGCATGTAGTGAGCACTCTTCATCCTCAAAGCTCTTCTCTGAGTAGCATTCATTCCTTCTGGACATCTCTTATTGAGGAGGAAGAAGATCAAGTCCGTGTACCAGGGATCCTTAGTAAATGACTAGACAGTGTACTGCTGATAGGTGATATTCTTGTCCACATCTGTCATTGCTTTTGATAAACCCTGCCCTCAGACGAGTTTCATCGAATGAATCTCTAAGTAAAACTCTTGCAAAATAGCCATCCACTTTCCTCTGCGCTCTCCCAATTCACTTTACATAAGGAGAGACTTCACAGCTGGATCCAGAATTATGGCCATTACTTGACTTCAAAGAATGTAATGGTTGAACTTCTTTACCACTCGAACCAATGCAAAGGCTTGTTTCTCCAAGGGCGGGTATCTAACCTCTGCATTCTTAAATGGAGAGCTCATGAAGGCAATAGTTCTTTCTTCTCTCTCTCCTCTTCGTTGTGTTAACATAGCTGCACATGAATGGTCAGATGCGAAAGAATAGATATAAAAAGGCATTAGATAATATGGGCTAGTCAACATAGGTGCCTCAGATATTGACTGTTTGATCTGCGAGAAAGAAGATTTAGCCTCATTTCTCCACTCTATTTTCGCATCTTTCTTCATCATCTCATTAAGAGGTTTGACAATCTCTGCTAACCTTGTTATAATTTTTCTAACAAATTAATCCTTCTGAAGAAGGATCTCATTTCTTTCTTGTTGACTAGTCTCATCAATTTCAAGATAGCCTCCACTCGATCAGGGTCTATGGATATCCCTTCTTCTGATATGATGTGACCTAAGATTTTCCCTTCAGATACTCCAAATGCACACTTTTTTGGATTGAGGGAGACACCATAGCTTATACATTTCTTGAGAACCTTTTCCAGATCTACAGCATGGTCTTCCCAATTCTTGGAGAAGATGGTTAAATCATTCACATAAATAATTATACACTTTCCTATCAAATATTTGAAGGCTACGCCCATTTTTCGTTGAAAGGTTGCTCCAGCATTGATAAGACCAAATGACATCCTCCGATAGGCAAATGTGCCCCATTTGGTGGTGAAAGTGATCTTCATTCTATCCTCATGATTGACAAGGACCTGATTGTACCCAGAATAACCATCTAAGAATGACATCATCTAGGACCCATTAACCTTTTGTAGAACTTCATCAAGAGAGGGTAGTGGATAATTATCTTTCTCAGAGGCTTTATTTAGATTCCTAAAATCAACACATAGTCTGATCTCACCGTTCTTCTTGCATACAGGAACTAAATTTTCCACCCACGTAGAATGTCTAACAAAAAATATTATTCTTGTAGATAGGAGCTTTTGTACCTCCTTCTGAATCAGGGGCTCAATCAAAGCATTGACCGGGCATTGTTTTTGATGGAAAGGCTTGGATTCTGGCTTGAGAGGTATGGTATGTGTGATCACCAAAGTGTCAAAAGTTTTTAGGTCATCATAAATCCAAGCAATGGTTGCGATGTTCTGTTCCACAACTTTGATTATCTTGTCCTTAATTTTTTGAGGACAGGTCTTTCCTATAAGTACATTCCTTTTAGGGCCTGAGTGAGTCAGATTGACAAATTCATATTTCCCTCCATCACTCTCTATGGGTACCCTTTGATGAGCCCATGGGTCAAAATCAAATATTCTCTCCAAAGCTACCATCCCTTTTGAAATAATATTACTTCAAATCCATTATCCCTTCTTCACCATCCTTCTCAGGATCCCAATCTTCTTGATCTCTTTCTGATTCATCTATTATTTGTCCTTCGAAGACATCTGAACTTGCCAGAAAGGCCAATATATGTTGATCGTCATCGAATACTTGAAAATTTCAGACATTATCAGGGACAGCTGGGACTAAAATTAATTCAACTAAAAATATCTTTATATTAGAGTCGTGCATGGGTTCCAATGTGCTAGCAGCAACGACAAGGACATCTTCAATTTGATTAGCTTCTCTAGGGATCAGAGTAATCCCAAAAGCATCAAAGTATTCAATTAAGTTCCAAACTCTATTTTTGCACGTAGCCAATATTTTTTTATGACATGTATACTGGCTACATACCTGTTTTACGATTACTTTGGAATCCCCCATGATAATGAGAGCAGTGACCTTATTTTTATGAGAAAACATAAGTCCACAAGCAAGTGCTTCATACTCAGCCATGTTGTTTGTGCAGCCAAACTACAACCTGTAAGATGCAAAGTAAGTTTTCCCTTTCAGGTTGGTTTGTTCAATCCCTGCTCCACTTCTTGCCTTGGATTTGGAGCCATCAAATTTAAGACTCCACAATTGGTCTTTAACTGGGAGCTCTTTCTTTTTAGGGATGATAAGGGATGACTTACTTGGGATATGTGGTGGCTCAAAATTTTGTTGGTTATCAGAAATTAACTTGGGGCAAGGCTCACTTGAAGACTTTTCTATATTCACAGCTTGTTCAAGAATTACTTCCTGGATAACTTCTTGGATTAGATTGCAATCTAATTCATTTTTTATTAATGCCTTGAGCATTGGTAGAGTATCTAGGGTAGGTGTATCAGAAAATAACTCAAACACCTCAATTTCTTCTTGAATCTTAGAGCATAGCGCCTGAGTCTACTCTACTAGTGAGGAATCTTCCTCTTGAGAAAGGCTAGTCCTAGTGAGAATGGTAGCATCCTTAACTTTAAAAGAAAACTCATTGATGGGTGTTTGGGGATTTTCTTGACATATTTGTTGAGGATAGCCTATATGATTTAAGATATCTAGGCATGGTAGGAATGTTAACTCCGAATGATTGTGATAATGAATCCTACACCAATTAGGAAGCAACAAACTACTCAAATTAGTTTCTTCTCCTAATACCAGTCTATCTTATTGAAATCTCCTTATTAGAACTTGTTGGTTGATACAGATCATTGGGTCACTCTATTCTAGGGGCAATGTATCCTTGGGATTTAGTTCAAAGAAGGTGAGTACTTCATCTTGCTTGTAAACTCCTATTTCTGTCTCAAAATATGCTACTTCATTTGAAGCATTATATTATGTAATCATATGCTTGAGCCTTGGTTCACTCTCAATCCTTATCTGCATTGCTACCCCCTTCCGAGGTAACCACATGTGAGAGAAATCCAAGGACAAATATCCCCCAATACTTTTCATTGACTCCCAACTTAGGAGCATACCATATGTCTCTAGGATGTCAACCACTTGGATATCTATGTAGGTTTGGATCCTTGGATCTGATCCAACCTATACATGCATGTTCTTTAATTCTCCTACAACATTGACCTCAATTTTGTCTAACTGTATCACTTTCTTATTGGTCGAGATAGGATTTAATCCTAACTTCTTACATATTGAAAAGGGCATAACATTACCCGATGCTCCAGAGTCCAACAAATAGCTATTCAAATTCTTTCCAAAAATCCTTGAACGTAAAAGAAAAGGTGGGGTATTGGTCTTACCTTTATAGATGGTTGCATTTGTCTCCTTCACTGGAGTCACTTTACCTTTTCCCTTTATGCGGACTGCCTCCTCCAAGGCCTTCAATACCACTTCACGTTGAGTCGAGCACCACTTCATGATGTCAAAGAATGATAATGATGTCTTATGTCTCTATAGTTCTGCAATAAAATCAAATTCTGAATCATTCCTCACTTGATATTTAGAAAAAGGAGGCGGATTGCCTCTATTCTGAGGATCAGAAGGTTCCTTTGGTGGTGGTGGGTTATTATTTTCATTTTGGTCAGGTGGGAGCATATTGTTTGGGGGTGCAAATGTTGTAAATGGGCCCTTATTCTGATTTCTCAGGAAGTGATCACCTTTGGAATGGAAGGCTTGGGCATCATACACATCTTCCTCTAGCTCATTATCTCCCTACATGGGTAATTGGTATGTCTCATCAATAGTCTCAAAAGTTATAGCAGTACTTAGTGGCCCATTATCCTGATTGGAATTTCCTACTGGAGGATGGGAATCAGCTTGTGCAATCTTTACCATTTTCTCCATTTTTGGGCAATTAACCTCAGAATGTGTTGCAGTATTGTGTAGCCTGCACCAATTAGTCATGAAATTAAGGTCAACCACATTAGTAGTATGTGATCTATTCTCACCTAACTGATAATTATGAGAAACTCCCCCATTGTTAGGTCTAGTATTCCACTACCTATTGTTGTTGTTAGACCTTTGGTTATATCCTCTGTTCTAATTTTGGTAATTTTGATTAGAGGAGTTCTGATTCTGGAAGTTCCATTTGGTGATCTGATTCATATTCTAATTGGAGTAATTCCCCTGGTTGTTGTAACCTCCCTGGTTCTGATAATTCTGGTTTTGGTTGTGAGGAGGGTTATGCCTAAGTTGTGCCATGTCATTAGACATTTGAGATAGAGTCTTTTTGAGAGTTTCTACCTCATTGGTTAGTTGAACAGTTTGTTCATTTTGCACATTCTGCACTATGGATGGGGAATGAACATGTGTTGATCCTCCCACCTATTTTTGTTGATTTTGAAGTTGTTGGGAAGAATCTTGCATGCTATTTCCGAAAAAGGGTATGGTAGGTGGGGCTTGCAACTCAGACACAGGTTTGTATTGGGAGTAAGACATCCCTAAGACAATATTGTACAATGGTGGGTTAGGCATCTGATAACCCATGGGAGGAAGAGTTGCTCCTAAACCTCCTGATTGTAGACTTATCCATTGTTGCAATTTGATGGCTAAATGATACACTTTAGACAAAGAGTCAATTTCATTGGGCTGATAAGTTCTCTGCAAGAATATACCAATCAAGGGATCAACAAATCTTAAATACGCTTGAATGACAATATTCTCAGCTACTAAGTAAGGATCTTGCAGCCTGCGAAACATCCTTTGGAATCTATTGTTGAATAGAGGCAATGGCTCATGATCTTTTCTTATGGTGGAAAACTGGTGATACAAGATGGCAGGGTCTATGTAGACCCGAAATTGATTAATGAATGTGTTTTCTAAATCTGTCCAGCCTAGAATAGATCCCTAGGGCAGATTTAAGTACTAGTTATATGTCATGTCCCCTAAGCAATAAGGAAACAATCTACATACCACGTCTTCATGAGCCACTTGAGCATGGGTACAAGCATCTTTGAATGCTTGTATATGCTCCTCAACACTTCTTAATTCCCCATGCATGTACTTGGGACAAAAAAAAATTGGATTCTTCGGTAGCTAATGGATTCCCCCTGGAATAGTCCCTAGTGGAGAGGGGTTATTCACAAAGTAAGGCATGGGTAGGATTGATTGAGCAGGTGATGGTGATATAGGTCGAACTGGTGGCGACACTGGCGGAATCGGTGGTGGTGATGTAGGTTGGACTGGTGGTGATACTAGCCAATCCAATGGTGGTGATGTAGGTTAGACCGGTGGTGGTGTACATGGATTTGGTTGAAATCCAGGTGGATTAAGCAGTGGTGGAAACAGTGGAATCAAAATTCTATGAGCATGGGGTCTAGGTCTAACCGGGGTTTGGAGTTCTTCTAATGGATCAGGGTCAGTAGAGGATCAGAGAATCCTCCAGTACTTCTCTGATGAGAATGACACAATGCAAGCCAACTTGTTCCTTTAGGCACTCCTTCTAGCGCCAGATCTGTTGATGGTGAAAATGACACAAACAAAGTTAAACAAAATATCTCTACTCTATTTCTCATGGAAAAGAAAGATAACATATAGTAGCCTAACTCCCAAGGTGCTGGTAGTTGTTTCTCAACTGTTTGGTGTCACTTAATTGGTCCATGCAACTATAATATTCAAGGGGCCTTTGCTGCTAATAAGGAATGCAAGCAATGATAGATTCATCAATGTGTACTTAACGAAAGGGGGGGGTTTAAATAAAAAGAAAAAGATAGATCAAGGCATACATCAGTGAAACATGAATAAAAATTATCTAATATCTAGACATATATTTTCAACAATGAATTTTCCTCCAATAGATCAAGAAAACCATAACATGATACAATTTACAGAACAATCCATACTATTGCATGCATCTATGGTGCTTAGTTTAAGCATCACAATCACACACCATAATACTTTAAAGATTCAAAAAGAATAAAATCTCATTTGTTGCTAAAATCATAGATCAAAAGACATTGAACAATTTAATCCATAGATAATTTAATGAAATAATCTTTAAATTTGGTTCCTTCTATTGATTCTCATCAAATAATAAACACTTATGCTTCAAAAAACTCACTGGCATACAGACATATTATGATTCATTAACCTCATCCAGTAAACTCAATTCCAACAGAATACTGTGTAAAATCTCATACTTGTATTCAATTGTAACTAATAATAACAAAGTATCTTTGCAAAGCTATAAAATTCCTATCTCCTACTATGAGGTGTCCAATTTTATTCTCATTAGCCGACCCTTACAATATGGTATCCAAAAAGTATATATAGATGTACAAAGCATAAAATCCTCTCAATCAAAATTGAGATCCACAATTTTAGGAACTGAAAATTTCTTGGAAACTCAAACCGGTTGATCTCCAATTCCAATGTTAATTACAAGAGAGAATAAAAGAAAAAGGGAAAGAAGTCATGCACCCAAAAGATTTCCACTCATCCTTGCATTGTTTACTCCAGAATGTATTCATCATAACTAGAGAAGATCTGTTGAAGAATATCCACATCCGGCCCACCAATCCAGCTGTCCTCAAATTGAATTCTCTTCAGTTCTGCGGAAGCAAACTCCTTCATGTCTTTCAACTTAGTCAATTCCCTTCTTGCAACCTTTACTTCTTCCTTGATATCCATCAATTTATCTAATAGTAGATCTTCCCCATCATCTTCCTTTTGCATAACCTCTTAAAATCCACTATCCCATTTCTCTTTTAACTAACTTAGAGGCAGACCCTCCTTAACCGGTATATCAACCTTAACTAGAATAGCTACAACAACTTCTAGTTCATCAAGTTGTTCATTTAACTCCTTACTAGCATCCTGAACTTCATTCCTATGCTTAAGATGCCTTCTCCAAGAAATCTGCATTGTCTTCCTCAAGGATTGACTACTCAAGAAAAGTGGACCTTGACAATTCATTGATATCCTTTATTTTTTGAACATATCCTCTATATTCTTCCTCTTGTTGTTCCAATGTTTCAGCATGGTGCTTCATCTCTTCAACTAGCTCTAATGCCATCTTGTGAATCTCAAAACTACATACCAGCACATCGCCTACCTCCTGATTAAGCTTATTTGTCCACCTGTCCACCATCCCAACCTTATTCTTTACTTGTACTAGATCATCCACCTCTCTTTTGTTTAGCGACACTGGTGTTTCTAAGGCAACAAGTTGTGATCTAGGAGTAGAAATATCCTTCAAAAAGGTGTGTAGCTGATCCAATTGAGCTTTGAGCTCATTCTTTCTCTGCTTGTCCTTCATCAATCTTGACTTAGTGGATGATGCTACAACATCAATCAGGTTCATCTATTGATTTCTTGTAGGCCTTCCCAAATTGAGAGTGCCTAATTGATAATCAGTGACCTGCATATCTCCCACATCCTTATCTACTATTGGTATTGCACATACTACAATAATTTCACCTACCTTAGTTAGCCTTGTGGAATGAAGAATCCTAGCCTTCTTCTTGCATCTCTCCTATTTAATTTCTTTCATCATGTCATCCCAATTAAGAGGTTGTGGGGGAGCTATTAGTTTCTTTTGAAGATGAAGCTTCAACCAGGTAGGAGCACTCAGAGTAGTAGCCATTACAGTAGAAGAGGAGGTAGCATTCGTAGAGGATAATGGTTGTAGTACATTAACCCTAGGTTGAGAATCAACCTCTTGTACATTTTTTTGTTCTCTCTATATTTTCTTGTGCCAGATTTTAAGCTTCTTCTTTGTCCTTCTGCTCTTGCATCCTCTTATCCTCTTCTTCCTTTTTCAATCTTTCTTCTTTCAACCTCTTCTCCTCAAGTAGCTTGTTTATTTCTTCTTCCAAAACCTTGAGTATATCTGAGGCCTCCTTCTCCTTTTGTTCCTACTTGGCCAGCTCCTTAACATCTTTCTCCTTTTGCAAGCATTTTGTTTCCTCCTTTTTCTCTCCTCTATTTAGCCTTTTCCTCTTCTAGCTCATGGATCTTTTGCACCATCTCTAGCTTGTCATTTTCTTCCTTTGTCTTGATCTCATGCTCCTTTTTCTTCTTCTACATTATTACTTCATCATCTCTTTTCTTAGCCTCCAATTATTGTTGTTGAAGTAATGCATTAGCTTGTTCCTTAGCATCTATTTCCTTTTGTTTTTATGTAGCTTTTGCATGTGCCTTAGCATCTATGTCAAACAATGCCCATTGATCCTCTCTTGTTAACACATGCTCATTTTCCTCTAGAGGCATCTCTTCTCGTGCATCCTTTTCTGATAAGGTCTCATCAGAATCTGTTTCAATATCATGGATCTCCATCTCTACTTCTTTTCCCTTTATGGTCTCAGCTACATCATGGAGTGTACCCCTAGGCATCTCTCCACCTTGTTTCTATGTAGGAGGGACTTGAGCAAATGATTCACCCATTATTGGTGTTGAAGCCACATGTCATGTTGGGGCATCCTCATGTATTCTAGACAAATCTTGTGCCGGGGCTTCAAGCCCAAATTATTCAATATCAAGAGGGAAGAATTCCAATGGTTCCTTGGGAGGCATTTTCATTTTGATTCTCTTATACCCTTTCCCCTTTTTAGAAGTTGAACCCCCAAGAATTTTAGCTCTGAGCACAACCCATTGGATACTCCTATCCAAGACTAGTCTTCCTATTTGTTTGATGTCAATTGTCTCCTCAGCATCCCAATCTATTGGGTCCAAACTCTTAGTACCTATATTCAATGCCTCATATGAAGGATCCAACATTACCCCATCACCTATTAATGTATCGGGAATATCAACCTTCACCCCAAATTCCACCAAAAATGGGACAAACAAACTTTCATAATTTCTCTTCCTGAGGTCATATTCATCTTGGAGATCACTCTAGAAGTCCTCCAGCAGGTTGAAATGTCTGTCAAAGATTGAATTAAGCAAAGCATTTATCTATTTCTTTGGATCAAAGTGCTTCTAGGCAGTATATAAGCCCAAATTCAAATGTACCAACTCACTACAAACCACCTTAGGAACCAGGCAGGAAAAATCCAAAAAAGTCTCTCTTAAAAAATACTGTCGGGATCGAGACCGGAATAGGCATTGAGTTTGTAATAATAATATGGTGGGACCAGAGTTGGAGTTGGGATGGTAACTGGAATCAGAATCAAAATCAGAATCGATTCGGTTCCATGAAGAATTTTTAATTTTATTTTTGGTTCTGGTTCCGGTTCTGGAGATATCAACATTTTGAAAGCCTATTTCTTACTACAAGCAGAGTTGGAGACAGGATGGAAATGGAATCGATACTTATTACAAAACATGGCTCAAGATCAAAATCGATTCCGGTTCTGGTTCCACTCAAAATAATCATGACATCACAAGTAATTTTATCAGGATGACGAATAACATCATAATCTAAAGACAAGGTCATATCAAATGGTGAAGGGGCTTAAAATAATCCATATGAGATCATCCCCATATGACCATGAGAAACTGTAACATTTAGGGAATTATGTTCAATTTAAACAGAAACACACCAAAAACCCTAATTTACAAACCCTCGTCCTCAAACAATTAGGGCACAAATTTAACCTTGTTCAAACTATATAGATTGACTCGTAACAGAACTTCTAAGTAAAACCATAAACAACAAACCTTACAAACGTAAAGCAGAAATTAATTACACCATTATAAACCTAGGGCATCACGGTACGGTCATGATTAAAATGTGAAAACTACCGTGACAAAACACAAGGAAATCCAAAACAAAAAACAAGAAAACAGAACAAAAGAGAAGAAAAACGAACAACAAAGCTCACAAGAAAACCGAGAGTCACGAATTCATGAGCAACCAACGACTAAACAAAAACAACCAGCGAAACAAAATGAAAGAGAAGAACATAAACCCTACCTTAAAACACAAACAAATAGGTTAGCCCTATGAAGTGATTCCACACATAATTATCTCCCTTTCGATTGAATCACATGCCCAAACGCTCCACTGCAATCTCTAGTTTGCTCTTGATCTTTTAAACAATGATGATAACTCCTAGTTAATCCCTAATTAAGGTTAAAACTGCAACTTCATACGTGCATGGCACCCGCAATCAATGCCATAAATGCAACAAATCGGAGTCGGAACTATAGAGGGAACTGACACATTACTGTTTTGCGACTTCAATAGAGTCAAACAACCCAAAATGGCGGGAGCAAAATCGGAGTTGGAATTGATTTAGAAACTTTTTCCAAGTTTCGCATTTGGTTCCGTTCTGGCTCCGGTTTCGTAAATAAAGAAGAAAGCGAAAGAAAAAGTCAAATAAAAACACGAAGACCAAAACGAGAAAACCCAAAATAAAACCTAAGTCCAAACGAACAAAACAAAATGCGGAGGCAGAGGCAAAATGAACCTTTACTTCAAAACCATGAATAACCTCAGACCTAACTTCCACTCCGGCTCCAACAAAGACAAAGAAAAAACTAAAAGACTACAAAAAGACCATTGGGACCGGGACAAAATGAAATCTTTGAAACAAGTTTCAAAACCCGATTTAGTTTCGGTTCTAATAGAACAAACAAAAAGAAAAACCAAGTCTTGGAAATGAATAACTCCAAACTTTGTTTGAAAAACAAAGAAGGACAAAAACAAAAAGGGGGACCCATTTTGACCAAGGCAAAAGATGGAGTGGTTATGCAAGGCATAACAAGTAGTTTGGAAAAGTAGAGCTAAAATCATAATTTTTAGAGCAACCATTTAAACAAAAGAGGAACAATGCCTTATTTAGTATTTTCAATCAAGTCCCAATATTCACCAATTTGGGAGATGACCTCCCTTGAATCAGGGCCCTCAACATCTTCATAGTCCTTCTTATCTTCACTCTTCCCCATATTCTTGAGCATCTTTTTTATCTTAGTTGACCAAAAACAAGGCATATGGAACCTATTTTTGAGTCAAAAAATAAGGTAGTGTTGATGGAGTCAAAAAGCCTTTTCTTCCAACAAACCCCTCCACCCCTATAGGAGAAATAGCCAAGAGAACTTTGTCCACTATAATAAATACTCTCACACCTACCAAAAATCCACCTCAATAGGAGTGGTCTCCACCTCGATAGGAGCTCTAGGGGAGAAGACCAACTGAAGAAGCAAGCACAACCCACATAACCACTATCCACCTCCATAAGATAGGTCACCACCTCAATAGGAAGGGTTTCTACCTCCATTAGAGACACAGATTGCAAAGACAGGAAGACTGCACCCACTCTAGTGGAAAGAAAATGCCTAGCCACAATGGGAAACAAAAACAACATGGCCTTTGAGATAAACTTTGAACTTAGACCCATCAAGTACAAAAAATTTGTCTTTTCAAAGAAATATTCAATAACAATGCCCACTGGAGAGGAAACAACCACCTCCTTGGACAACCAAAGGTTCTCACAACCCTTAGCCTCTATAGTCAGAAAAGAAAAGAAAAGGTCATTAATGTTGCAAAACTATAACCCTCCAGCAAACCATTCACAGTGCCTTCCAAGCGAGAAACAAACAACTTCCAAATAGAACTAAGCCCCCACCACTAGAAAAACTTGCATAAAAATTTCAAAACCACCTCACAAATAGTGATTCCAAAAACTTCAGCAAAAGCATGACCTCTCTAATAGAGTCCTAGCCCCAAAGGCATTAAGGTGAGAACACAAAGAGAAACAAGGGAAGGAAAAGCAACAGCAACAAGCAAACCATCCAAACCATCCTCTGAATCAATGTCAACAACCACCCAATATGAGCCCAAATCAAAAGTAGCACCAACTACCAACACCGAGACCAATCTAAGAATAGTATCCTTAAAAACCACAAAAGCCAGCAAGAGCAGTTCCAAGATACTAGAGCAGCGAGACAAAACAACGAACACAACTAGAGACATGTAGAGTAAAACAAACACCGAAACAACTGCAACACCAATGTCCATTAAAAGTAAAAACCAAGTGAGAATCAAGACATGGACAAAGGCAAGGAAAAAGTCACCATTTTGCATGCCACAACACCAGAGGAGACATCACCAAAATAAATCGCAGCCTCCCAAAACCCCCAGAAAGGGAAAGAACAAGGAGAAAGCTCAGAGAACAAGCCTCGAAATGGGAGGGGACCTCCCTAGCCAAAAGTTGAAACTGACAAGGAGGAAACAGGGGTCCCTCTACCTCCAAGATAGCAACCAAACCAACACTGTTAGGAGAAAACAAGAAGCAATGGCCAAGTCTCCCTCAAGGAATTGGTAGCAACAAAACATCGAAGGGACAAAAGCAACAAGAATCCCACCACTCAACCAAGATTGAACTCAGGGCATACCAAACACAGAAGGTAGAGAGTAAAACAACAAAGAAGAGAACATTGAACCTCCCACAATGCAACCCCCAACAGGCACCCAAAGGAAGCCAAACGACCATAGAACGACGAGAAGACACGACTGCAAGACCATCAACGACCCACACACAAAAGCTCCAACCATCCCCTCAAGGCAAATGAGCTGCCAGTGGAAAGAAAAACACAAATCCACCACAGGGCGAAGCAACCGGGTTTCCGCTAGATAGAATACAACATCGACTTCCTCATAAATGAAATGAGTACCAAACAGTCCATAAAATGGCCAGGCAATTGAAAAAAAAACATAATCACCCTTTGAATCCTCATCTCCATTGGCTACACCATTGGGAATTTTCAAAAATCGCCCTTCGCATTCGTTCACGCTTAGAGCCATTCCATGAAACATAAGTTTATAATAATATCGCATTGTTACCGTTCCAATAAAATCATAATTATCAATATTATGCTATTATCATTTTATAGTTAGTTTTAAATAACATAAGCCATCAATATAATAGTTTTTATTCACACACTTTAGTAATGAATAATTGTGAAAGATAAATTCCTTGGCATATTATTAAATTTGGTATTGCATGGTTAGTATTTGGTGTTTTCTATTCTTGTACGAAAATAGTGATTACTTTAGTGTCATTTAATATTACTTGTGACATGTTTTGATTTTATTTTATATATTGAATTCATTGTATATTCAACCTTCTCCCCCATAGTTATAATTTTGTTCTCATTATACAATGAAATATTTATACTTCCTAGTACAAATCCATAGAGTATGATCCTATGTTGTTATGTTAACGATTATTTTGAGTAAGTTAGTGAGTTGTGTTGTAGAAAAAATTGCTCATACACATTTGAGATTCATGTTAAACTATTTCTGGGTTTTATTCTTCATTCTTTCCCCTTTCTGAAACATATTGAAGTTTTATTTTGGCTAAGAGACGTAAAAGTTATAACTGTTCAAGTGCTTCCTTTTTTCTGTTGAAATCAACAAGCTAAAAATTGTTGGGTAATTTAGGTATTATGGTTTGTTTATTTTCTTGAATAGAATTGTTTTGTAGTATCATTGTAATGATCATGATGGTTACTAATTTAATATTAAAGATCTTATGGTTATATTATTGTTATATTACTATCATTTTGTATAGAAATTAATTTTTTATTCTCATATAGTATTAAATAGTTATTACAATGTTACTTATTAGTATATCTTAATTAATCCCATTGTATTATTTTTAAACTAATTTATGGTGTAATTGATCCTTAGTTAGGATGAAACTATGTTCAACAAATGATTAGTCAACTATCTAAATAAGTGAATTTTCTACCATGTGAATACCTATTAGAGTCACCTAAATTATTTTTAGCATCTTTCTTTATCTTGTGACATTGTTGTGCAAGTGTGATTATTTATTTATATGCTCCAAATTTTGGTAGCAATCCTCTTGTGTAGTATAATTGTATTTTGAGTGATAAATGAGTTAGAGACATTATAGAAACCTAGGGGATATACCCTATTGTTGACTAACTAGGTGTGTGATGGTTGAAGTCTAGTTGTCGAACTATGAAGTCTCTACACATTACGTACGCAAGGCCATCAAAGATGAGCCCTCGAGGCAAAGGTCTGACCCCTTAGGTACTCTTGTAACTTTCTTGAGAACAAACTTGTGTGGGTTAGTCTTGTGTTGTGGTCAAAATTTGAAAGTTGTGTCATGACTTTGGCTTCTTTTTATTGTAAATTTTTGGGCATTACATGCTTGATGTGATGGGAGGAGTTGACCCACTTAATCATAAAGTAAGTGTGTGCAAATGTTGAGTGGGTAGGTTAGGTGGGGATTGGGATTGGGATTAGTGCAAGTGGGAGTGTTGTAGGATGTGACATGTGAGAGGGATTAAATAAATAAATAGGATTGATTTATTTAATTTATTACATAGAAGGGGTGAGGTAGGATAGATGTAGATAAATAATTAAATTAAATTATTTACCTTAGGCTAGGACTTAGAAAAATAGAGAATATTAAATAAATAATAGAATATTATTTAATTAATGTAAATTATGGAGAGATATATGAAATAGGGATAAACTGACCAAATGTGGTCAATTTTAGCCCTCTTTGAGACGGTGTTACAAAGTAGCATCATTTCAAAGAAGATTGAAACAAAGCACCAAAAAGAAGATGGTTAGATTAGGGAAGATATCCCAATCATTCAAAGGAGTGACTAGGAAGAAAGATGATGGAAGTGAAGATGAGTATTAGGATTGAGGATGCCCCCTCAAGAGGATGGGTGGGTTCAAGAGAACATGGGTGTGCTCTCGAAATGGATAAGAGGATGCAAGGACAAACGAGGAAGATGATGGATAAAAGGCAAGATGGGAAGATGAAGAAATAATGGAAGGAGGGTGTTTTAAGTGAGCAAGCACAAAAAGGATTCAAAGAGTAACATAATGTTACCCCTGTCATGCCAAAAATCCAAGATTGATTGATGATGGATGTGTGGAACCCCATCAGACTCAGAGTTTACATTTTCCCACTTTAGTCAACATGTTTTCCCCCCAAATCAATCAACATGGGAATCAAAATGGGGTGGAGCCCCTCTTGTGGGGTCTAGGGGGACCACCCCCTTATGGGATCCTGGGTGTAGAGCCCACAATGGGTCTGGGGGAAAAGCCCCCATTGGGCTGCCCTCGAAGCAAAAAATGACCATTTTTATTAAAAAATATTCACTACTAAAGTGTATTTAAAATAAAGATATAACAGTTGTAAGAACTACCCAGAAGTTGAACGATTTTGTCTTTTGTGAATTAGCAAACCAATGGTCACGGATTTGTATACTCACATTTTGGTTTTGGTTTCCTTGTGTTGCACATGTTTGGTGTTACAAAGTGTGTGGATTGCTATAGGTCACATGGAACAATGTGTGGGTAGTGCCAGAAAAATGTAGGTTGAAGCTTTAGGCACACATAGCATTATGCGCAGGTGAACAAAGCAGTGGATATCGTGGTTTACGATTGTTGCAAGTTGTAGCTATTGATGCAAGTCATTGTAATGTATATTTGATGGGAATTCAATTAATAAAAGGACTATTGTTGGTGAACGTATTTCAAGAAAAAGGTGAGCCATGTTAAAAATCAGTGTTGTCTTTTGCCTCTATTATTTTTGTGTTTCATTCCTCTATTTTATGCTTCTGCTGTGCTAATTAAATTTGCACTTAATTGGTATTTTTACCTAAAATTGCTAACCTGATGGAGTGTTGTTGATGTGGGAATGATATATCCTGAAACAACACAAAGGATTGGGAAGGATACATCTTGATGATGATGATTGGAGTGTTGTTGATGTGGGAACGATATATCTTGAAACAACACAAGGATTGGGAAGGAAACATCTCAATAATTATGATTGGAGTATTTTTTATGTGGGAACAATATATCCTGAAACAATACAAGGATTAGGAAGGATAAATCTCATTAATGATGATTGGAGTTTGGATAAAGGCTTGCAACAAGGCTAGAAAAAAGACCACAAATGTGATTGGATTATATGTGCTAGATTACATGAATGAGGATTTTCTTGAGATATGAGATCGCTAGGAGCAATAGGATTGATGAAATGAATGAATATGATGGAGGAAAAGATGCTTAGAATAATAAATCTATATTTAGCCTAAAAATATTGAAGGGATGATGACATGATTAAGATGGGTGAAAAGATGCATATGATTATTGCAAGAGAAATATGAGATAATAGATGAAAATATGGATGAGGAGGATTCATGTGCACAAGAAATTGAGGATTAAGTAGAGTGATGAAAATGTTTAAGATAGGTAGATGGGGGATAGGAATGAAGGGTGAATGGAATAGAAATATGTAGGATAAATGGATGGGGGATTTGGAGTGGTGCATTAAAACTACCATGTAGTGAGCACTTAATTTGATTTAGCATGGGATACTATGCACTAGGGTATGAGGAACCAAGGTGACAATGTATCACATGCATATGAATAACACAAAAAACAAAGAGGTTAGTCCAACATATCACAAAGTCACAAAGGTTTTTGGTGGGCACGATGCTAGAAAACCACAAACAAAAGGAATGCCCCAACATAACAAAAGATCACAAATAATCTTGGTGGGAACAAAATGAGACAAACCAAAAAATACAACAAATAAAGAAGCCAAGACTTGCCCCTATTTTCACCAATCGAATCACACCATGATATAATGGATCATGGCGATCTCAAGTAAGTAGAGTAGGAAACTCAAAAGAAAGATAAACAAAGATCCCAAAAGAACCAAAGAAATAACCAACATCTCAAGTAACTTTTGCCATAAGGATGATGGATGGGGTTGATGTGGTCTGATTTGAGGAATGATATATCCTGTGAAGACCGAGGATGGATGGATAGGGCCGAGGATTCTCATGATAAGAGATGATCAATACACTTGAAACTCAAAGGGGGCTAATGGATTTTGTTGAAGCTCACCAACTTGATAGGGGATCTCGGTGACACAAGAGACACAAGGATGGGCCCTAGTGATGAGTATGTACAATGATGGGCCTAGATGATGATATGGGATTGAAATTGTGTACAAGGCACATAATATTTACAAGATGTACAATATTTTCAAGAGGATTTTAATTACATGAAGCTCAAAAATGTGATAGTTATCCAAATCATCAAAATATTAATTGGGAGGACAATGGGATGAATAGATGATCAATTAAAAGTGATATGAGCTTAGCAAGATGTGTGATAGAGGTAGGAGTGATGGTAGTGGGATAGATAGTATTGGAGTATGTGAGGGTAGCCTATAGATAAACACCAATTACAAGGGATTATAGGATGGAATGAGGATAGGGATGAATGGATGGAGAGATAAATATGAAGAGATAGAAAGATGTAGAGAGGATGGAAGGATAGAAAGATAAGGATTTGGAGATGGAAGGGATTATTGAATGGATGGATGGGAAAATAAGGATTTGGAAGATAAAAGGTATTCTTGGATGGATGGATGTGATGGAAATTTTTAAGGGATTAATAGGAGGATAGGGAGATAAAGATAGTGAGATAAGGATTTGGAGATAAAAGGGATTATTGGATGGATGGATGGGATGAAATGAGATCTCTAAGGACCACGTCACAAAGGATGAAAAATTCCCCACTCTAGATATGTCATGTGTGATAAGGCAAGAGGGATGGAAGATAGGAGGATGGGTGGATAAGTGAGGGAGATGGATGATAGTTTGATGGGTGGATAGGGAAGGTAGATGGATAATATCATGATGGGGGGATAAGGAATATGATAGTGTGTAGATAGAGGGAATGTATTCCAAGAGGGGTCCAAAAAATGTATATATATCTTCCCCCTCCTATATCAAGATCACAAGGAGGATGGAAGGATTGGGATAGATTGGATGGGGGAGATGAAGGATGGGGATGATTAGAATGAAGTTGCCCCCAAGTGTGGAAAGAAAATGGATAGGGTATTTACACATGATGTCTATTTGCTAGGTTTTCATCATGGTACTTTCCCAAGGCACCTATTTTCCAAATTTTAACCACTGGACAAATTTTTCTTTTACCTATTTTTTATTTTTTGAATTTTTTGGACTTTTATGGATTTTTTGGATTTTTGGATTTTTTTAATAATTTTTTTGGATAAGTGTGTGGATGGAGATGGATGAGGATAGGGATGTGGATAAATGGATTTGGAATATAGGTGATAAAGAGATGGAGTAAGTACTCAAGCATCAAGTTCCATACTAAGATAATAAGAGCCTATGTTTGAAGTGACTATTGGCTGTTGGTACAACCTTATTAGGTGTAAGAGAGAAGGACCAACCACTGCAAGGCCCCAGATCACGAAAGGTCAAGAGCAGTATGGCTGCCCTAACTTACCTCAGTTTAAGGGAATATTAGGATAGGCAGGATGAGAATGATGAGAACCGTGGGGTCCTTCAATCACTCTATAAACTCGAATGCTAGGAGACTAGGCAAGTCGGTTTTTAGGGTCGACTCTGTGTCTCAGATAAATCTCTGTCAGAGGACAAAAGAAAGGTTTTGGGATGACAACGTGATGCTTTGGAATCTCTCAGGTCTGTTGGCATCCGTATGACCAGTCTCCCATGGAGACAAGGTCTAACCTCCAAAAGACGAACTAACAACCCAGTTACGAGTTTCTAAAGGCATAGAATAAGATTATGAAATACGAAATGTAAAGACAAATATGATAAAGAAAGTAGATTACCGCAAGGGTGAAAAAGATGATCTCACACACTAATATTTTCACTAACTTGCTCCAAGATCTCTCCACCTACACATAGAAAAAGGGAGAAAATGTTGGGGGCCTGTTTAGGGGTCTACCTTAGTTTGACCCCCATTTTGGTGTTTCCACCTCCATGGGCAGACAAGTTTTCAATGATATATAAATAAAGTGATAAAGAAGGAATACAAGCTAAGTACATCAAAAACACTACAAAATAGTAAGTGCTTACTCAAACAAACAATAGATAAAATGAGAGGAACTTACCACCTCTGTCCAAAACGCTCAAGGCTAGTGGAGGAGAAAGATGAGAGGAACTCAAGCTTCTGTTGCAATGGATTCGTCCTGCGCTTGCTCTATCAAAGTTGTGGAGTGATAGATTTCTTCTATGAAGTGTGACATGTTGCTGTAAAGCTTGAAGTGAATGCTCAAAGCTTGTGGATGAGTGAATGGAATGGTGAAGAGATCAACTAGATTGAAAATGGATGAAGGAATAGTCAATATGAAGAAGGAATGGAAGAAAACAACTATATTCAGGTCAGCCAGCTGAAGGGAGGAGTTACACTTCGACTTCCAATAGGAAGTGTAATGCCTCTGCAGACTTTAGTCGTAGGAATTTTTCAAGGACATAAGAGTGTTGTGCGGATGTCTGCGCACTGCACAGACTTCCCCGACAGAAACGTCTCCACCGACACTCAAAACAAGCGCCAAGTGTGATGTGAACAATAGGTTTATGTGGAATTAATCCTCTGCCTTAGGTTTTCTAAAGTGGAGAGGGTAAAAGGGGAATTTGTATTAGGGGTGCAAATTCGCTCCTAAACATTTTTCTCCCACTTTAGCGAGCATGAGTACTTGTGAGTGCTTTGGTAAAGTAGATCAAAGAAGTAGTAGGGTTAGAAATTTATACTTGTACCGACGAGGAAGCAAGTCACGGTTTGGCTAACCTGAAAGTGCAAGATGAGGAAAGGACTTCATAGCTCCGCAAAACTATAAAGCTGAAGAAATAAAATGCCTTACAAACCTGCGAACTTGCAAGGAAGGTATCCTTCAAGATCTCTCACATGAAGGAAACCAAGAAGAGCACCTTACAGACCCGCAAACTTGCAAGGAAAGGTATCTTGTAAAAAATATCACATGAGGGAGATCGAGAAAAGGGAGACTTTGTAGAGTCCAAAACGATCACATGTTTAGCCACAAATATAACACATCAAGAGGTGGCCACGCAAGCCAATGAATGAACAGTCACACATACCATTGCTAAGTTGGAATACTTTCAAAGGGGTCCCTTAGGAACCCTTCAAAAGTAAGAGGGGTCCACTCAAGGGACGCACTATTTGAAAGGTAAAGTCTAGTCAGGTTGCCCCCAAGTTAGACATAAGGATGCATAGAAGGTCTAGTCGGGTTGCCCACGGGCTAGGTGCAAAGATGTGAAACCGGTCTAGTTGGGCTACCCCTAGACTAGATGCAAATATGTGGAAGCGATCTAGTCGAGCTACCTTTGGACTAGATGTAAAGATGTGAAAGCTTTGGAAGGGGTCCCTTGGGAACTTGATGTGAAAAGAAAGGGGTCCACTCAAGGGACACACTGTTCAAAAGCTAATGTCTTCTTTCTCAAATCAATTCGTCATCAAGGAATCCTTTCGAAAGATTTTCACTTAATCAAGGAATTCGAAAGGAAGGATATGCCCCCATGCGAGGGGAAGATCTAAGATGTTCCCGCTTTGCAGGAAGGTGTCCAAGTCCTTTCTTTACGAACCTATGATGAAGGAAACATGTTTCGTTAGAGTTTCAAGTTGAGAATGCAATTCAAATAAGGAAATGTGTGAAGGGTCTTGAGAAAAGATTCAGTGGCAATGAATGCATTTTCTAAAGACCAAGTGATGTAGGAGTGGCGTTGTCACACACGAGAGGGACAACTCAAGCAAACAAAATGGAAAGATAAAGGGAAAGAAAAAGAAAAGAGAATACGAACAAAGGGCATGGGGGGATCTAGTTTTGAGAGGTCAGATCTGCCTTTGTTTATATAAATAATAGGTAACCGCAGTGCAAGGTGAAAGATCATCAATCCCCAACCAGATTAGGAAGAATGCATGGAAGACAAAGTAAAAATAAAAAATTGGTTCAACATGGAAGGAAGCCTAAATGCTTCCAACACTTTGCATCATCCCCAATCTCTCGAAAGTCAATCACAAACATGGAATAATGATGATACATATAGAAGAAGGTTTACAACACAAATACCACGCCTGTATCCAAGCACCAACAAGGGTGATGAGGGTCATCCAGGCACATATAGCATGATCATGGGGGAAGCACATCACAACACACACATACACACATCTAATCTAAAGATCAAGAAGAGGGTCCCCCCCTAACATTGGTCGACCAAGAGATCATCAGCTTCCCACTCTAGATCATCATAGGGGGAAGGATGATGAGCTTGCAGTTGTGTAATGTTAAGGGGAGGAGCTTTCAATCCTCTCGTGACAAGGGCTAAGGTAGAGGGACTCGTGAGATCTTTATCACTCAGCTCTTGTGGGTCTAAGGCCAATGACTTCACGAAGATCGCTGACAAGGTCAAAACTTCATCCACCAAGTTAAACATGCACTTGATGGGAGTGCCATGTTTCACTTTGAAAAATGAGGGAGTTTGCACCTGAGGCTCACCGCTAAGCTCACTGAGCAATTCAAGAGCGGTGACAAACTCAAAGGAAGCCAAGACTGGTTATGCTACTAGGATAGAACAAGTCAACACGGGGCCACCTTTCAAAGAAGGTGGAATCCTCTTACATCCTCTATTGTTGGAGGGACCACTCTATCTTTTTCTTCATCGGAGGAGGTGAACTCCCCATGGATGAAGCAAGAAGGGTAGAGAGGGAGGAGGAAAGAACCACAATAGATATAGTTGAGGTGTTAATCATATCTATGGGTTTCAAGAAAGGTGAGACATCTAGAACAAACGTCAACAATGGTGGCTGCATGGAAGGAGCGATGAACACTTACACCTTTCCAAGCGCATCTGTGCTCGAAACAAAATCTGAAAGAGATACGAAGCTAGTTCAAACAGAAACAAAAAGGAGGAGAGAGGAGGATGCGGCAAGAGGTCCTAATACAGGAGTGGTACCCTCCTCTTCCTTCTTCTGTGAAGTGGCCTACTCAGCTAGAAGAGCCTTTCACCGATGCTTGTGCTTGTCGCGCAAGGGGATTTTTGCGACTCTTCAAACTAGAAGACGAGGGTTGTAAAGGAACAAAAGGCTCTTGCTTAGTCATGAGAGTGTCCTCCACAACTATTTCTAGTGGAGCGATAGGCTCCTGAATGAGATCAGGAGGGATAGGTTCAAAAATGACAGGAGGAATCGACCCCAACACCTTAGCGGCGGGCCTATTCTCATTTGTGGGAACGGTAGGAGGTCGTGGGGTAGATTCTCTTTGCAAGCCTTTCTTTTTGCCAATATAAATAGTACCAAGGTCTAGGAGACCCATTAGGGAGATCTGATATCCTAATCTTGGTTCTAGACCAAGCAGTCATCATCAAACTCAAAGGGTAAAGACCAGGCTTATTCATCCAATACTCCTCCCAAGAAAGGGGAGTATACGAGTCAGTTTGAGAAGGAGCGAGCTTCTCCTTTCCCTTTCAGGTGGAGGAGGTGGTTGGCTACTCTACTACTGGAAGAGTCAACTTAAACCATCCCTTGCCTCCTGTCTTATACTTCACATAGTTCTTATAAAGTAGGTCTATCCTTGAAGGGAGTGGACCAACTGGGGTGAAGGGAGCAGACCAACTAGGGTGGGCCAAAAGTGATCCAATGAATATCCCCCACGCGATACCTCAAGTTGGTATCCTATGTTGTGCACTACATGTGAAACACCTTCATGGGAAAACTTAAGACACTTATGAATTACATAGGTGATCCCATTCATGGAAGCTAGCCAAGGTATGCCTAGCTTTACTTTGAATAGGTCAGACTCAACAATGACATCAAAAACCATGTCTACATTCCTAGGTCCAACCAGGATGGACAACTTTATCGATCCATAAGGTTTAAGAGTAAGACCATCATGCATGCGAATGATGGATTTTTATTTTTTTTGTATTTCTCCCTTTGCAGGGAGTTCAAGAATAGAGTCTCCTTCATGATGACATTCACTGTACTCATGGGGTCGACTAAGAATCTTGTCACAATGTTTCCATTGAGGCGAGTGGGAATATAAAGTGGAGAAGGTTTTTCCTTTACTGGTACGTCTTGCGAGGTGAATGTTATATCCAGTGACCCGACCACAAGATGAGGAGGGGTAACGGTAACCATGCTAACGTATGCTTCGGGTTGAGAAACAAAATCAATGGGATCAATAATCATGTTAGCAGAATGCGACGAAAACAGGTCTGTGTATATTTGCAATTCACTATTAGCTTTTGCCACTGTTTTGTTCATATTTTATTTGCTTCCATCAAGATAAATAGTACCATCCTCGATGCGATCTTGTATCTCATGATGCAGGCACATGCAACATTCGGTATCATGTCCATTAACCCAATGGTATTGACAATAGGTATTTGCTTCATACCAGTTAGGATATGGTTCCCTAACTAGTTTTGGGGTTGGCAAGTTAACAATATTATCCTTCAACAACTTTTGTAAGATGGAAGAATAAGATTATAATAACTTTGTGAACTTTCAGTCGTGTCTGAGGTTGTTGTTATCCATAGCGACTACTACATTCGCAACAACTTTTCCTTTTCCAAACATTGATATAATGGACTTCTCTTCAGGACGGGAGCATGAGGAAGATTCCCTGAACTGAACTACCGTCTGTTGATACTCTCGTAAGGCTACACACAAATGCGTGAAAGAAGGGTATTTCATAAGGGAAAACTTCTCTTGCCAAGGCCTTTGTAAGTTCCCTATGAACACCTTCTACACATCAAAGTTGGGTAATGGGTATGATATTTGTGAAAAGAGCGTTTGATATCATGCTATAAAATTGATAATCTTCTCATTATCCCATTCTTTACATAAGACAAGGTCAGAGAAGGTCATCTTCGGTCCTATGTTGGCTTGGAACTGTCATAAGAACTGGTTCACAAGTTGATTGAATGTAAAGATATAATTTTTAGGTAAGGAACAATACCACTTGAGCATTGTATCCTCGAGGGATCAAGGAAAAAATTTCACCATCAACGATCATGATGGAAGAAGTCTGTACATAAGGCATTAAAGGTGGACACATGTATTTGTGGATCCCCTTTGCCACCGTATTTCTCAAATTTTGGAATCTCCATCCCTTGCGGGAAAGGAGTGTTTAGAATTGTTACTGACAATGTGCTATGTTGGAAGAAGGGCTGGAATATAGGTTGGGTCAAGGCCTGGGAAAGGTTTTCCTGCTGGCTCTACATCTTCCCCATATTCTAAAGAAGTGTGTTCAAAATAGGGTTGCTAGAAGCCATAGGACCACCGAAACCACCACCAGAGCCACCATCGATGCCACCAACATGACTACCACCGGAGCCACCACCACCACCAATGTGACCTCTGTCAGAGCCACCACCACTTCCAAAGCCATTACCATGACCTCCATCAGAACCAATTCTGCTAGTACCACCTCTGCCACCGAATTTACCACCGCTAAAGCCTCCACCAATCATCCCGCCAAATCCTCCACCATCGGAGGTTGTAGAAGTAGTGAAATGAAAACCCATGGGGTTTTCTGTTTACTTTGAGAGTTTTAAAGTTTTCGGAAGTAGCAGGCACACACTAACTAAATGGATCGTGTCGGCCATGTACACAGATGTGGGAGGCATTGATACCTCTAGTTTTCTCTCATGTTATTTAAAGGGGCCACCTCATATCATGTTACTATGGTTCGAAGGGGCACACGCTTCGGCCAGACTAGTGAGACTAGCCAGGAGTTCTATGACTATTCGGTCTTTTCCTACCATGTATCTTATTTCGCTAATAACCTTAGTGGCCCTAGCTAGCTTCGAGTCTTTCTCTAGGTGATTCTCTAATGTACCCAACCCTTTGCTAAGACTAATGATGTATTCAGAAGGGATGTGGACAACTTCACGCTTGTCTATGGATGATGAAGTTGGTGACAAAGGAGGGGTAGGGATGTGATCAGTTTCATCAAGGAATTTAGACTCGCCCTGTAACACCTACTCTTGCATAGACAGACCAACTACAAAACTAGAGAAAAGACTGGTAGTGAAACTAGAAAAGACCTTCGTATTCTCCATCGGAAGATGTCGCAAACTTATGTTGACAATATACCTAGAGGTTGTGGACTGGGTTGTGACGCTCATAGAACTTTCACAAACATGCAGGGGCACAACGATCAAAGGGTAAAAGAGGAAAGACTCAAAACAACAAAAAAATAGCAGACGTTGGTTCATGTCGGGTTCACCAAAAATGTAAGAGAGGAGTACCAACCACTGCAAGGCCCCAAGTCATGAAAGGCCAAGAACAGTATGGATGGCTTAACTTACCTCAGTTTAAGGGAATGTTAGGATAGGTGGGATGAGAATGATGAGAACCGTGGGGTCCTTCAATCACTCTACAAACTTGAATGCTAGAAGGAGACTAGGCAAGTCGATTTTTAGGGTCAACTATGTGTCTCAAATAGCTCTTTGTCAGAAGACAGAAGCATGGTTCTGGGATGACAATATGGTGCACTAGCGTCTTTACAACCAAAAAATCAGGGAGACAAGGTCTAACCTCCAAAAGATAGACTAACAACCTAGTTATGAGTTTCTAAAGGCATAGAATGATATTATGAAATACGAAATGTAAAGACAAATGTGATAAAGAAAGTAGATTACCACAAGGATGATGAAGACAATCTCACACACTAATATTTTTGCCAACTTGCTCCAAGATATCTCCACCTACAAACAAAAAAGAGGGAAAATGTTGGGGGGTTGTTTAGGGGTTTGCCTCAGTCAGACCCCTGTTTTTGTGTTTCCACCTCCAAGGCTTGCCTAACCCTGTCATAATGCTCATCTCCTGGAAGATACTGCAACACTTGCTGTCTCAAATTTGACCTTGTGGTCAACATAGCAGAGAGATGTCTTCTCCTGTGAAGAGCATCAACAAATTTGTTTTCCTTACCCTAGATATACTCAATACCAAAATCATACTCACTTAGGAATTCAAGCCACCTCCTTTGTCTCGCATTGAAGTTCGACTGTGTGAAGATGTACTTAAGTCTTAAATGATTTATCTTAAGCTCAAATGGCTTCCCTAGGAGATAGTGTCTCCACATCTACAATGCATGAACAATAGTTGTAAGCTCAAGATCATGTGGCGCATAACTTAGTTCATACTGTTTCAATTTCTTGGACTCATATGCAACCACTTTCCCTTCCTGCATTAGCACGGCTCCTACACCTTCACTTGAAGCATCTGTAATCACAATGAAGTGCGCATTAGGATCTGGTATAGTCAACACTAGTGTTGATGTCAACTTATGTTTAAGAATTTGAAATGCTTCCTCACACTTCTCAGTCCACTCATATTTTTTTCCCTTCTTCTAAAGAGAAGTAATAGGTGTTGCAATCCTAGAAAACCCTTCCACATATTTCCTATAGTATCCTGCAAGTCCCATGAAACTACGAACTTTAGTAACACTCTATGATGTTGGCCAATCTACAATTGCCTCTATCTTTGCAAGATCAACTAATATCCCCTCAGCAACTATGACATGCCCCAAATAGTGAACCTTCTTCTGAAGGAAAGTACACTTCGAAAACTTTCCAAAAAGCTTTTGATCACTTAGTCGTTGCAAGACTATTCTCAAGTGCTTCTCATGTTCCTCTTCTATTTTAGAGTAAATCAGAATGTCATCAATGAATATAAGCACTAAATCATCTAAACAATCCCTAAAGATACTGTTCATAAGGTTCATGAATGCCACTAGAGCATTTGTTAGACCAAAAGGTACCACGGTGAACTCGTAGTGTCCATACCTAGTTCTGAAAGTTGTCTTCAGAATATCCTCATCCTTAATCCTTAATTGGTCGTAACCTGATCTAAGATCAATCTTAGAAAACACTGTAGCCCCTTTTCTTTGATCAAACAACTCATCTATCCTAGGTAAAGGATACTAGTTCTTGATGGTAACCTTGTTCAACATCCTGTAATCAATACACAGTCTCAAGGTTCCATCCTTCTTCTTAACGAAGATTAATGGTGCACCCCATGGAGATACACTCGGTCTAATAAATCCCTGCTTCAGTAACTCCTGCAATTGAACCTTTAGTTCATATAACTCTGTAGTAGTCATTTTGTATGGAGCTTTGGATAGAGGCTTTGTTCGAGGTAAAATTTCAATCGAGAAATCAAATTCTCTCTTCAGTGGTAACTCAGTAAGTTCTTCAGGAAAGATATCCAAGAACTCTCTAAGAACTGGATAGCCCTATGGACTTTGTTGGACATTATCCAAGTCACTCACCAATATAGCATATATGGAACATCCTTTCTGATGTGCTTTCTTTAGCTGCATAGCTGAGATATGTCTCAACTCTAGAGGCTCTCGAGATCCTAAAATCTCAACTGGATGTCCAAAATCATCCAAACAACTCACAACCTTATCGTCACAGTTCACTATGGCTTTATGCTTAGTTAACCAATTGATCCCTAAGATCACATGATAAGAACACAATGGTGCTACATAAAGGTTAACTTGGGTTTGGAAATTAGGTAGCTCTAAATCGTTGCATGATAAAGATGAATCTACCCTCTTCTCTGCTTGATTTCCATACTGAACCATCCATGAGTGTGACATAAAACTAGGTCTAATAGGTAATTTAGCAACTACCTTAGGATCAATAAAGCATTCAGTAGCTCCTTTATCTATCAAAATAGAAACAAATTAACCAAAAATCTTACCCGACATCTAAATAGGTGAAGCCTGAAAGTCTGCTTGGCGGTTGTCAACCATTGGATGAATTTGGTGTTACGGTGCTCGTTGATCATTACCACCTCGCTGACCTCCTATACGCTAAGTGCAATTGGAGGCATAGTGATCTCCTCCACAATTATAGCATCCACCTCGTGGCCCTAGGTGACCACCTGTCCTATTTCTGATATTGGAGAAGTTGGTGTTATTATTATTTACTTTCTTGTTTCCACCATAGCTGCCTTCTCCTTTATCCTGAGTGTTTGTTCCTCTCTTCAGATTCCTGATCTACTAATTGTTATGACCCTTCTGATTATTATTGTTATTGTTTTGGAATTTCCTGTTTCCAAAACCAGATTTAACATTCACACTCTTCTTGTAGTTTTCCACCTATTGCAGCTTCTATTCCTATTTTATGGCCTTCTCAAAGACCTCATCCATAGTCAATGGATTATGAGTATCCACATCAGCTCCAATCTGTGGCCTCAATCCTAGGATGAATTTATGAATATGGAACCGTTCATCTATCTAATATTATGGTATGTACTTTAGGAGATTAGTGAACCTCTCCCAATACTGAGTAATTGTTAGACCACCCTGTGTCAGATTCTTGAACTTTGTCATCTTCCTGTCAAAGAATGGCTGTGGAAGCCACCTCTTCCTAAATATTTGCAAGAACACTTCCCATATAGTCCCACCTGGTAGTAACTTCTTCTTAGTCTTCTTGTTATCCCACCAAGTAGCAACTTCTCCAGTAAGCTGGTATGTAGCCCAAACTGCCTTGGTCTCATTGGACATATTCTTGAGCTCAAAGTACTTTTCCATCTCAATAACCTAGGCTTCAGCTCCATCACCTATAGTCTTACCATCAAACTTGGGCGGTGCTACCCTTTTCAAATCTTTCGCCAACTCCCCTTCAATCCTAGCTTGAGGATTTTGTGGTTCTTCAACCCTTGGATACTCATTATTGGGTTGCTCATGATTTTGGGGAATTTCAACTCGAGGGTTTTTTCCTTCTCTAACACCTCGAAATTCATGTTCCAGATTATCCATTCTCGAACCCTACTGATTCAAGAGACTGAGAATCTGATCCAACCTGTCATTCTCATTACTTGCAATAATTCCTTTTCCTCTTATACCCATTATGTATCACAATTCCTGCATCAAGGAATGTTTCTTTAGCGTAATGGATAAAGGACCCTAGTGTTCAAACCTAGGGCTCTGATACCAAATGTAAAGAGCGAAACTCTTTAAATCAAACATCGACAAAACTTTAAATAATTTCATTTATATTCAAAATAAAGTCAACACTTCATTGATTTAGACATCATAAAAACCAGTCGATTCCAAAACAATGACTTAAAGTCGATAAGATAGATTCAATATACATTTCCAGTTAAGTACATACACATGTCATAATACACGACATTTATAATAATACAAAGAAGTTGTAATATAAGTTACAATTTGAGACTTAGGCATTCGGTCGCCTTAAGCTCTTCAATACATAAATAAAGAGTACGATAAACATAAATGAAGATGACATCCTTTGATCTTCAATCCAATAGAAAATATCAAAATGAAGACAAGAACAAGGATTAGGCACTTTTTTCGCCCAACCTCAAAGCTTACGCTTCCCTGAAATTCTTAAATCATTCAAAGAATACCCGACCCTACATGAATCGCTTAGCAAAAAGCAGTCGACAAGCAAGATGGAATCTAGTGCGTGCTTAGTATAACTAGTAAAACCACAAGCATTTTCATTTTTCTAATTCATTTAAGAAACAAGCAAATTCGATACTAGGATATGGTAGAGAGTTCATTCGTTCCATCTATTTCAATTGTCTTTAAGTTACTTGGCCAAGTAAAATGTCATGCACGACAAATAAAGCAGTTTTGGAAAAGCAAAACTACACTCTCTAATAACCCATATTTGACACCCGTCCCGGAAGGTAACTTTCTAAAAACATGACATGCACTTTCATTTATCAAGCATGCATGGTTCCAATCAATTAAATACAATAATTAAAAAAAACAATAAAACAACAAATTCTTGTTTGAAGCGAAAACAGTTTAAAAGTTGTTCCTTTCATCGTTTCAAAACATAAATATCATTAATTTAATATTTAAATCGAATTATTTAAATAACAAAAATAAAATTAAAAAAATAAAATAAAGAAGGTGTATTTCCAGTATGTAATTAAGTACATATTTTAAAACAGTCATAAAAGAGCACACGTTCTTTCGTTCTATTTACTCAATAAATTTGTTTCCACTTGAAATCATCTTAATTTGTTTTGTTTTCAAGAAAATCATATTTTAATCTAAATGATTTATTTTCTATTTTTTCATACTTTCAAAAAATAAATAATTGCTTTTCAAGAACCAAATTAAAAGGAATTGTTTCAGTTTCAATTTTGAACGTTTTGAGTTTTAATTGCAAAATTTACTGATTATTTTGAAATCACGTTAAAAATCTAAAAGGTATCTAAACAAAAATCTTTTCTATTTTGAATACTTTCAAAAAATAAATCTCAGTTTCTCTTAAATGGATAATTAGTTGTTTCTCGTTGTTTTCTATTCAAATTCTTCCTAAAGTATTTTGTTTCTAATTTCAATGTTTTCTGGAAAAATTACAGTTTGATTGTTTGAAAGTTTCTATAGAATGTAATGGAACAACGATATTTTAATAGATTAGCAATCAAAATTTGGAGATTATTCTTTTCTAAATTAATAAAACAGAGATTCTCTTTTGAATTTTAAACTAAATACAAGAATTAGAGAATAATTTTTAACACTTCTACAAAATTGTATATTTGTTTTCAATTTCTACCTGGTAATTCTGCAAATTGATTATTGCTTCCTCTGTCTCTTTTCCTGTAACTACTCTAACTAATCTCCTTCTTCTCTTAATTTCCTTTATGTTTTCTTCCCGCTACCTTGTCTTATTTGCTGCTTGTGTGAGATAGAGATATATTGATGTTTTCTATTTATCTCAGGCCTCTTCCTTCCATTTGCGCACCCCTTCTTCACTGTACATGGGTGGATGGAGGGTCTTTTTTGGCTGCAGATAGCAACCTTTTCTCTTCTATGCGCCAAGCCTCTCCTCACAGGCTGCGTGTGGTGCTTTACCTCTACGCACCTTCCTCTTCCCTTAGGTCGTGCATTCCCTGTCCTTGCATGGGAGTTGGGGAGACCCTGTGGCTGCGTGGGGTGTGAAAGAAGAGTGGCTGCGTATGAAAGTAGAGGATGGGGGGGGGTGAGCAGTTAACACTTCTCTCTTCTGTAAATTCCTTATCTCCCTGGCAACACCTATACTCCACCATTCAACTCCAATTTGCAGTGTGTGGGGTGTGTAGGGAAGATAGACAACAAAAACTTAAAGAATTTAAACAAAATCCTCTCCTCTAAGCTGTGTGTGCATGGTGTAAATAGCAGCTCCAAAATAAAAAGAAAAGATCAAATAACAATCTCTACCTTTTTCAAATTCACATTAATTCCCTGGCAAAATTCCTCATACTGTGTTTTTCTTTCTCTTTGCTCTAAAAACAGGTTTTCTCACTTCTCTTGCAATTTCAAATTTTTTTTCTACCTCCTTATTTTCTCATGCATTGATAGATGTTAACAAGAATTCTGATCCACAAATTGAGGTTGATCTCCAGATCAAATTTTAAACTCCAAGTTATTGAATTTGATTGCCTTCAATTTGATTGAAGATGTTTTCTTCAATCTGTTCAACTGCTTGTTTGAAATCAATTTCAATTTTGCACGTGATTTGTTTTCAATAACTCAATTTTAGATATTTGTTTAATTTCCTCATTAAATATTTTCTCTTTCATATTTTTTAATAAGAAATAATGAAAACAAATAAATTTACAACACTATATTTATTACATTTTAATAAATTTCGTAATAAAAGTCTATTCCATTAGTCAAGTAGGTGTGTTAAATTAGTGTAGGTCCGCCAACCTGGAGGCTAATATCTCAATAATTAGTGTGAGGCACCTCTCATTCAAGAGTTGATAGATAGGGATCCAGTGGCACAAGGGTTCAACTTTTCCCTTTCTTTGGAGGTCATGAGACCTTGCTCAAAGAGCTCTTATCTCTACTTAGGGAGATACATGGTGAGTAGCTTTGGCCATGATACTATACCTTGCACCACACTAAGAAATAACCAAAAGGTCTTATGTTAGGCTAAAATAGGTGATCTAGTGAGCCCTCTAAATACCAAGAGGGTACGTGTGACACATTTATGAAAACTATCCCATCATAATTATGGTTTGAGAACGTAAGCTAAGCCATTTAGACCAACCTTGCACTCCTAGTTTTGTATCACCTAAACATCGAAGCTTCACTAAACATGGCATGACTAGATTGGGGTACAAATTTCATTCTCCCCCTTTATATACCCCGTTGGTTCACAAGATTGAGGTCATTCCTTGGGGTGATGAAATCCCCAAGTAGGCCTCCTAAAGGGAAGGATATGCTAGGAATTTCTAATCTCTAGGCTTGCACAAAGCACAAGGAGAGAGCATACACACAAGCTAGCACTCCTAAGATACACAACACAAGACTTAGATGGATTTGTGATTTATGATCCCTAGGCTCATTGAACGGTGCAAGGGGAAAGCATACATCAATAAATGATCCCCAAAAAAGCACACAATAAATTAACCCTTTAGAAATTGAAGTGTGCCTAGATTAGTCATAAAAAAGAGTTTGATCGCAATCCTGCAAAAGATATGTTAGTAGTTTATGATATTGGTCTTTGACAAGCAATATCAAGCTGCATAAGAAAATGATTAGATAGAAAAAGTGATCAAAGAAAAATATTTATGTTGACTCAAAGGAGGTTGGGACACGTAACCCAATGATAGGGGGTGTGGGGGATGAAAGTGATCCCCTGCGTATAGGGGTCCGAGAGAAAAGCCCCTAGAGATATTTTTTGGAAAGGAAAAGATAAAGCAGAATGTAAAATTTCACTTGAAATGGTTTTTTTAATATCTTATGATGTTGTTGATGTATAAAGTAGATTCACCCAAGAAGTCATAGATCCGCTCAAGTGCGTAGTCTCCCAATAGCAAAATGTATCGTCCCAAGTAGCAGTGTATGGACCTATGTAGATTAGGATCACCCAAGAGTGGATTCACCTATGTAGAGTAGGATGCCCAAGAGCGGATCTACTTATGTAGAGCCGAATCACCCTTGTAGGAGAAGATCCACCTATGTAGAGTAGGATTGCCCAAGAGCAGATCCGCCTATGTGCAAGTAGATTTTCCCATCTATAACAAGTCTAACCTTCTAGAAGTAGGGTCAGTTGAGTGCAGAGTCACCTCTATATGAGCAGAGTCACTTATCTTATGAAAATCTATCTATTTGGTGCAAATCTGCTCAATAGCAGAGTCACCCCTATATGAATGTATTTTCCTTTATGTAATGGATCTAGTCGGGTGCGCAGTTGCCCCTGTGTAGGCATATCTGCCTTTCTAGAGTAGATCCAACTTTGTAGATGCAAATCCATCTGTTCTCTGGGAAGGGTGTTTAGGTGTTGAAGAGTTGAAGTAGACTCACCTTTGTAAGAGTGGAGTCACTCGTTTACAGAGCAGATCCACCTGTTTGGGAGCACAACCACCCTTGTGCAAAAAACTACAAACAAAACTTGTAAGAAATTACAAAATGATGTTAATAGACCCATGATGTGGGTCCCATCGAGAGTGCCAGAATGTGTGTGGTGAAATTTGTGTCAAGTGAATGATTTAACTATTAAAAACCAATCAAAATACAAAAATCAAAACAACACTCTGATAAGGCTAAGAAAGCTCAAACTGATATAATAAGCCTCTCGTTGAGTAGATTTTCCCCACAATTGTTGATTTGGATGTGTGCTCACTAGAAATTTTGATAGCATAATGATGCTCCAATGAAAAATGAGTGAGATTTTTGATAAAATGGTTAAGTGATGGATATATAGGATTTGGATGAAAATGGATGAAGGGCTAGGATTGCTTGATGGGAATTAAGGGTTGAGATGAGAGGTTATCTCTCAAGCCACAAGATTGTGCTGAGTGGCACAAGGAGAGGGATTGAAAGGGAGATTGTACCCTTGAGGGGACAAGGTCCATGTGACATGGTACCAAGACCATGTCACAAGTACAAAGGGCCATGTGCTTGATGTGATGGGAGGAGTTGACCCACTTAATCATGGATTGTGTGTGTAAATGCTTAATGGGTAGATTAGGTGGGGATTAGGATTAGGAATAGTGCAAGTTGGAGAGTTGGAGGATGTGACATGTGAGAGGGATTAAATAAATAAATAGGATATATTTATTTAATAGAAGGGGTAAGGTAGGTTAGATGTAGATAAATAATTAAATTAAATTATTTACCTTAAGCTAGGGCTTAGGAAAATAGAAAATATGAATTAAATAATAAAATATGAATTAAATAATTAAATATTATTTGAATAATTAAATAGAGAATATTATTCAATTAATATAAATTATGGATAAATAAATGAAATAGGGATAAATTGACCAAATGTTGTCAATTTTAGGTGTCTAAAACTGTATTACATAAGCTTGTAGGTCTGTAATCATGCAAAGAGGAAGCATCACCTTTCTTTGGAATTAGCACTATGTAGGTAGAATTTATTTGGTTACGTTAATAACATGGAATGCCTCGGTGATTAGGATGATACAAAGAGTTCAAAAGATAATTATTTTAAGATCAAATTCATCCATGAAAATATTGAAGGAATAATGGATGAAAGTTTTATTTGTTTTAGATATCAAGGATTTAGAGTTTTCTTACTTGTTAATATTTTTTATTTCTAGAAGCTTACAAAGATTTTTAAGGAATTCGTAGATGAGCTAGCTAGACTTCCTTTGTCCCATATGATTAATTTATATACTACTAGTATATGTATGAATGGAACAAGATAGATAGAAAGGCCATTAATTAGATTAGAGAGTCCTCTAAGTTTTTCATCAAGTTCTTTAAGCATGTGTTTGATAACATGGTTATGTGAAAAAGAAAGAGGACAATCACTTTTCCACATCACACATGATTGAGTTAAAGGTGGAGAATGAGATAAATTTACTTATAATATTATAAAATAAGAAAAAAATAATTTGCATTTAATTGACTAGAATATGACCATTTAAAGGACGAAAATGAAGCATCATAGTAGCTTCATCACAACACAATTCATTCATAAAGGAAATAGAATTTTGTACATCTAATTTAGAATCTCTTTCATTGGACAATGTAGAAAATATCATAGAGAGGGAAGAAGAAATATCATCCATAGAAAAACCATTATTAGGAGAAGAAGTATTCTAATATTTATCATAACATGGATCTAATGTGTTATTTAGAAAAGCATAAAAAAATTCCTTTTCATCACATTAATTAAAATAGACATCCTCATGTTCAAGTGAAAATGGTGCAAGATTCTTATAATGGGAGGAAGAAGGAGGTGACAATTTGTAAAGAGAATGAAGCAAGGACTCACTTAGCTTAGGAGGTGAAATAGGTAGGATTATATCAAATTATATAAGGATTCTTGTAAGAAATGAATTCATATGTCATATTAGGTGGCTTCTCTCTCAAGTCATGTGTAACCTTAACATAGGGTGTGTAATGGTAAACAATACTTTCTTAATGGCTACATGATTTGTTCTCCCATGACTTGTATCATCATCTGATGAAACTCTATGCTCATGAGTATGTTAGGGTTTTATATTTTACTCTTTAATAAGTTCTATTGCTATATAAATAGAAAAGAAAATGCATGAGCCAAATGAAGGAAATATCAAGAAAATGAAATTTATGAGCCAAATTTACTAACTTGGTCACCTTGTAGGGTCATTGGGAGTATGGGCTATTCATTGGGGTTTTGGATGAAGTCTTTTTGAGCGAGTGGGTTCCGAGCGAAATGCTCAGTGGGTGATCCCACATAAGTGGGTTACAATTGCATTGAATAACACAAATTGATTGGGCACTCAAAAAAATTGGGGGGATTCGCTAGAACAAGGGGTTCGCTTGAATCCCCCGTTCGAGTGAACTCTTTTCCCTTAATGGGTTCGCTCGAATCCCTAGTTGACCTTTTCTTGAATAAAATAATGTTATTACTTTTTTTTAAATATTATTTTAAGGGGATTCTAGTGAACCCCCCTTCGCTCGAAGGGGTTCTAGGGGGTTCACTCAAAGGGGGGTTCACTAGAACCCCCATTTTTTTCCCTTAGCATCCTCCATCTGTAATTTTATGCAAAATTTTGTGTTTTGAGGCTCAGGTTGAGGATCAAAATGGAACCAACTTGACAAATCTAGCTGGAGGATTATAGTCCTCGAAACGAGCTCTCCATCAAGTATAGTTTTAATATATTTTATGTATTTTTTTAGTTTAATTAAACATGCTTTTCATTGAAAATCAAGCTCTTTGTTCTGCACATGTGGAAAAATAGTAGAAATATTAAAAAAAATTATGAAAATATCTAGGTGCTTGGTATTGATGTCCTTGATCTAACAAAAAAAAGAATTTCGAGACATTAAAAAAAGCTGTGTTATACAATACACCTATGTCTAAATTGTAATTGGTTTGACTTTAAAACTTGATTAAGAAAAAAGTATTCAATAAAACACTATGAAACCAAATGAAGGAGCTAGATATTTTAGTTACAAATCTAAATTTGAAAATATTAGAATTTTATCCTTTGAATAAAAAAATTTATGTGTTATACAATAAACATCACTCTTTAAAAATGGTGTTTATTGTTAAAAACTAGTTATCAAAGGAGATGGAAAAAGAAATGCAATTTGATTCCAATTTTTTATTTAAAAAAATTAGAATCTACAAACAAAATGTCACAAATCACTAGTTTGCATCATCTTCAATTTCCTCATGGTTTAGCAGCTATAGGTGTCCTAAAGTGAAGATTTAGTTAAAAAAGTTCAGTTCAATATCAAGTTCGGCCAAAAAGTGTAACTCAGTATTGTGGGATCACCCGGTCCCTTTTTTATTTTAATTTTATATTTAATGGTTTTGGGAATAAGGTATTCAATTTAATACCTTTCACTTGAAACATTTACGTTCAATTGGTTTATGCCACATAGGCTCCATTTCGTCACCACTTGGTTTCGAGTGAAACCCCTTGAGTGAGTAGTTTTTGGTTGAAATAATTTTGGTAGAAACTATTTAGTTGGTAAAAAATGTGACACATGTTTATACTTTTAACCTATATTGTAACTTCTTATTGTTAGGAATACATTAGTTTTGATGCTTTTAAGTTGGGTTTTTCCCTATAGGACTTTGTTAGGGTATATCCATGTCTCTCTCTTGCGATTTTTCTATGATTTATTTCATTCTTGTTTTCGATCGAATATGTTTCACCTGAAACATTTTTGATCGATTGGTTTATGTCACATAGGCTCCATGTTGTCACCACTTGGTTTCGAGTGAAACCCCTTCGACTGAGCAATTTTTGGTTGAAATACTTTCGGTAGAAACTATTTAGTTGGTAACAAATGTGACATGGATTTGTAATTTTACCATATATTGTAACTTCTTATTGCTAGGAATACATTAGTTTTGATGCTTTTAAAGTTGGGTTTTTCCCTATAGGACTTTGTTAAGGTATATCCATGTCTCTCTCTTGTGATTTTTCTATGTTTTATTTCATTCTTGTTATTATTTAGCATTGCTACTATGTCAAAATACTACTTAAATTTATATAGATTAGATAATGTTTTACATCTCTCCTCATAGGATTAAGTAGGACACTTTTTCATATTTCCTTTCAAATCCATGATGAAGGACATAGCAATCAACAAATAATGGATGATGAAAAGGCCAAACTAAGTTAGAAACCTATATTAAAGGAAAATATAAGCAATGATATACAAACTAATATAATATGATAAAAATATTAGATCTAATATCAACAAGTGTAAAAGGAAAAACCTTAAGGAAAAACCCTAAGGAGTGTAGGATTGAAAAGGTGGTAACAAACTAGGGTCAATTCCTTAATGAAACACTACATGGATAACAAGGAATATAAAATAAGGGAAAAAACCAAATAAATCAAATTAAAAACTTAAAAAATAGAAGATCTATCCAAAATACTAGGCATGAAAGCTATAGGTTCACCAATTTATGTAGAAGAGAATAACTCATCCTCTACATAAATATCTAGAGAAAGTGTAATTAGAACCCTCTAAATATTTTAAGAGCTAAGTAATGATAATTGATTGATAATATGAATAATGTAAGCATGTGCCAAAATATAAATGAGATTGTTTTGATTTGTGTACCTTAAGATGTGATCTACTATGTGACCATACATAGTGGTAGGGAGATAATTATTAAAATTTGGTAATTCAAAGATTCATAGAAGGCTTGAAGAGACTAATTTTGATGGTCTAAAGTTTTGGACAAAATAATAGTAGTAAGGTTGGCTTTCAAATTCACAACCTCCATAATATGCAATCCTTTCTTACAAGTTTGTAATCTTGTCTTATGTAAAACTGGGTCTTCAATAACTACAATATGTGTTTTCTTATTGGTATTTAATGTAATAAAAATAAGGGTGGTTCTAAAAATCATCAAGGAGATTATTATGCAAGGATTAAAGTTTAAGACTTCCTTGCACCTTTGAATCCCCATGATTAAATTAATAGTAATAGTAAAAGAGAGATAATGGGGTGGCAATGAATATTGAGTCTATTAGGACTAGTTGTTCCTTGTAATATTTCATTGATGAAATGTGTTGTAAAATTATCTCCACATGGAATGAGGCACCACACTTGGGAGGAATCCCATAATTCTTTCGATGACGCGTACACCATAACAAATGTATTATGATGGGTGTAAGAGAGCATTGAAATAGTTTACATAAAAGATTTGGAAGAACATCTCCAATTAAATATTTCAAACAATGTGTAAGAGCATCTTGGAAGAGGAGTTACATCTTCCAAATGGAGCACCTAGTTTGATTGGTTGACTAATCAAATGGTGGAAGTTACACTTGGATGTATGAAAGATGTCACTTGGATTTGAATGGTCCTCTTGACCATGAGTTGGATACCTCCTTTGAAAGCTCACATTTTTTTGGAAACCATAAACGGTTTTATGGATGCCTTATATATTATAAATATAAGTCTTGGGGTAGAGGTTTGACATTGAATTAGATGGTGTTGTAGGTTTATAGGCATCTTTTTAGATGTTAACACTAGTGTTGCATCATTTGTTGGGTCTTCTCATTGTATTACAAGATTTCTATAGAGTTGATATTATGAGATTTGCATTGAGGCTAAGTTTTAAACTCATAAGGGTTTTCCCAAGCTATATTATATGCCATTCTTCTTCTTGCCACTTCTTTCATTTCTATTTACAATTTAGTTTAATCTTTACTTCTAATTTACATTAGCACACACGATCAAATTCAAGATATGTTGATTGTTCATAATTGAAGATATTAACCTGTATATTCAACATAGTTGATTGCTAATTATTATGGTTGATACAAGTTAATGCATGCATTGATAATGGAAAATTGATTTAAAGATTTTTTTTGCTTATTGATGTATAGTGGAGAATGATTAATGTATTTGTTGTATTTACAAAAGGAGACAACTTTTTGACACTTTTTGTCAAAACACACTTTTTCTAATCATTCTAGAATGTGTGCAAACAACTTAGGATGATGCCTTTTAAATATATACCTAAAATACATGAATTTGAATTTTTTTTGCCCACACTAATAAGTAACAATCAAATCTTTGAAATTTTAGTCTCATAATATAGAAATTTAAAATTTAAAATTAGAGGTTAGAATCATCCAAACAATTTTGTTTATAGATAGGAAAAGATTATGATTGTGATTGTGACCAAGGTAAGTGAATTGTTGAGAAATGGATAAAAAATATTTTAGATACAATATAATAACATATTTGAGTGATGAGTTAAATCTCGACTCAATAAATATACCAAAACAATCAAATTATATATTTAAATTATACATCCAAAACATCAACCCAAAATAATATAAAACTAGAATAAAAGTGTTGGAAGTGTGTACTTTTCTCCTCTACACATTTTAACATTCTATTAATTAAAATAAATAAAAATTTGAAAAATTGATAATAGCTCATATACAAATCCAATAAGAATGTGGTTCCATGAAGGGGCTTAAAGATCTCCTACTAGATAAATTATAATCTAGTCCAATCATATACCCCGGATCAACGGAGCAGGCCATTCACACATTTTATAATTGACCTCGTTAGCCATTCACACTACGAAGCGAGAGTAAACCTAAGACCTTGAGGGAGCAAACCCCAAGCCCCAACCAACTCCACTACAAGTGGTGGCTAAGTGAGACCGATAGTTGTGCACTAAACCATGTTTTATTGGTGCGCTCATATGACATCACATGATTTGTTGCTTTTTAATCTAAAGAATACATTTCATTCAATTATACTTATTATCAACTTTAACAACTTTAAAGTCACAACTATTGATATAATATGATAAAAATATTACATTAAATCAACAAATGCTTTAATAACTATTAGAACATGTTCAATTACGAGATCCACTAAATCCACATTCAAATTCACCGAAAGATTCCAAATAGTGGGACGACATGACACAACAAGCTTAGTTCAATTCTTGAATTTGTCTAATCAATGCGAATCAAACGCTTGAATGAATGAATGAAGACTTTTAATAACGTCCATGAGGCCAAACAGTCTATGGGACCCATAGATCGACAGCAAAACGGAACACCACAACAACCCAAAAAAGAAACCACAGCCCAACAATTACTTGATCTCCCTTTCCTTCTGAATTTTGGATCTATGTTAAATCTATAATGTCCCAACTGAATCGGAATCCTTGTAAACTAAGTTGGTGTAGCAGTCTTGCAGGTAAATAGGTGGAGATGGGAATAACCCAACTCAGGTTGTTATTGACACTGATATCTATCTTAAATGTCCCAACTGTATCGGAATCCTTGTAAACTAAGTTGGTGTAGCAGTCTTGCAGGTAAATAGGTGGAGATGGGAATAACCCAACTCATGTTGTTATTGTTATCATCATGCTTCTCTCTTCTGTTTTGCACACTCTCTTCGTTCCATTCAGCCGAAGATGAGTTAGCCATAGCTCACTTTCAGCAATACTTAAGAATACCTACTGCCCACCCAAATCCCAACTATAAACCAGCCCAAGAATTCATACTCTCCAGAGCCAAATCCATAGGCCTTAATATCCAAGTACTAGAATTCACGAAAGATAAACCTCTAATACTTCTCACATGGACTGGCAAAAACCCATCAATGCTTTCTATACTGTTGAACTCTCATATGGACAGTGTTCCTGCCGAGGCAGACAAATGGGTTCATGACCCATTTGGGGCCACCAAGGACAGCACAGGCAATATTTATGCCAGGGGAGCCCAAGATGACAAATGTATTGGAATGCAGTACCTTGAAGCCATTGAAAGGCTTAAAACACAGGGATTTCAACCTCTAAGAACAGTGCACGTATCTTATGTCCCTGATGAGGAAATTGGTGGCATGGATGGATCCGAGGCCTTTGTTCTATCCAAGGAATTTGAAAAATTGCATGTGGGTTTTGTGCTGGATGAAGGGCAGGCGAGCCCCAATGAACATTACAGGGTTTTCTATGCAGACAGGATTCCTTGGAAGTTGATTATTAAGGCTACTGGAGCTCCAGGTCACGGTTCTAAGCTCTATGATAACAGTGCTCTTGAGAATCTGATGAAGAGTATGGCTGTTATAAATCGTTTTAGATCAGCCCAATTTGATTTAGTGAAGTCTGGAGTGGCAGAACATGGAGAGGTGATAGCTGTGAATCCAGTTTATGTCAAAGCGGGGACTCCCACCCCTACTGTGAGTATTGGATTTATATTTGGCAAATGGTATTCAGAGTATTTATAAATTTTTAGTCTGTTTCTGAGATAATATGGATTGTAAAGTTTTTAACTAATAAATTGACAAAAGTGTCTCCAAGGACCAAAAGTTTAGTAGCAAGATAAACTGATATATCTTGTCCACAGACAACATATATACAAAAAAAATTGTGCAATGTACATAAGTTTTGTCCTGAAAGAACCTAGTTGGAAAAAATCTCCCCCAATGTATAGTTACAAAGTCCACCTTGAAATGTGTCCCAGAAGAGTTCACTCTGAAGATCGCCTTAAACTTAAAATAGCAACCAATTTGTAGCCACTCCTTATAGTATTCACATCCTCTGCAATATGCTTTTCTGGGGCGAAACGCTGACATGTAGGACACAAAGGAAATTCCTACTATTAAATTTTTGCACATTTACTATTTTTCGTTCTGCAGCCTGTATACATACAAAATCCTGCGTATAAGCCATTGCGCCAGAGTAATGAGTGACAATGATTTCTACCTATTAAAGATTTTGTAAACAGCTGGAGGTGTCAAAACATAGGTACTGCATCTAAGATAGACGAATACTGGCTTGGGTTTGGACAGGTGAGTTGCTATAGGGGGTGCTATGCACGCTAGCTACTGGCGCCTGCAAAGCGCAAACATTGTCCACTTAAGTATTTCACGTTTATAGCATTACATAGAATTTAGCTGTAGAAACTGAGAATTGGAAACCTTGTAAAAAGAAAAGGTAATATTTTTGTTTATCTAGAACCCTAAAAGAGATGCCATGGGGATTTATATTTTAAATCCACATTTTTCTGAGAGTTAGGAATAAATTCCTTGGTTAATTATTACCTTACTGCTTGTTTTGTGTGTCTCATGCTATCAGCAGCAAGAGGGTATCATTTAGCAAGTGGTTTCCAATTTTTATATTATCACAGAATCGTGTATAAATTCTATAATCTGATCTTATGTTTTTTATGAGTTTTGTGTATTAAACTTTGATCTTTGTGACTTTGAAATAGTGCCATGATTTCTTCTTATTATTCTCGAGTTTTGCACCTTCTAATTTTTGGGTGCGTGCTTGCATATTTGCTAGTTCTTTTAACTATCATAATTTTTGCTTTGAGCAAGAGAGTTAAACTTGAATTTGCTACTTGTTACATTTTATCAATGCAAGCTTGCTAAAGCATTATAAGCTTTCGACATGATACAAATTAGTCAAGTTATTGGTTGGGTGCAAGATTTGAAGATACTATCTAATATTTTGAATTTTCTTGATAAAAAATTGAACTTTTTTTGAAATTCTCAGGATTAATCGGTGATTTTTAGAGCTTCCTCATTTTTTATAAAGCATTTTTCATAATTTGTAATGGAAGAAAAACGTTATATGGTAGATTTTACTTTGTTATAGCCAACCAAACTAGATATAGGCTGTGAAGGTTAACCTTTTCCAAATTAGGTAATAGGCCTTTGCAGAGCTGCTTCATTTACACCAAACCATTCTCATATCGGGTTTTGATAACCTATTGATGGCTCTAGGAAAATTCATTGTCAGCAATTCACTGAAAGAAAATTCACTGTCAGCAATTCACCGCCATGGAAAATTCACCGACTGAAAATTCACTGCCAAGTAAAATTCACTGCTAGCAATTCATCACAGGGAAAATTAACTGCATTAATATTTTTTAATATATATTTCAAAAACTTTGATTTTATTAAAAAAATTAATGCGGTTAGTTTTCCGCCGCAGTGAATTGCTGGCAGTGAATTTTTCATCGGTGAATTTTCCATGGCAGTGAATTGCTGGTTGTGAATTTTCCTTCGGTGAATTGCTGGCAATGAATTTGCCGGATGCCCCTATTGATAGCCACTTCATCCTTTCTTTGCTTAGTTTTTCCTATAACTTGCTCTCACAGTGAGACCTTGTCCCTTGTTGATTATTTGATGTTGAGGTAATAATGGGCCTTTAGGTGTTTCCTTTTATCTTGCTATATTCGTTTTGTGAATGCTTGTCTTTCTTCCAAGTATAATAGCTCGTTCATTTGTTCAATGAAAAGTTCAGTTGTCTGTTCATAAATATTTTGCTCTGACAGTGTCACTAGTGTAATCTCAATCTGGATTTCAAGAGAAGTCTTTGGTACAACATATTAAGTTCTAAAATCTAATGTGCTATAAACAGATTTGAAATTGTGAAGACTAGTCAACTGTCAATGTAGAAAGAGAATATGAAAACAAAGAACAATATTGCTAATAAGAACTAAAACAGAATTTTATTCATATGAATATGATAGCTCTGTAGAAAGTAAATCTGTGAGAAGAGATGTGGAACTATGCAAAGATGTCTATCCCTGTCCTGCAACACATATTTATGTACAAGCTACATGTAATAGGACCTGATAGACATCAAGAAGAAGATGAGATTGTTTATCTTCTAGCAGTTATGAAAGAGATGGCTTCATGTAGTAACAATTGGTGCTATGTGGTGCCAATGTGTACAGTGGATCTACTGTTGGTGGGAGTGTGGCCTTTTGATCCCATGGTGCCCAGCATAATGTATAGGACAGTTAGGTTGAGGCCAGCCCATGCAGACAATGCTCCTACGTTTAGTTGTGTTGCTGAGATATTGACAGTGGGAAAGTGGGCGCCCAGAGTGGTTATCCTCAATAGAAGTGTCACAAAAGCCCAAGCAGAGAGAAAGGTCTCCTCAAGGGATCGATGAGCTGTTCACACATGGGCCATTTGTCAGGCCAAGTGGCAGGACAACTATCAAAGAATGAGGAGGATCAACCCTAGCCAAGCATATGAGGACCAATCCTGACTATTTGATTGTATGACAAGTCCTGATTAAGTAAATTGAGGGCAAGAAGGAAATACACAAAGGAGGAGGGTGGAGAAGAAATAAAGAGAAGGAAGTGGTGAAAAGAAAGAACAAAGGAAGAAAGATAGGATTCAACAGGATGGAATATGTTAAGTGTCATACTTTTGCATACTCTGCATAGAGCTGTGTAATGATGTACTAAATACTTCAAAAATCAATACAAGAAATGGTTGTCTTAGTCAGTTGTGTTTATGAGTAATATCTGATGAAATATGGCTGAAATGCCTGGGTTGTTCTTAGTGCTTTCACTTAATATTAGAATCTTAAAGGAATGGCTAAGAAAGTTTAGTTCCAGCACCCCAATACGCTAGTGACTGACCTTTTGTGCAACATCACTTCAACCCTTGGCCTCTAAGTAAGCAATTCACTAGGACCCCTTGGAGCTGTTGTGCTCTGGGTGAGCTCTTGGGTCCATCCTGGGCCTGGATGATAGGCTGGTGTGGTGTCTACCACCCATTGGGCAGCCATCGGTTTGCATAGGGCCAGGGGGCATGGTCATGTGTGGTGCCAATATCAAGCATAGAGTGATGAGAGAGGGCCCGGCATTCTGGTTCCGTGGCTGGGACTAGTTTGAACTTCACATCTGATTCATAGTACTGGTAAGATTTAAAGAAACTTTGCAGTATGGCTGTTGTGAATATGGTGAGTTGAAACCATGATCTCTGTTGTTAAAAGGTGATTAAAGATTATCATGTATGTGCAAAGTTTGGGCATATTCCTAGCTGAGAAGTAAGATTGTAGGTCATAGAGTATGAATGAGTCAAGTATTTGTTGATCCCATTGTAAATGGTGATACATTTGTCAAAAATTCTGGTGAATAGTGGTTCAGTTTCTTCGATATTTGCAGAATTGGGTTTCTGAATATGGTTGAATATGTTCCCTGTTTGTTGCCATTATGAGTTTCTGTTAAAAGTCTATATGAAACTAGTAAAGTAGAAGTTAGATTTGGTTAAATGAAGGTTTAGTATATGCATTGGTTTACCTTGTAAAGGGTTGAGAGGTGATTTAATCAAGAATCTGTGCAGTTTTCTCAAAATTATGTTTTTTTTTTTAAATTCAGACCATGGTGGGAAAGGGAAATTTATGATCTCCTATATGAAATTTTCTTTGTTTAGCTTCTAGAATTGATCTTCAATTGGTTTTTTGTTTATTGTTACGACCAAAGTTGGAAAACTCGAACTTGGCGCAAACTCGGCAGCCAAAAATAGGACTCGGACTCGGGACTCCGGGAAAAACTCGGCTAGGACTTAGCAAAAAAAAAAACTGTAGTTTTTTTTAAAAAGAAGAAGAAATTAATGCATTTAGAGAACATAAGAGCCTAATTTGATTATCAATTTGTCATAATTCAAAGATTACACATGTCATATGATCATCAAACACTCAATAATTGAAATTTCATCATTCATACTCATAGTTTCAAACTTTCAAATGTATAACAGCATCATAAGTTTATAAATGTTTACATATAATCGTATGTTAAAATGAGGAAAAAATTAACAACCAAATATAATCTATATCTTCCTCTTTCCCCTCCTAATGGAAGTCAATTTTGCAGGCTTAGAACTAGTAGGTGCTACAGTATCCAAATGAGGAGATTGAGGAGTGGTTTCTTGATCTTCAAAAGCGTCTTCGCCTTCTACCATTGCTTCCAATCCTACTGCTTCTTCTTCTGCTGCTGCTCTCTCCAATTCAACAAGATCCTCATTAGTAAGGAAGATATCAACATCATCATTTTGTTCATCAATAGTCCATTCACCATATGGATTAATATCATCCAAGTTGATGGACTCATGTGAAACACCCTTCACCTTTGTAGTTCAAAGGCAAAGGTTGTATTGAACAAAGACTAAATCATTTAGGCGTTGTTGGGTCAACCTGTTTCTCTTCTTTGTGTGAATGTTCTCAAATAAACTCCAATGATATTCACACCCGGAAGTACTACATGGCTGCGACACGACACAGATGGCTAGCTTTTGAAGTTTTGGCGTGCTAGCACCATAGTTCTCCCACCATAAATCTACATAAACACATTTAAAAAATATAAGTATTAAGAATAAAGTAAAAAATGTAAGAATCAAGTTTCTAATTTCATCTTGTAGTATACCATTGAACAAATTCTTTTACCTGGTTGTTGTTTTCCTCTCTTTTCAATTGCTTGTTGTGAGGAAAATAGTCTCCCCTGTGCACCCTTGAAGACCTTGAATATATAAAAGTAAAATAAAATAAAATATAGAAAATTCATAGATAGTCAACATTGCAAATTCATAAATAAGATGTAACAAATCTCATTTCCAACTCATCAAGCACCTGGTCTCTCATCTCTCGATCAGGCACCATCTTATTGATGCATGTGACAAGACCTGCCATGACCTCATCAGCATTAAATGTGTTAGAGAAGTAGAACTTCGAGTTCAAGAAGCAGGCAAAGGCATGTATCGGTTGGTGGAGTTGGTTTGTCCATCTCCGATCAATGATGCGCTAAATGATTTCATATTTTCTTTTGTTGCCGCCATAATAACGTGAAATGGCCTCTTTGGCCCTATCCATGGCCTCATAGATAAAACACATTGGCATGCCCTCTCCATCCACCATACGGAGAACCCTCACCAAAGGTTGTCACCTAAAAAAATGAAAACAAATGTTAAATTATTACAAAATTAACCCCTCAAATAAAAAACAGCAAAGAGATTATCATTTATAAAGTTAATTTTTGTATTTGTTACTTACCTCGATCAACTCCTCTCCATTTTTGATGAATGTATCATCAAAAACTATGCTTACAATCCTCTCCCCTTCAGGCTTAGTGGAAAATGGGGACTACAACCAAGCACCGGACACAAACATTTGCTTGAGATGAGCAATGGCACCAAGAATGGTTTGCAATGTGAGGAAGTGGCTAGCAAATTGTGTCACTCCTAGTCGCACAAGGTCTTTGCCATTTGTGAACTTCCTCATCAAGGAAAGCACCCAAGTATGGTTGTAGATAATTTTTGTAACATTTTTGGCATCTTCAACCACACTTTTGACCCATCCAATCTTCCTAATGTCCTCTAGCAACAAGTCCAAGCAATGTGCAACACAAGGAGACCATGCAATTGTGGGATGCCTCACCATAAGTAGTCTACCTGCAGCTACATATGCAACTGTGTTGTTTGTGAAAATTTGAACAACATTATCAACACCAACCTCTTGGATCACCCCATCTAATAAATTGCATAAAGTCTTAACATTTTTGACTTCATTGGAGACATTTATTGACTTTAGGAACACCAATCCACCATTAGAGGCCACTAAAAAGTTTAAGAGAGTCCTATTCCATCCATCTATCCACCCATCAGATAAAATGCTGTAGCCTTTTCTTCACCAAAATTTCTTTTGCTCATCAACCACAAACTGTGTATTCTTTATGGCTTCATCTAGGAATGGCCCACTCGAATCTGTAGTTGTTGGGGGTCTTAAACCCCTTACTTGCAACTGTAAGGGCATTCACCAAACCTTCCCAATATGGGCTGCTTGCCACATTGAAATGTAAATTATTGTAGTACCAAAAGTTTGTTGCTGCCATCCTAGCTTCATGATGCTTTTCCTTATTCCAACCGGTACCTTCAAGTGAAGGTTGTGCTCTTGGAACATTGCATGGAATAAAGAAATTTGGTCTTGATGAAAGACCCTAACTAGCACTAGCAGTAGAGAAAAAACCCTCAAAACTCTCACCAAACGATGAATGTGGTTGACAGATACTTGGACTTGGGGAATCGTGGGGCCTAGATGGTGTAGAAGTGGATCCACTCATCACTGCTGCTAGTGCATCCTTTGTTTTTTTTCTTTCATCTTTTTTCATCTCATACTCAACAAGAAGGACCTTCATCTCTCTAACCATCTCAGGAGTCGAGTTAGGGAATACATCCACATTTTTCCCAGGTATTATTTCAAGGTGGTATTTTAATTTGTTTATTCCTCCTGTCACCCATTTGTTGCATTCGGTACATGTCACCTCATCCTTTTTATTTCCTGGTATTCCATACTAACATGCAGGGTCTTTTCTCGTTCCCCTTGGGTTTGAAGATGACATTGTTGTTTCAAGTTCAACATGAAAAAAAAAATCAGCAAGGGTTTGGTAAAAAATCAACAAATAAATGAGATTCAGACATTTGCAAAAAAATAGAATGCAAAACCAAGCTAGAAATAATAGGAATTAGGCTATTAAGGGAAATAGAAAAAAATTTGGCAGGATTTCCCCTTATTTTTCTTGATTTTTCTGATTTTCAATTGAAAAAAAGAAAAGAAAAAGAGAAGCTAAATCACTTACAAATTGCTATCCACAATACCTCTTTTAAAACCTTGTTGTTGTAGATACTTGTCTAGTCTTGAGTACCAAGCCTTGGGGGCTTGTTTCAGCCCATAAAGCGCCTTCTTTAGCTTGCAAACATAATCCTGATTTTTTGATAGAATGAACCCATTTGGCTGTTCAATATACACTTCTTCTTGCAAGTTTACATTTAGGAAAGCTGACTTCACATCCATTTGGTAGACTTTGAAATTCTTGAAACTAGCAAGGGCTAAAAACATCCTTATAGCCTCAAGATGAGCAACAAGGGAAAATGTATCTTCAAAATCAATCCCCTCAACTTGAGCATATCCTTTGCATACAAGCCTTTCTTTGTTCTTGACAACTTGGCCATTCTCATTCAACTTGTTCCTAAAAACCCATTTAGTACCAATGACATTCTTGTTCTTAGGCTAATGTGACCCATCTCCAAGAGCTCCTTGATGGCCTTCTCTATTTCATCCTTGTGCCTCTTCAGATGCCGATATGGAGTTGTGATGACGGGTTTTGCTCCTTCCTCAAGTTCTATCACATGCTCAATCCCCCTTTTAGGAGGTCTCCCAGTAGGAATGCCACCAAACACCTTGCTTCGCTTGGAGATCAAAGTTTGCACATCAAGATGATAGTGTCTCTTGCCTTCTGGAGGATTGGAAGGCATGATCACACACTTTGCTGCCCACTCTACCTTGTCATGACGAATCAGCCTTTCCATCCTTTTGAATGAAACTATACGAGGGCCTCCATTGGACATCTCTTTCAAAACCACCTTCTTCCATCTGATGTAAACTTCAACTCCATGATCTGAAGGTTCAAAGCGATCTCTCCAAGAGATCGCAGCCACTGAATACCAAGCATTGCATCTGTATCACCAATGCTCACAACATAGAAGTCATCTTTGACTTCGTAATTACCCAATAGGATAGACATTTTAGAGATCTTGCAAGTGCAAGTGATTGTGAAGCCATCAACTACTATGACCTTGAAACCTTCGAATTCTTCTATTTTGAGGCCTCTCTTTGCTACTATCCCTTCGTCAATGAAATTGTGTGTTGTTCGAGTATCAATTAGAGCAACGATTTGTTGCCCACAAAGCACACCATGAACTCTGAATGACTCATTTTGTTGAAAGCTAGAAAGTTGGGAAAATGCACCCCCACTTTCTTGGTCTTCTTCCCTCTCTTCTGGAGCCTCTTGTTCTTCTTTTTCCTCAAAATCAGGCTATTGTTGTGATATATCAGATTCTAATCCATCATCAAAATACACCTCCATATGATGAGATTTGCCTCTTTTGAAGCATTTGTGTCCTGAGGCCCATGGTTCCTTGCAAGTGAAGCACAATTTCTTTCTTCGGAGCTCCTTATGGAGGTCATCATCCATTCATGAAGGAAACTTCTTGGTCTGATTTGAATCCTTATGAAATGGCTTCTTATCCTTCCTATGCGAGAAGGGCTTGGACTGAAATTTTGGCCTAGGGGCAGCCAACTCCATACTTCTTGATTTTCTGATCGCCTTTGCGAGAGTTGGTGGATCAAAAGCCTTCACCCACCCCTTCAAAAGCTCCATTAGTCTTTTTGAGGAAAAGACTACAAGTCTTCTTTCAGTGATGTTAGGCACCATCACAGAAAGCCTCTGAAAATCAGAAATGTAAGTATCAAGTGAGCCATGTTGCCTCAGCTAGGCAAGCTCATAGAATTTCACCTTAGGATCTTTGGTGTCAAATCTTTCGTCGAGTTTGTTAGTGAACTCAATCAGATGTCATGATAAGGTTATGGCCAAGAGTGACCAAACTGTGATACCACCATTCATGGGCAACCCCATCCAAATGAAGAGTGGCAATCTTGATGGCATCTGACTCTAGCATTGGCCTCAATGAAAGGTAGTTATCAAGCTTTTGGACCCGCGATCTAGCTGAACACTTATCACTCCCATTAGTATGTGTTAGAGTCACCTTCCCAAAGGCTTGTTGATAATCCCTTGGAGGCATAGGAGCACGATTCTCATATCTTCCGCCTCCTCTCTTCTTTTGGTTCATGAATTGGTCCAATGTCAAGATCTCACGTAACTTCGTAGGAAGGGTAACATACTCCATGTAGCTATTTCCCACTTCATGAGCCATAGGAATTGGAGCTTCTAGTTCTGTTGGAGGTTCCTCCCTTGGAGTGAAGGTCGGCTGGATAGGTCTAGGAGTGTATCCTGTGGTCTCTTCAACAGTATGATCACTTTTTCCACCATTATGGTTGGCGTTTGAGGCATTGGTCTCACTATTCTGGCGTTGAGGTGTGGGAGTTATATTTTGGCTCATCTTAGCCAACAAGTGCGACATCATGTCCATCATGCAATCAAGATTTCTCTCCGCTTTGACATATGGACTCTCCTCTTGGGCTGGTCCTGTTTGTGTATGTTTTATCATTCATCGAACATTTGGAATAAAATGTCAAGGACACTCTACCCTCTCTTGAACAAAATCACTCCGTGTGCCAAGATTGCAAGAAAGACCACATGACAACTCCAAGGTTTATATGTGCGAATGAGCGACTTTATGTGGGATAGCTTCCTTGGTTATGTATGCTGAAATACAAGGGGGACTTACGCTTAAAAATCATTCACAAGCTAGGACTTGGACGAATTTGACAGTAAATGCTCTTTTCTCTTTTTTTTTGGATTTTCAGTTTTAGGATTTAAAAAAAAAGGAAAAAGGATAAGGTTTTAGAAGTTTTATGCTACTCCTAAGAACTCAAGAGACGGTAAAGACTAGGTGAAACCAATAACAATACTTTGCTTCACCACATAAACGACAACTACACAAAGTAAGTGCAATCTTCTAGGGTTGTGCTCAAGATTTTCATACAATGAATAATACCATCAATGGAACAATATTTTATTCAAAGTAGAAGTTAAAGCATCCACAATATAAGCTCAGGCTAACTTGACACATTGAACAAAAATCATTCATTCAAAGAAATTATGAGCAAGAGTGTCACCAATCTATACTATCAAATATTTCATTCATCTAACAAGTGTGCAAATCAAATTTTATTCTAAATTTACTCTATGTTGAAGGAGATATACAACCATGCAACCACATGATAATAAGAAGGATTCAAAGCAATCTTGTAATATGAACTTTTATTATCCAAGTTGCTGTAAGCAACAATTTCATAAAACTCTCTTCACACTATGAAATGAGAGAATAGGAGTTTATATAGAATTTTGAAAAACAAATGAAAGGATGAGATCAATCTAAGATTAACGGCTGAGATTAAGACACAACAACCCTAATTAGGGTTTCCCAAAATAACATCAACAGTGAGTGCATGGAGGACAAGTGACATGAGGAGCTATCTTCTAGGGGTCGCATCCTTATCCTCTTGAGTGGTAGTGTGTTCAATGAATCTGGACACAATCGGGATGACCTCCTCCATCGTGACCTGTGGCGGCATATTCACCTTGAATTCCAATCCCTCCAAGTCTTCAACAAACCCAACAAAAACAATCTCCCATTCCAATTCCTTTCTTTGGAAGACATCTCGGATAGACAAGAAGTTCGATGCCTTAGTCAAATTCTGCTTTAGGACCGGTCCAGTTATGGCGAAGAAAACCTCTTGAGTTTTGAGCTTTAGACTTTCCAGCTACATATCATTTTCTCGAATGATCTCGTTCTCAAGCACGTCCGCAGCTACAAGGAAAATTTTATTCTGAATCTCTTTCATTTGTTCCTCAGCTCTGATTCCATTGGCCTTCACTCTTTCTAAGACTTTGCTTCGTGTAATCAATGCCCAATACCAAGTGTTGAAATCATATGCAACCCCTGCTACAATTACTTTTCCATCAATCAATTCATGCTTTGGGATTCCTTTTAGCACTCTAAGGCACAGGATGATTCTGTTCTGAATATCGTGAAGGTTGTCCCATACTTCCGCCATGACAACAATTCTAGAAAGAAAAGAAGAAGTCTGTCCATAGGCCAATGTTAATCTTTCCACAAATGTGGCTGCTTCTTCACTTTTGCTCGCCATACACTCCTTGGTTTCTCTGGATGTTACCATTTCTTCTTCAAAATTTTTGATTGCTTCTTGCGAAGAATTCAAAAGTGGAAGTGCCACTGAATCGCCTTGATCAAGAGGTTTGGTCAAGTCCTGAACATATTCTTTCAGGCGCTCAATTTCCTTTTTGTATTCTCTTTTCTTTCCTACCTTTTTCTCCAATCTTGCCTTCATGGAAGCGACTGAACTAAGTCCTCAACCTTTTGACCCTTTGTAGTTGGTCCTAAGTCGATAGTAGTGATTGTATACTCCTAAGGAGTAATATCACCCTTTGCCTTGTCCACTGTTGGTACAACAATTTGCACTAAACGACAGCCGACTTCATCTCTCTAGATTGTGGAAAACTTCTTGGCTGGCTTCTTTGCAATGACCTTCTGTAATCTGGCTAAGAAATCAGTCGTGTCATCTTCTTCTTGAATCTCCACTGGTGCTTTCATTTTCAGTCTTTCTTTCAACCAATCAAGAATCGTAGGCTGCTCAATGCCCTCCTCGTCTTGATTAATTTCTTCACATGGAATATCCTAAATTCCTTTAAGAGCGGAAATCATTCCCTCTTGAAATTCCTCATCCAGAATATCCATCTCATTTTCTGACTCAAGTATTTTTGTGCTTGTAGGAGATGGGGGTTCATCATCGTCCTGCTGGATTGATTCAATATTCTCCTCATGGATTGGAGAAGGAATCCTTATTTCAGCTAATGACGACTCCTCAATAGCTAATACCTCGTTCACATTCCTGGATGTGGCAGAATGGGATGGTTCTGATCTCTGCCTCTTTTGGATAGGTTCTTCGTTTACAACCTTCTTCCCCTTCGACCTAATAGAGTCATCAACTGCTTCCTTCCTTTTCTTGGAGTTAGTGCTCTTAATTAGTCCAACACTTTGGGACGCTCCTGTATTCGAAGAATATGACTCCATTTCGCCCATCAAGCTATAGGTGAGGGTCAAGTTTCTTAGCCTTAGCTCTTGGATTTGCTGATCAACCCACCACTGTGAGTACTTAACAATTGGCTTCATCAAGGTGGATAGATCGGCGAGCTCTGGTTCTGACCATTTTACAGGAGGAAGAGGCTAATTCTCATCAAAGCACGGCTGAACATATTCTGCATCATCCTCTATCTGGTCAGGCACATGGAAAAGCTCAGTTGTTCTGATCAAGCTTACTGGTATTCTAGACCATAATCTTTTCCGGATATCAACGTCATCCGCAACATTTGCCCAAAAATCTTCTAGGTCTATTCTATGTTTGTATTTTTCTCCATTTATTGTCCCAATACGGTTGTGAGGATCAAAATCAGCCTTGGACCAGTAAAATGTGAATGGATACCACTGCATTTCCAACCTGGCACCCTTAGTTGCCTATGTTGTTGGGCAAGACTCTAGCATGTTTCCGATGAAAAATGGAAAGGTAATGGCCGCTTTCTGCTTTGTTCTCTGGAAGCCCTGATATGTTTCCAATTGTCTAAGGACCTTGAGCAAGACCATTCTGTTGGTAGGGTGAATCGGAAGTCGGTAAGGACATCCGGTAAATCCTTGAACTCTTATATATGCGAATCTTGGATACTGGATAAACCAGGATCCATACTTGCTTATCTAGCTCTTGGCCTCCTGAGTGAGCCTTTCATGAGTTCCTCCCTACAATATCCTGGTGTTGTACATCAAGAAGGCATCATTTTCCCTTCTAAAGAGGGTTTTCTTGCTGAGTTGCAGCTATGGATAGCAATCATAAGACTTAAACTCATTTTCACCATTACCTACCATGCCCCTACAAATCAGTCCTGTATAACTGTAATTTCTAGCCAGCAAGTAGACAATGTAGGAGCTCATGTAAAAGGACTTCGTCCTTTCCAAAATTTTCAGTTGTTCATTGAGGTTATTGCTGATTATCCGGGACCAATTGAACATTTTGACACCTGAGGTGATCTCATCAATAAAATAGTACATCTAGGTTTCAAATGGCACACCTTGAGGGCTGCCCATTACTCTATTCAACAGCAAAATGATATCACCATACTCCTCCTTGAAGTCAGTGCAAAGCAACTTCTTTGGCACTTTCTTGAGGGAAGGCCTTGACTTTTCTAACCACGACTTATTCATATTTGTTGCACAGAGCTGAAGCTGGTCCTCATAAAGTTTTCTGATGTCTTCTTTGGTTTTATAGGAGGTCCGGTTGTAATTTGGTATCCCAAATGCTTCCTGAATGGCTAACTCTCCAAGGTGAACCAGTATTCTCCCATCTGGCGCAATAATCTGTCTTTCTTGTGCATTGTAATGTATGGCACACTCGATCATCAACTCAACGCACTCCATAGCCGGTGGAAATCCAGCCACTTGGATGATACTATTTCTCATTATCTGGCGAGCAATAGGTGTTGGCAAGAGTCCATCTTGCCCATACATTCTCTTTTTGAAATCTTTGAAATCCACGTGCCCAAGGTTGGTGTCTGTGACGTTTTTCCATTTGGAGTTGATCTTTGACTCTGGTTGCAATCCTTTACTGGCGAACTTCATCTGGGCTTTTCTTGAAGGTCCTCCTTTGGTGGTCATCAACCTGCAATAATCATGAAGAAAATTAATATTACTTTAAAGATTTTAAATCTGATTTTTCTGGACCGTCGCTCGAAAATTTCACTTTCAGCCTGCCAAAAAGATAAATTCTGTGAAAAATCAGACTGAGAGTGAAAAAATTTGGCTAAGTATCTAGCAAATCTTTGCCAAAATAAGTGAATAAGACAAAAGAAGGATGAAAGAATTCAGTCAAACTCAGATTTTGAACCTTCGGAACTATATTTTTGACTGTAAATCGGCCTTTAATTCTGAAAATTCTGTCTTAAACTCAGAAAAAGCACTTTATTTTCTCGAAATTATGCCCTTCAACTCAGAAATTTCACTTTATTCTCTGTCCTCCACTTCAAAAATTTATCTTTCACTTCAGAAGTCCTCCACTTTGAAAATTTATCTTTTACAACTTTGAGAGAGCAAAAAAACCTTTTCACCATCGAACTTTGGAGAGAATGAATTGAAAGTGACAAGTTAAACTTAATATAGAGCTAGAGAGTTCGATGATTTTAGTAACTTCATGTTTTTTCTTAGATTCGTTGAACCCGAACTTGTTTTATTTCTTCCAAAATGGCAATTTAATCTTCATCGAAAATCTTCAAGGGAAAGTTTCTAATTTTCACCATGGCGCCAACCTTAGCCAAAATCTTCTAGATTTTCTTGAGTTTTAAATTTTTTTTCTTAAGTGTTGGATTTTCGAATTTTTTTCTCTAAATGTTGGAAAAATATAAAAATATTCTAAGTGTTGAATTTTATTTTTCCAACCTTTTCAAACTTAATCATCCTTTAATCATGGCGAAATTTATTTTTATCCATGGCAAACTTATGCCATTTTTCATGTCATTTCATCTCTCTCCTTTAGCTAGGCGGACTTTACCTGCTCTTGGACATCCTCATGCTAGGGCGGACTTTGAGCTTGGTCGGACATCTCCCTTTGGGCAGACTTCATGCTTTGCTAGCCATCTTCAAGTGTGGGTGGACTTGGTACTTGTCTTGGACATCTTTATTCTTCTAGGCATACTTCATGGTCATACTTGGTAAGGGCGGACTTTGAGCTTTAACAAGCCATTCTTGGGCGGACTTGGCACTTACTTTGCCATCTCCACTTTTCCTCTTGAGCATCTTCCTTTGGGTGGACTTTGCCTTAGTCTAGCCATCCATTCTTTCCTCTGGCGGACTTTGCTCTTCCCATGCCATCCATTCTAGTGCCAGTTTCAACGTTGATCTGGAACATCTGGAACAAAATCTTGCCTGGAGATTTTCCCTTGCTTTTTATACTTGGAGACACAAATTTTTTATTCTGAAGATAGGAACGTTGTTACCATGACCCGAGGAACCCAATCCTAGGTCAACATTCAAAAAAGATGAAAAAAAGCAAAAAGCAGGCCAAAAAAGCTACTTCCTGGATTGGTCCCAAAATGCCAAAAATAAAAAAGCAGAAAAATAAAAAAAGCAGAATCCCACAAAAATAGGAAGGTGTCCTAATTGACCCAAATCAATGGCGTTTTTCGTCCTACAGGCCTTCTGATCACTTTGACGATGTCTAGACACTTTTTTGAGCCTGAATTCCCCACTTGACCTGGATGATTTCTCAAAAAAACTCTAACTCCAAATTCTCAAAGAAATGGATTTATGAAATTGCAATGCTAAGACAAAACCCTAAAAAGCAATCTACTGGGGGTCCCCAATTTGCAATGGGGCGATGTGTGAAATAGGTCACACCAGGTCCCTTATCCTTTTCTTCCATGGTCTCAACTGCTTTGTCATTGACGACCTCTGTCTGTCTACGATTTCTGAAAACCTCTGAGAATGTTCCCTCAATAGGATCTGAAGGAGTTTGAAACTACTGTCTCTTTTTCTCTTTGTTGTTATATCCGATTTCTCTATCACTGATAGAGAAATTTTGTTAACTATAGGCAATGAAAGGCACAGGCTGGTAGGATGACTAGCTTTGATACCATTGTAATATACACCCCAATTTTTTCGACAAATTTCACTCGTTAGCATTAGTTAAAAATGCAAAGATAAGCAATTGAATAAGCAACCCTCCACTTTCTGATCACCCAAATCCTAGTGTGGGCAAGGTGAGAGCATACGGTGAAAAGGGGATTTTGCAATTACTAGAAAGATAAGCTAGCTAGAAATGAACACCTTCCACTTTTTGATCACCTAGATCTCGATGTGGGCAAGGTGAGAGCATATGGTGGTTGGCTTGCAATATTGAAAATCCTCTAAGCTACCACTTCTTCAGTGGGGTGAGTAATCATAATCAAGTGCATGAAAGTAAACATCCACTTATTTAGCGGGAATTACAAGAAAGGAAAATGCACTTGGCGGCAAGCCGACCAACCTCTGCTTGTTTAGCGCGCAATAACAAGAAAGTAAATAAAGAACTCAATCACTTATTTAGTGGGAGTAAAAAGTAACATAAAAAATCTCAACCACTTATTCAGCGGGAGCACCACTTGTTCAGTGGGGTAAGTACCCAAAATAACAAGAATCAAATCACCGATTGGTACTACCAATTTCAGCGTTACAATGAGTCTTTAGTACAAGATATTATGAGATAATCAAGTCAACATGATAGTCCACTGAATCAGTAAACAATCCCTGCAACATAGGAACAATTAGGCATCATAAAACATGAGAAGATAAAGGAGTATTAGGTCTGATATGATTGGTGCAGCAGTCTGATATGCACAAAACCCCGACCAGCCCTCATGAAATTAGCATATCTCCTCCAATACTCAACGAAATCTCACCAAACCACTTGCAAATGATTCCACAATGCTAGGTGTCCCAAACAAGGTCGTAAGTTGCCACAAAACAAGACTAATTAGCGCTAGCACGAATCCTAAGATATCCCCGGCCAAGTGGTATGACCTCCTAGGTAGGTCGACCAGCTCTTAAAATTCCATTTCTCAACCAAAAATTACCAAACCTTGAGCAAAGTGGCGCTCAAGCATGAGAAGAACAATGAGCCAACACCCATAAAATGATATTCACTTCTCCGTTCAGCGTGAGCAAAAAGGTGGATCAGCTAGGCACGAACCAGCAATGTCAAAGTCTGATATAACACACCAAAAATGCCTCCAAAGTTGCAAACCATCACACACACACACCAAAATATATCTAGAAGACATCAAAACTAGAAATAACTGAAAGGAATAAAATAGCCATCACCAATAGAAGCTCAATTGCAACCCCTGAGATGGAGCTACAACACTGTTCAGCTAGGAGATATCTCTCAATCTCAAAACTAAAGTTGACTTGGAGGGATTTTTTCCTCAAAGCCCAAAGAGATCACTTTGCATTTCAGAAGCACTTCGTTATATCAAAATTAGCATGAACAAATGAGATCAAGTGAGGGTATTATATAGCCTTTGAGACCTAGGAATTTTAATTGCTTTTCCGTCTCAAAATGGGACGCCACATTTGGAGAATGTTATATTTTATTAAAATCACTTAACCTCTTCACTTTTGGCGTCCACCTTTGAATATGCATAAATTTAACTTTGAAAATGCTTAAGTCCTCAAACTTGGCGTCTAAACTCATATTCCCCCTTTTAAAATAATTTAAGTTGATCATCCTAGTCGCGGGGGTCAAAAAGTGACTTAACATTATAAAATGAACTTAAGTTGCCAACCTTTCCATTTTCAAACTCCAAGGACGGCGGAGAAGCCAATTGGTAAAAATACCAGGATGCCAACCACTACAACTGCCACCACTTCCAAAAATAGTAATCCTGTACTAAACTGCTGCCGAGATCATTGCCAGAAATAACACTTACTAAAAATAACATATTACTAAAATAGTAAGTGACTCCAATCTCAAAATGAGCACATTTTGAGAAGCAGCTATGACTTACTAAAAATACTAAGTACTAAAAATAGACACTGCTAAAAATAGAAATGACTACCCACCAAGGTTCTCAGAAAACCTAGAAAGACCCAAAAACCCTTCTGGCAAACTCCTGCAACAATCTCTTGAAAAACTAACGAGAAACCTCCAAGAACCTTGAAAACCCTAAAACACCTCCAAGTAGCCTATGGGTCTCCGGAAATAGGCTAAAGGTCATAGAAATGCCTAGGACCGAGAAGGGGACATTACACTTTAAATGCCTTAAACCTCTCAAGAGCTTCAGATTTTTCTTTTAGAAATGTAATCCAAGTCATCCTAGAGTAATCATCAATTAATAGCATGAAATAGCTCTCACCTTGCAAGCTTTTTTGTCCTTGTTGGCCCACATAAATCAATATGTATTAGTTCCATAGGCTTTGATGTAGAGTACTCCTTTGATTTGAAACTTGTCCTTGTTTGCTTTCCAAACTAGCATTGTATGTAGATAGTATTAGGAAGCTTTGCTATCTTTGTCATGTCCCTTACAATTTGCTTATTGCTGATCTTCACAATGTTGTCAAAGTTCAAATTGCCCATCCTTTTGTGCCACAACCAACTCTCGCTCCTTTGAAATCCCTAAGAATATAGAGATTGTTTGCAATTCTACTAGTATGTACAACAAGTTTCCTTGTTCTTGTCTTTCTGATTTCACAACCACTAGGATGAAATGTGAGAGTGTGCCCTTCATCACACAATTGACTCACACTTAGAAGATTATGCTTCAACCCTTCGACACATAATACAATAAGAGACATAATATTTCTACAGTCCATACTGATAAGAGAGAGTTGCTTCTGGATTCAAATTATGTGGTAATTGATGCAAAAATTACCACATAGTTTGAATCTAGAAGCAACTCTCTCTTAACATAATACATTTTCAGTTTTTGTCTTCCCATTGTCAAAACTAAGAGTGCCTTTTTCTGTTATCCTTGCCGTAACATTATCTCCAAACTTCATAGTGCCTCCATTTATTTCCTTCAAAGCGAAGAACTTGCTTTTATCCCCTGTCATGTGGCTTGAACAACCACTATCAATGTACCATTGATTTCCTTCGTTTTGCACATGGAGGGCTGCTTGCACTAGCATGGATTTCTCCTTCATTTCATGCTCTTACTTTTTCCAAACTTTTGTAGATTTCTTCTTTAGCCTGTCATGAACATCTTCTTTCTTGTTTTGTTTTGGAGGTTCCGCAAAGTCACTTCTATAGGATAGTGTTGTATGACCAAAGTTATTACACTTGCAACACGTGATATTGTAGTCCATTAGAGGAGCAAATGAATTATAGTTCCTCTTTAAGAAACGAAAATCTTTCCTTGCATGAACTCTACAATCCACCGCCTTATGACCAAACTAATTGCAAAAGAAACAATAACCAAAGAAGGTATATTGGACCTGGACATGTGAGATTGCCTTGGTGTAACATACACCCTCAATCTGCTCTATTTTTTTTGTTTTTTTGTTTGATATTTTGAGAGATAATGAAGATAATATGTAGATGATAATTCTTAACAACAATGAGCAGAAATAAATAGATTTGCAGCAATGATAACAAGTTAGAAATTTACAATTTTCGGAATTACAATGAGCAGAAACTTGCAGATTTATATTCTGATCAAAAAATAGATTTTTTCCCAATTACAAAGGTGACCTGGATCATAAAATGTCATAACATATCTAAATTCAACATACCCAAAAAACGTTGGAGACTTTGACAAAGTGTTGTGCTTGCAACCAGCTCCAACAAGCTCCAAAAAGTGGACGCCACAACCAGAAATCTAGGTGTTTGCTGCTGTGAATGATATACAAGGAATTCCTAACCCTAGGCGCCCTCAACATAGCAATAAACAGTCATAAATCTTAGGCGTCCAACAATAAACAAGCCTCATGTTTCCCTAGGCAGGTGTGGCCATCAATGGAGAAAGAATGAGCAACAAATAAATTTCCAGGACCTCCAATGTGCCACTCCACAATCAGCAATGTTTTTCCGATACGGAAATGTAAATGAACAATGAAGTGCAGCTGTGATCCTTGTGTGAAATCATCGAGTAATCCTCCAGATTGTGTCTTCCAACAACTTGGAGAATGTTGCTTGTAAGGGGTTTCTTCCTCACAAACTGAGAAGAAGAGAACCAGCTCCTCCAGCAAGAAGAAAACCAAATATCAAGTCCAAACATACCCAAAAATAAGCTCCAAACTTCTTTTTATAAGTTTTTTAGGGCTTTCCAAAAACTCCCTTTAAAAAATCACTTTATTAATTTATTAAGCTTTTTAACTCCAAAAACTGGTTTAATTTGTTTTTAAAACATTTATGGCACTTAAAGTCACTTTTAAGCATCCCATCATTTAAAACTTCCCATCCTCTTTCCAACGAGCTATAACATTGAGGTGCCCGATAAATGTATTTAATTAAAAAAACAACCTTAGTGAAAATAATTAAATGTAGCTCAATATTACACCCAATTAGTGGAAATGGCCGAAAAGAACCGGAATTGAAATTTGACTGTGTAGGAGTGACCTTGATGATAAAAGATGATAAACAGACCCAATTGGGTGACTTACTGAAAATAAAAGCTCCCTCCAAGAATCTTGGAGCCCAAACCAGAAGCCGAAAATAACATTTGAAAGTGTCATATGACTCCTTAAAACCATCTAAGCTCACTAGTAAGATCAAATTACCCCTCCGAACATGCTAACACAAACCCAAAAAGTCAACTATAACTACACTGCTAGAGAACCTGAAAATGGGGGCATTACACTTGGTGGAAATGATCTTCTGAACCTTTCATGGTTGTCCCTGTGAGGAATGCTACTCTTTTGTGGAATATTACTTCCCTCTTTTTTGGTGCTACTATTGATAGTCTTTGAGCACATCAACATATCCTTTAGGATTTTCTTCATTTTTCTTCTTTGGCAGTTTGGAAGTCTTAGAACTTGACTTTTCTTTGGTGGTCTTCTGATTTTCTTCAAAGCCAAGACCAGTCTTGATGAAATGTGATCTTTGGGAGTTGATAATGTCCTCCAAAATTCCGGTGCCCTTTTCAAACTTCATGCTTCGATTTAATTGATCATTCAATTTCTCCAACTCCTTTCTCAAAGAAACAATTTCAAGCTCCAATTTCTCACACTCCAATTCCTTTGCCTTTAGTTGATCTCTTACAATTTCAATTCGTTTTGCTTCCTCAATTTGAATCTTCAGATCCATGATCATCTTTTCCGATTCTTCAAGGTTTTGAGATGATTTCGCTTTAGTTTTGCTATCCTCTTGAAGTTTTGACTTTAGTCTCGAATTCCTTTTCTTAAGCTTCTTGATCTTATGGTAAGCAAAATGGAGTTCCTCCTCAAGCTCCACTTCTTCACCATCTTTGATATGCGCTTCTTTTAAATCTATTTCTTCTTTTCTTTTGTCTTCATCACTTTTTGCTTCTATCGCCATGAAGAGTATTTCTTCTCCATCGCTATTGGAGAAGCTTCCATTGCTTTCTTCGGATGGGCTACTTGCTTCTTGGATGTAGAGACTCTTTTTATGCTTTCGAAAATTCTTCTTTCCAAGCTTTCCTCGTGCGCACTTTTTCTTGTTATGGTGATATTTCCTTCCTTTCTTTTTGTTGTATTCTGTTTCCTCTTCGCTACTTTCACTCTTGGCCTGTGGACACTTAGAAGCAAAATGACCTAAATTACCACAATTGAAATATTTAAGAGTATACTTACCTTTGTGTTTGTTGGATCCTTTCTTGAGCTTCCTCACAAAGTGAGCTTCTCCTTCATCACTTGAACTTTCACTTGATTTGTATCCTTTGTTCTTTATCTTCTTGGATGCTTTGAAAGTGGCTTCTCGTTTTGATGGCTTCTCCTTCTCCCTCATTTTGTATGCCGTGAGGATCCCATGCAACTCGTCCATCTTCAAAGTGTCTAGATCCTTCATTTCCTTGATGGTGGAAATTTTCGCATCAAATCTCATGGGGAGAGATCTTAAAACTTTTTGCACAATTATGGATTCTTCCATCTTTTCCCCAAGTCCTTTAATGGTATTTACAATCTCATCCACACAGAGGAGATAAGCTGCAATGTCTTCTTCATCATTCATTTTCAAGCTTTCAAATTTTCTCCTATGTGTCTAAAGCTTGGCTTTCTTAACTTTGTTGTTTCCTTCATATATATTCTTCAACGTACACCACATGTCCTCAGCTGATTTACAATGCATGTTAGTGTTGGGTACTAGTGTCGTGGGGCATGTTAATGACCCTCCTTAGATGGTGGTGTCCTTTGATTGCTATGATTTGAAACTTTCTATGCTTGCTTTCCTAATTTTGTGCTACTTTAGTGTAATGTCCCCAATTTTTATTGAGTCAGCATATAATTAAATAATTAATTTTTAAGTTGTTGAATAAGGTTAAATTAAAAGACAACTTAAATTAATTATTTTAATGGTGTAAAAGTGACTTAAGTCGGAAAAAATTAAATATTCAAAATAAGTCACTTTGTGGGGAAATTAAGAGAATTAAAAAGTAAAAATGTTATTTCAAGAAAGAAGGGGACCAGTTGCAGAAGGAGAGAAAAGATTTTGAGAAGCTCATTTGCAGGATGGTTGGTTTTATCTGTGGTCCGAGAGAGCTTGGTTTTTTGAAACTAGAGGACAAAAACCCTCGAGTTTGGCAATTTGGACGAAAACCCAAATCTGTTTTAGGTGAATTCATTGCAGGATTCACATTGTGTTCAATTGTAGAGTTAAAATTTGTGAAGTCTCGTTTCGAGACAAATTTCTGAAAATAAGAGTTATAGAATATGATGATAATAAAATGATATTTTTATTCTCAGCACTATATAGTTGCAGCCGTACTATACCTGATAGCAAATGTTGAATTTTTTATTACTCAGACTAGCCATACTATCATGGCATAAGGGGTGTAATATGGAATCTTTATGGGGGTGGTAATATTATTTACAGTATGTAATTGTCCCACGTCTCCATTTGACCATTCAAATTAGAGGAAAGGATGATTTGCGGTGGGTGAGAGTGTGAGGAAGAAGTTGGATATCATTTTTTAGTAGCTAATAGGAAATGGCGGCTAAGTCTTTCCTACCCGGAAACCCATGTCAGTCTTTGAACATTCAAAGCTGCTGTTAAAGAATAAAGAAATTTATATCGCTGGTTTAATGAAGTTTATGTTTATTAGAAGATGTGCGTGGTATGGGAATAAGGAGATAGCTGCCAAAGTCTGAATAATTCTAATTGTCGTGCCAGGGAATTACATGTTTAATGTTAAAGGAAATATTACTATTGAGCTGTTGCCCAGCTAAAGCTTATTATATCTGGTTTAAAGAGGCCGCGACCAAATAATCTACAATCAAATTTTCCTTGCATAAAGTCGCCATTGGGCTTATTGAGAATTTTAATTCTATGAAGCCGCCCACGCCTTAAAGGCACACAATTAAGGATGTCAAGGGGGATTTTATTAAACTTGAATGAGATCGCAACTTCTTGAGGAAGAATCATGAGTATAAAGGAATTGATCATTTGATCATAGTCGCCACAAATTATATACCATTGGAATGCCTAGCCTCCGCAATGTTGCAAGGGAATTGACGTGGAGAAATATTTAATGTCTCCTTTCCAAGTGGGACGCCTTTTCTAGTCAATCGAAACTCTATTTGAGCCGCCTTATTTCCTATGTGAGGTGCCAAGGTTAATGGGTGGGAGTCGATATCATGTATGAAGCATTGGGAGCTTCGTAAGGATAATCAGGTATAAATTTCTAGTACCATGAATTAATTTTGGGATGCAGTATAATTTATGGAGGGGTTGAGTGAATAAATAAATAGACAAATAGGAGTTTGTGGCTGCAGTTTGAAATTAAATAACTCATCTTGTATTGCCGAACAAATCATTCCGGTTGCTACACCTCTATATTGGACGCCATTTATATTGTTTGAATTTGGATTGCATGGTGTGGTATTTAGGAGGCGTTGGAAAGAAGGGTTTGACAACTTCTAGGTCAGAAACTATTTAATAATATCATTGCTTGTGTTTCTGGAAGAGTATTTAAATTCTGTAATAATTTCCAGCATTATGTTATTGAATGAATGGTTTAATTTATTGTCAAAATTGCAATATTACGGGTTTAGTGTGTTAGAATCATTTGAAAATTACAATTGAGAACTGGAATTAAAAAACTACCAAGTGTTTACAAGTACAAATCAGAATATTAGCATACAAACAAACTGTTTGACGAAATGCCTGAGCAACCCAATTGGTGAAAATTGAAAAATTTGGTTTCGAAAATTGGGTAGCACATTTCATCTAGAGTGATTGCAGAATGACCAAAGTGGTTGTAGAAATGGGTAGAAGCTTGCAAAAGTTTGTGGGGAGAGAAAAAATAGTGTTTGGGCTTAGGAGCTGCCTTAGTCAAGTCCCTATTTGGCACGTTTTAGCCCAAGTAAAGTGGATATTGGGATGTGTGTGAATACTAGAGTGATGTGTGCAATGGTGAGGGAGAGAGCATAGAAGCTTGCTAAATTGGGAAAGGTGTGTTTAGTGTGTTGTGAATGGAGGAACAAGGGTGATGGAGTGATGCTCAAAGATGTGCCAAGGGTCTTCAATTGAGTTCCGCCCTTGAATCTTCAATGGAATCATTGCAATTTGAAGGTTTGCAAATGAAGGAATGTGAAAATTTAGTATGGAGAGAGTGAGGAGCACTAGAGAGTGAGAAGAAGCAAGAATAGAAAGTGTTCTTAAATAGACCAAATTAGGGCAAATGGACCATTAAAACACGTAGTATGAGAAGGTTTAGGGTTTTGGTGACTGTTGATGGGAGGGAACTCAAATTAGACACTAGTGTGTGAATACTAGAGTGATGTCTACAATGGTGAGGGAGAGAGCCTAGGAGCTTGTAAATTGGGAAAAATGTGTTTAGTGTGTTGTGAATGGAGGAACAAGGGTGATGGAGTGATGCTCAAAGATGTGCCAAGGGTCTTCAATAGAGTTTCACCCTTGAATCTTCAATGGAATCACTACAATTTGAAGGTTTGCAAATGAAGGAATGCAAAAAGTTAGTATGGAAGAGAGTGTGAGGAACACTAGAGAGTGAGAAGAAACAAGAATAGAAAGTGTTCTTAAATAGACCAAATTAGGGTGAATGGACCATTGAAACATGTAGTACGAGAAGGTTTAGGGTTTTGGTGATTGTTGGTGGGAGGAGGGAACTCAAATTTGACACTAGTGTGCACACTTAGTGTCCAAGGGGAAACAAGAATGCAAAACAAAGGGGAATGAGGTGTTAGTAGTAGAAGGGGTTCTTCACTAGGAGAATCGACACATCTTTGAGTAGTTTCAGGTTTAGAAAGAGTCGAAATAAAGCATAACTAGAATACATATCTTAGATAAAACTATATAAAAGATGCCAAGGGATATCATTCTCAAGGTGCCTATTCCACTTGTATCACAAATCCAGTCAAAAATAAGTGCCTTGAGAATGACATCTCTCAATATATTTTACATAGATTTGTTTAAGATAGGTATGCTAGTAGCATCCATAGTTGCAACATGTTAAATGTTATTTTAGTGCCCAACATTATTTTAATAAATCAAACATTTTTTGTTTCACTAATAGAACCATAACTTTACATATGATATGCATTGACAGTTACTATGTTATAGTTTTGAAACACAAACGACACTAATGATTTATATATGTCAAAAATAGGCACCTTGAGAATGATATCTCTTAGCTTCTTTTATATAGATTTATCTAATATAGCTATGTTAGTAGTATTTGTTGTTGTAGCATGTAAAATATTATTTTAGTGCTCCACATTATTTTAATGAATCAATCATATTATTGTTTCAATAATAACAAAACAATACCTTTACATAAGATAGGTATTGATAATTGATGTGTTATAGTTTTGAAACAAATAAATTGTGGCACCAATGATTTATATATTTAACTATGTTCTACCAAGTTTTTGGGATAGGGATGGTAGGGGATGGAGGGACACATTTTAACAAGAAGAACGCAAGATTTACGTGGAAACCCTTGTGGGAGAAAACCACGACAAAATATTGCTTGATATTAAAATCTCTGACAATCTTTGTAGGCACCAACCTATGGGAGACACCAATCCCCTCTTATATAATTTGTGAGCACCAAAACATTGGAGACACCAATTTCCATTTGTAGAATTTATAGGCACCAACCCATTGGAGACACCAATCCCCACAACTTTTAGGCACCAACCCCCTAGTGCTAAGCACCAACTTAGCGAGAGACACCAATCTCTCCTTTAGGAAGCACCAACTTTCAAACAAAAGTTCCACCTTCTAAATTTTTCTTTTTCAACAAATGATGGACAATTCAATCTCCTTTATAAGAATCTTAATCTCATATGTATATCTTCAATGAATGATAGTCATATAAACCGCCTTCAAAATTTGCCTTCTAACAAATAATTATTCTTTTCTTCCTTCTTGTATTTTGCTCCTTCAATGGATGACAATCATATAATCCTTTCCACAAAATCTGCCTTGGATCAAATAATTATTCTTTTCTCCTCATCAATTTGGCATGTGTTTGAATGATGGATCTTTACATAACATACTACCCACTTCTTTTTAAATCTGCTTGTATTGGAGTGATATCACATTCTACTTTTTCTTTTATCCTCCACTATTTGTTCCTTTTTGTTGTACCCAAAATTAAAATTTTTACTTAGTTAAGGCATTTTGTAAAAGTGGTAATGGTCTTGTAAAAATTATTAAAAAAGGTCGGAAAATGGAAATTTGCATGTCATGCATGTTGGTCAAAAACTTAAAATTTTCAAAATCTGACGATCTGGGTCTCTTTAGAGCAGCCTTGTCTACAAAACCCAGATCTTAGTTTTTCTACCCTACTTTTTAGGAAAATTCCTAAAAATAGACTTTTTTTGGGTTTCTTTTCAAATGGATTTTGGCAAAATTTTCTAAAAATAGAAAGTTTCTAAAAATAGAATTTCTGCTTCCAGGATTCAAATTGATTTTGATTGGTTGAAAATACTTCATCTAGTTGGTCCAATTAGAATTGTCAGAAGATTAGTATTTCTTTGGTGGGTCTATTCTACTTTTTCAGAGCTAAAACAAGAGCTCCGAGGTCATCAATGGAGCATGGTCAACTGCCAGGTGTTAGATTCAGGGTCTCAAACACTGCACAGAGCAAGAAATGGTGAAAGATGTTTGAGGAATGAAGAACAAAGAAGGGGAATTTGAAAATCTTGAAAATTGTGAAAATTTGTCTAACACTAGAGATGCTAGGCGCCCTTGTCCAATCAAGGCGCCTAGCTGTTCATGCCTTAGCATATTTTTCAGTCCTCGACAATCGAAACATGATCAACGGTGAAGTCAGCTGCCGAGTGCGGAGCGGAAAGTGAAGAGAAAGCAAAAGGTTGAAAAAATGAAAATAAAAACTAACTTTGGCAAACATTTAAGATAGTCAGAAGCTAGAATTAGGGTTTGTGCCTCCCAACAGTTTTTTTTCAGAATTCATTTGGCTCCGTAGTGAATCTATCAGCCAGGTCATTGGATCAATCTAACAACCGGAATCATGGATTGAACAGAGAGGTTGCTTCAAAGGAGCAAAATGGAAATCATGAAAAACCTCAAAAATAAACTAACTCTAGGATCCATGGGCGCCTAGGGTTTTGGGGGGTCTAATTATGCTTTTAGGGTTTGCAAAATCATCATTCTCCTCAGAATTCTTTAATCTTTCCAGTGTATATCTTAGCTAGATCATTAGATTCATTAGTTGCTGGCAATTTCGGATCAAACGGAGGACAGATCATAAGGAACATAAAAAATTAAATTTGGAAGATGAAAAACACAAAAAAATGACCAACTCTGGAGGAGTTGGGTGCCACAACTAGCCAAGGGCGCCCCAGATTTTGAGCACATAAAAGCTGTATTTAGGGTTTGGAACCTCCAAGAATTTTCTTTTAGATTTAAATAAGCTCTTCAACGAATTCATTAGTGAGCTCAAAAGATTTGTCAAACGCTAGATATTGCAGATTGAACGAAGGCAGAAACATGTGCAAAATGAAAAAAGATCAAAAGAAAATTGAAAATGTCAGAAAAATGGCTGTCTGGGATGCTTGGGCGCCCCAGCTAGCTAGGGGCGCCCAAGATTTTGAGCCCTCAAAACCACTTTTTTGGGTGTACAGTCTCCAGAAGATCTTTCTCAGAATTCATCAGGCTATCCAATGAAGCTGTCAGCTAGTTCACCGGCTCTATCAAACATCCGGAAACGAAGATCAAATTGAGGTCAAAAAATAAACAAAGTTGAAAATCCTGAAAAGTATTCTCTCTGAAGAAGAAAGGCGCCCTAGCTAGCCAAGGGTGCCCAAGGTTCAATGCCTTAGAGAGTTTCAAGTTTTATCATTCATCATTCAAAAGGTGTCCACATTAGATGTTTTCGGTTCTGGATTGGCTTCAAAGTTTTAAAGCATGGGAATAAAGCGCTTTTCGTCCTCAACCTCTATTTAAGAAGGCTTTTGGCATTCATTCTTCACATTTTGCAGGTTGACCTTTAGAGGAAGAAAGATATCATTTTCTGCTTTTCAAGATTTATAGGCTCAAACGAGGTGCTTTTTCAGTTTTCTTCATGGATTTGGGATTGGGATGCACAAAGGCACACTTTTTCATGGTCCAATCTTCTAGGGCATCGCATTTCAAAAATAGGTGGTCAACTTTTTTAGTTTTCACTTTTCATCGATCTGGGTCCATCTGCTTTTTGTTCCTCTTGAAGATTGGAAAATTTTATATTTCCAAAAATTTGTTTTTTCAGCACTTTTCGAGAAGCCCTCAGCTTTTTCAGAATCCAACGAACTGGGTCTCTTCAGAACATGATTGTTTACAAAACCCAAACCTCATCGTTTTCCAACAATCTGATTTTTGGAAAACAATCAACACCTTTTTGGGGCAGTGAAGATTTCCAAGAATAGAATTAAAAAACAGCAGTTGACTCGATGCCTTTTTCGAGTTTTCTTGGTATTCTTGTCTCATACTTATCTATTCTTTGTGAAAGAGGAAAAATCAAATTGTAATAGTTAGAACTTTCCCTACTTTTTGTTTTAGCAAGTTGTTAGTTAGTTGTCTTGTTTTAGTTTTAGAAATAAAACTTGCATGTTGGCAAGTCATGTTGTAAAAGCAAGGAGATTTTAGGGTTCCCTACTCCTCGCTTGTGTATAAATAAGGGCAGCCTTGCCTATTTTTCTTTAACCATTATTGTGATAACAAATTGCTAAGCCTACTTTTGCCTGCAAGTTGTTATTCAGTGTCAGTTTACTTATTATAAGAGCAAGCTTGCATGCCTACCTTTTGCTGCAAGTTATTGTTCAGTTCATGTGTAATTTGTGTCAAGTGTATTCTGATTTGATCGCAAAACTGTAAGCCTGTTATTGCTACAATCTTGCTGTCCCAAAAGTGTAATCGTTATCAGAAATTTGAGAAAGGAAACCTTATGCCTGCTTTGCTGCTCTAATCTACTGTCTCAGATTTTGTTTTATGTGTTTTGCTTATATAATCTTTATTTCAGCTTGCGTCTAAAAAGTACAATGAGTCTTTAGGTGTGCATTGGAAGTGAGTTTGTTTAAGCAATTTGTGTTAAAATCATTCCTTGTTTACTTCTAACTCTCAAGCTCTGAGTTTACTTGAGTAGCTAGAAGCATCATTAGAGTAGGCCTAGTTGTAGTTGAAGTTCTAAAAGATAAAACCTCAGCTACAACACAAAGAGTTTTATAACCTTGTGCTCTTAGCTGAGAACAAAAAGATTGGCAATAATTTAGTTTACTTTCTTTAAGCATCATCAACGAAAAGGGAGCTTCCCCTCCTAATTTGAAGAGCAGTTTATCTGTGCATAGCTGTCTGTTTCTAATCCGCATTCCAGAGGTGCGAATTGAAACACCAACAGTTTAATACCTTGTTAAATCCCCAAGAGAGTCGTCTCTATGAGGAGGGATGACTTCATGAAAGGATACAACATTTATCAAGGGAGGTGTCTATTTGTTAACACTCCCTTTTATCTTAAGTGCCACCATTTACTTTATGTTAAACTTAAACTTGGGCGCAACATTTATGAAGATTGGTCATATTTAAATATAAATTTCATACGATCTGCCTTTGGTCTTTATTCGATGTCTTTAGCAGCAATATGAATGATTCGATTTGCTTCATTAATGATATTCTATATTGCTGTTTCGTTGCTCATCAATAATATTGCTGTTTACTTGCTGTTTAATCTTTAATTGCCATCTCAAATATTTAATTATGTTTGCAAGATAATTGTCCTTCTTATCCAATTTACAATGTCCTGAATATGATCAATGTATTCCTGTTTCTTAGTTTTAAGATTTGTATCATCATATCACATGCCACTCATTAAATCACCATGACATCAATTTCCCTTTGACATCAATCGTGATGATAATCTTCTCACTTTTGACATCAATGACAATATGTCCAACACCTTATCTTTAAAAACCAGCAGATTTTGCATAGCAACTTTGAAGGTTTGAACAACTTAAAGAAAATGAGATTTGAGGATTTGAACAAGTTGAAATTTGTAAATTTTTAAGTTTGGAGCTTTGAATAACTAAAAAATGAGGTACGTAAGTTTATAACAACTTTGAATGTTTGAACAACTTAAAAATGAGGTATGTAAGTTCATAACAGCTTTGAAGGTTTGAAAACAAAACATGATAACATTTGCAACTATGATTTGATATTTAAAAACAAATCACATATGAAAAAAATATTAAGAAAATTAAGAACATGTTACATACCTTATTCCTTCCTCTTTCATCCTCTTTTGTTTTCCCTAACCCCTCTTCCATTTTCAGTTTCTTGAACTCTCTTCTTGCCTGCAAAACCAAAATTCTGAAAATGCAAATGAAAACACAAAAAACAATAGCAAGTTTGGACAAATAGGAATTGAATAGTAGTTTTTTGTGTTTGGGGGCCTTGTGGGCCCTTGATAGTGCTTTAGGTTTTCTAAAAAATAAAAAAAATGAGTTTTTTTGCATGTTTTAAGCTGGTCCCTTGTGGGAGATGCTAGTTCATTAGGGACATTGTGATGTCCTCTTGAGGACCCCTTAGTGGGGAACACCCTAGGAAACATCCCCCATATTGAGGAGGTGTCCCTAGCCTAGGAATGCCAATGATAGTCAATATCATAGCATTTTAGTTCATAATGGGTTACTCAATATTGGAAAAAGTAGGTGGATATATTGCTAGGTATTAGGGGTAGAGAGGGTAATAATATTAATAATTTTTCTTAGGCACTGGGTGTTAAATAGTGGCAAGTGTTGGGAGTTGGGGCCAAGGGATAGGAAGTTGGATAAAAAAATATAAATATAGTTTTTTCTCTGTACTTTTGACTTTCACGAGGCCACAATTATATAAGGATTCCATATAAATTTGTTAAGTCCTAAGTAATTGTGAAATTTTGAAGGTGTATGTATACCAGAAAGTAGATGCAAGTTTGATTGAAAGAGATGGATTTGACCTATGTACATCTTGTAGGATAATATATAAGGTAAATGGGAAATGAATCTCCTTGTGGGCATCTACAAAGAGGGTTTCATACATCAAAGTAGTGTCTCATGTGGCAATGATAAGAAAGGTTTTTATTTTATTTTTACCATTTTTAACTATCTTTTTTGTAGATGCTAATAGATACCTTATTTAAAAGATTGCAATGTGATGACACTTAAGAGGAGTTTTTTAGTTTTGATGGGTAGATATGAGATGGGTGAGATGGGTGAACAATTATATTTCTAATTTCTTATAGTTTATCCCATTCACAAGTATTTAATTTGATCTAAACATGTAAAAGAAGTCAAGAATGATCACGTATTCATTTCAAATAATTATCCTAAATTTTTTCATTATATTTTAGATCTCAATATAAAATTATTATAGTATAAAAATATTTTTAATGTATTTCATTTTCATAATCTCCTATTAAAATTAATTTAGGACTTCTAATTTGGAGTCAGGTGTGAAAGTGGTGAAAATGAAATGTTTATTTGAACATATGAGAGGTATAAAAAATCATTTAAAAAAAGGTACCTAGGATATGATAAAAAGAGGGAATATTTTGGGGTGGGGGCCCTTGCTCAATTGCCTAAAGCATCCTGTTGTAGGCAAGAGGTCATGAGGTCTAGTCTTCCCTTGTCCCCATGGTATCGGAGGGCGTGTCATGCCATCATCGCTAGTCATGTGAAAGTTTTTTACCAGGCACATGTAATAGTCCAAACCTATTTCCTATGCCAAAAATTTGCACTTTCTCAACATTGAATGCATAAGCATTTAATCAAGTAGTTGGTTGCAGCCCAATTTGAAAGATTTGTTTGTATAAGTCTATTTTGCACAGTTTAATCGAACATATGAAAATATTCAAATTGCTTATATAGGCCCTTAATAATTATGCAGTAAAAGAAACACATCTCCTCAACCATCTATTATTCATCTGACAAGGCCACAAAAGGATGAAGGAATAAATATTTAAATGCAAATAAATGTTACAAAATTTCCAACTTATTGAATGTCCACCTCTTAAGGAGATCAAGTTTCCACAATCCATCAAGATTATATGAAGATTTCTGGATTCGATTGTGTAGCTGTTTTTTGTCATCAACGTTTCGAATCACACTACGTGATCCATCATCAGGATGAAAGAGACCTTTTTTACTCTTAGACCTTTTTGTTGGACTCCATTTTTTCCTTGGTCCTTTCTTTTCTTCTTGTATTCCCTTTTCTCTTTCCTAGTCATCCTTATCCTTGAACCACGTGCCTCCTTCCTCCTCTCCTCTATCTCTCTCTTTTTAGCTGATCTTGGTCTACAACAATTCATTTTCTCCTTCAGCTCTCTTTCATCCTGATGATGGATCACGTAGTGTGATTCGAAACATTGATGACAAAAAACAGCTACACAATTGAATCCAGAAATCTTCATATAATATCCACCTCTTGTCTAAATATTAAGCCACATATGCAAATCGCAACATCCACATTCTCCTATCTTCACAATCCTACGCTACTCTGTACATATTTTTCCCATGTCCAAGTTTGAGCTTCCCATCGTTCGATAAGCTTGGTTATTCCATGTTCGGCTAGTAGGGATAAACTTCCATCCTCCTAATATCTGATATCAGCTAGCAATGGTAGTTCTTATTGTTGCGTGTGTAATGATCCTCAACTATCACTTTGACCGTCCTTAGTTTATGAATATCCCACTTTCTTGAGCGGTGACATACCTGTTTTGACTATTCCTTGTAAGTAAAATGTCACTTTAATGTTCCTCACAAATTGCTATGACTTTAACTTCTTCCCATGCCTTTCCAAGAGTCAACAGGTGTTAATTAAAGATCCCGATTCCCTTAGTCGAAGAAATATGCCAATAGACTTTGTTTGGTATTTATGGCTTATGGAGTAGTGAATCACGATAATTAACACACTTTGTATCCTTTCTTTATGACGTGGAGTACTTCACCAAATAGCGGCATGGTTTGCATATATTAGCATACTTGTGATCTTGCATTAGGCATATGGTATCATTGATACTTCTTTTGAGTTGCGATTCCTTGATAAGGAATGCAGTCTCTGTGGCGGAGCTGGCGCAAGTATACAAACATATGTTCTATTGAAGAATAGGCATCTAGAACCAACTATAACACTCTATCACTTGAGAACTGAACTTGTGGAGCACAAAAACATTCGAGTCTTTAGTATAGCATGCATAAGACATTACTAAGAATGTCCCCAAATCCGCTTGACCAAATCTTCACAATCGGAGCAATGCGGAGTATTCCAACAAGCCTTCATAATCACTTTGCTTTGCCATAGCATAGACCAGAACTCTGTCACTTGTAACTTTCACTGCAAAAGGTATAAAGACATGAAACCTTGGATACAACACCTTCATATCTCCATGAGCTTATCTTTTGAACCGCAAGACTAAATCTTGCTCTGTGGAAGGATGTAGACCAAAACATTGTGACACTACCTTAGATTATATACTATGAATACATCAGGCAAAACTTCTGCAACTTGTCATTGAGTGCGGTACACCAAACTGGCAAGGTATCAATGTAGACATACTGAAAACACATCAAGACATGTGTACCCACCTCTACATCATACTTAGACAACAAGCTGATTCATACATTGCAATCCTGACTTGCACCATTTGATATTTCTGCATATTAGCTATCTCCGGAGCATATACAATCTTCAACACACTTTTGACATCAATGACAACCAATATTATCAAGCTGCAACAAGAATCTCATAGGGTATTGAAGCTTTTAGTTTGAATTTTCTTGTTGTCATGCTTTTTTTTATCCTTTCTATTTGCTTCCATTATAACTTTGAAGTGCTGCTAGCAATATTTCACTCCCTAAAGCACCATCAAAATCACTAATAGATTGAATAGAATCCAAATAGTTTTCCAATCCCATAACTCCACCTCTTTGCTTCTATTTTGCAATGCATAAAGTGCCCTCCAAGCTCCGAAAGTTCTTTTCCTTTTGCAAGTTTCCCAACTAAGTTTGTTGTTGGTGTCAATTCCAAGGTATTTGTACTTTGTTACTTCTAGAATAATCCCTTTAAAATAAAAGTTAAGCTGATTTTTTTTGTTTTGTTTGAGAAGAGCATGATCTTGATCTTATTGATGTTAACTTGCATATCCACATATTTGAAAAAGTTCTCTAAGGCATATAAGTGCTCTTGTGATGCAGAGAAGGGTTAATCAAACTCAAAACAACCTTAAACAAGTGCCTTTGTTCATCAAAAAGTGGGTTTTCCTTCACTAGCCCTCATTCTTGTTTGTAGCCTTTCCAAAAGGCCTTTTGGACATATCTTTTGACCCAGACCTGATCTACAATAAAAGAGACCCATTTAGGATACCCATTTGGCCATTCTTACACATATCCAAAAATAAGGTAGGGTTGCTTTGTACGGAGGGCCTAAAAAATTGACTGTCCTACTTCTAAGAGGGTTTTTTTGGACTGTCTACACACAAATGCAAACAAACTTTCATTAGTAACTCCATCAAAATAGAAAACTATGAAATATCCTCTAAAAATTTTTTAGATACCCTCAAAACAGAACCTTTCATCAATTTTTTATAGATTTTTGATGGAGGGAAGAAAAAATATGGAATTTTCTTGTTCGTTGGAAACCCTAAGGCAGATTCAGACCTGTTATTACAAAAAAATGCTATAAATTTCTCTAAACTTAATGAAATTTAATCAAACCAAAACCAAATGAAAGCTAACTCAATTATCTTTCCAACCATATCACGTGCAGGTCGTACAAAGGCCGTACAGATCTGTACCACGTGAAAGAACAGGACTGTTACAGGAAAAATGTACAGAAAACAATGGTTTCATTTATCAAAATTTCAAATACACAATGTTTCGTCATCCTTTCATTATCCCCAACCTTTGTGTCGACCATACAAGGCCTTTTTAAACATTTACAGCCATTTTCCAACGGTTCTCAACCAACTTTTCAAATTACAACTGTTCATATTCCACCAATGTGCAATTTGACAACATTGTGCAACATTGACACTTTTTGCAACTAGATACTTCCATTCACCTAATGTCCTAGCTTAGACTCCAACATGCATGAAATGGTTTTAGAAGACCTTATTACATGTAAACAACTCAAACAAAACAAAATATCAACTTTTGACCCCTTGAGGCATAAAATGCCCTGTGGGTGGCCTTGCACCATCTTGCAACCCATGAGTGGACCTAGCAATCAAAATGAGATTTATTAGTGTTGAAAAAAAGCCTCACTATATAGTATATACTCACCCAAAAGGATACCATCCTCTCCTTGCAAATTAGCCATTCTTATAATTTGTCAATATACGAGCCATAAAAGGTATTGGATAGAGGGTGTCCTTGGTTAACTCCAATATTGCTCCTAAATTCGTTTGGAAAGCTTGCTTGAGATCTAGTTTTTACTCTTACCTTCTCATAAAGCCTATAGACCACTAGTTTATACTTTATGGCATTATGCTACTTCGGAATATCAATATCCTTTGTTTTGCACCATAACTTACTCTTGGGAACCGTGTCAAAAGCTTTCTTGAAGTCTACAAAACAAAAATAAGCTTCATTTTTTTCATTCCAATATTTTTCAATGATGTCTCAAAATAATGCCATGATCTGAGTGTTTTATTTTGAAATTTTCTTGCTCATTTTTCCCTCTTTATCATTTATTTTTCTGTCCACTTGCTGATTTTGTGCTCAACCATGCTTTTGAAAAGTTTTGCAGTCAAAGGAATTGGAAGGATTGTTTACATCTCCACTCTTTAGAAGAGGTATCACAAGGCTGGTTGTCTAATCTAGTGTAAACCCATTTTGAATGATTTTGATCTATATTTTCTAAGTGTGAGGGGTGAGGATTTTCATCCCCTATTTTAAGTATTCTGCTTGAAGCTCAACAATGTCACAAGCCTTTCCTATACCTGTCTTCTTAATACCTTCACCTCTTGTAAAGTGAAATTTTTTGTTGTCATGCTGATTGTGGGAGGGACCTCTACCTCTGACTCTTGCTCATAGATTGCTTTGCATATTCAAGCCATTGAGTGGTAGTGATACTATTCTCTATTTTCTGTTTTCTTTGCTGAAGTTCCCTCCAAAATAGTTGAGTTATTCTTCCTTAAACATATTAGCTCTTCTCTACCTAAAGATATTAGTTTCTGAAGTTCCCTCCAAAAGAGGAGCACATAGTCTATCTTAGTGTGTACAATGAGCACATCTTGTCACAGATCTCAAAGTGGCTTTGCTCACTAGCTTGAGTTAAGTAGAATCTGTTCCATCTAGTTGGTGCTGAGGAATCCATCCTTGAATAGCAGGAATTTGACAATATATCTTTGATGATGTTCCGAGGCATGGTCATGCCTCCTCTGTCAGACATATGGACAGAAATATCTCTATCACTTTGATAGCTGGGGCTGAAACAGGATCCTGTAGGCCACATCCTTTCTTGCACATGATCTGAAATGATAAAAGCACACTATTTTGCTTCATATATTTTCATAATATTACTGGTAGAATTGTTACTAAATTGATGTACTTAGGTCCTTTTAAAGCCAAAATTTTGATTGTAAGGGGCACCTTAAGTGTGCCTTTGAGACCTTCTTGGGATGATGTTTCCAGTCTGAATTTTAGCTACTTGTTTTAGCTCAAGAAAAACCATTTTTTCCATATTCTTGTACTGATAAATGTGAGTCCATTTTTTTTTACTTATTCAAAATTTCTGCTTAGGAAATATTCCATGCTCTTGTAGGTGCAGACTGGTGTAAAAATGTTTCTGGCTTCTATGCTGTTGTCATTGAAGAAAATCTGCAATTCAGTTACCTCACCTACAAGGCTCAGAGCTGTTGTTTTTTTTTTGGCAGGGATTCATTATGAATCTGCAGCCATCGGAGGCAGAGGCAGGGTTTGACATTCGGCTTCCACCTACAGCAGATCCCCAACTGGTTAGAAAGCGGATTTCAGAGGAATGGGCCCCTGCTGCACGCAATATGACTCATCAGGTTATAACAGTGTAATCACAATTATATGGTTGATCAAAATTTCTCTTTTCTGTTAAAAGTATAATGCTACATGTTACGTTCCTTCCTAATAAATTTGTCATGTACCAGTTCAAAATTTGTGTCCTAAACGTGCATATGATATTCATATTAATAGGCATTTTTTCTTGACAAATCAGAACATTTTGAAACTAGAATAAGGTTGTCAGGCCAGGAATTTGAACTGAAAAATGAATTGGAAAATTGTGTTGATGCAAACCCAAAATTCTATTAAACATTCAATGCTCACAAAGACATATTTATCAATCTCCAAATGACTGTTCAGCTCATCTTTAAGAATTTATTATAATTACATTTATTTATTACTACAACTAGGATTATATAAAAAAAAAGTAAAATGCATAAATACATACATATTTGCAGCCTAAAAAATAGGAACTAGATTAAGAATACTAGTTGATGTGTAACTGTATATAATATATTTATAATGTGAGTTTCATTTAAATTATATAATTATATAAGATCATATTACTATGTATATATTTAACTTCAAATAACCCCCAAAATATAGCTGTAACCTGACAAGCAGATAAAATAAATATATGTATGTTGATAAAGCCATGTAGTGTACATATTTAAAGGCTAAATATATGTTAATTTAGAAAATATTAATAAATGTAAATAATACTTAAAGGCTAAATATTTAATTAAATGAAATGAAATAGTTTAGTAATGTCCACGAGGCCAAGCCATCTATGGGACCAAGAGCTGCAGCAAAAGAGAACCATGCCAATATGAAAAGTAAAGCATTGTAAATAATTACCAATATGAAATGTCAAGCATTGTAAATAATTAACATTTAGCACCTTTAAATTAATGCAATCCCCAATACATATGTGGTGGACACTTAAAGGCACTATAAAGTAAAGCATGTGTTGTTTGTTACACCCTGGAATTGTATAGTTACTATTTTAGTGATGCTTAGAGCATTCTGATTGTAAGGAAGGCTTTGAATGAATAAAATGTGTTGAAACTTGTAAGATTCTTACTTCGTTATTTATTTGAAAGAAAAGTAATTATGAAATGCGTACTCTATTATTTACTTGGAAAAGAGAACAATGATGTATTGTGTCAATTATTTCTTTATAATGAAATGTTGTATTAGAATGAAAAGAAAAGTTTATTTACTTTGTCATTATGAATATCTTTCCTTGTATCTTATGTGTGAAAGTAGAAATTTTTTGTTTACCCGGTTTGGGGGTTGTTAGATGTGGTATCAGAGCTACCAGGTTTAGCTCTGGAACCTATGAGTTCACCAAGTTTTCCCTTTCCAACGTTACCTAATGTTGTGAAAATTCTTGTGCCAGGATGGTACGTGTTAGATTAATGGCAAGAAAGTCCGTAATCGGAAACGAACGCTACCTAAAGGCCAAGAAGGAAAAGGAGGCAATTGTGAAGACAATTGAAGGAACCAACTACGACAAGTTTAAGTTTTCAGGCAGTCACAGAGCATATAGGCCCTTTTCAGATCCCTTGGTGGAAGAGAAAGACTGAGAGCCCCATATTTTATACCTATTCCCTCTACTTTGAGAAAGGTCAGACTTGCTTTATCTCTTCAAGACATCATAGAAGCTCTGACCACGACCTTCATATTTGGATCAGGAGTCTTCAATGGTAGGAAGTTATTATGGAATTTCTTCAAGTAAAGAGTCTGAGGGATACACACCAAGGACCCCGCCAGTGGAGAAATGGTCTCATGAACAAATGCCTGCGAAAGGCATGGACCATAAAGTAGATGAACACTTTAAGGACACTACCCAAATCTATGTATCGGCCAATAAATCCGAGGGTTACTATCCTTTTTGGGATAGGAAAGACCAGATAAGAGAAGAACTAAATGAAAGAGAACTTCAATTCTCTCAATCTGTAGGGTATACACCTCTTAGCTATGTATCCGAAAGTGAATCGGAAGGGTATGCGCCCCTTGACTATTTGAATAGTCATTCTATGTAATCTTGTGGATTCTTTGAAATCCTCCTATCTATAAATAAAATGAGGTTTATCTATCAATCAAAATGTCAAATTTTGTGTGAAAACAATCGTTTGTATGAAATGGTGCTTGTTTTTATGTTTACATAAATAGTAAAGTAAAAGTTAGTCTAACTTGAAATTAAAAATTTCAGGTTATAACTTCTTTAATCTATGGTTCAAGTATACGAAAGAACTCAAAATAAATCCAGAGCAAATCAGCAAGAAGAATTGTCACTAGCTGAGATGGAAGCTAAGTTAGACCAAATATTGGCCAGATTAGCCAACCTTGAGCAAGAAAAAGCCAAGGATAGGGGAGAAAAAGAAATAACCATAGAGGAGTTAGAAGAAAGTTCTTCACAACATGAAGAAAGAGAAAAATCTCCTACTAACTCTATGGAAAGAAACAAAAAGATGATATCCTGTGAATTGACAAGAGATATGAAAAAGATATATCCACCCAAGTTCGATGGAACTGTTGGGGGTGATGAAGTTGAAGTACGGCTTGTCCAAATGGAAAAGTACTTTGAAATCCGGGATTACGATGAAGTTACCAAGGCTGCTTGGGGAGCCTACCAGTTATCTGGAGAAGCGTCCAATTGGTGGATGAACAAGAAGTTGGAGCTCAACATAAGTTCATGGAAGTTAACTTGGAATGAGTTTGTGGAAATCTTCCGCAACCGGTGGTTACCCCAATTGTATTATGATTAGAAACCGTCCGACTTCCAGGAGCTGAAACAAGGAACCATGACGGTTCACGAGTATTGGGAGAAGTTTACTCGTCTTATCCGCTATGTTCCCATCTATCTCAAGGATAAACGATTCCGTATACGGAAGTTCATTTTAGGTTTGAATCTGGATAGGAAGGGAAGTTGATATGCATGGTCCAACCACTATGGACTTAGTGTATGAAAAAGCTATCCGACAGGAGCAAAAGCTTAGGGCAGATTCCTACCATCAGGATAGGAAGGATCAAAGGAAGGATAGTGATGTGAACAGCAAGACAACATCTAAGAAGGAAGAACCCACTTTCACTTCTAGAAAGCAAAAAGGGAAGCGATCTCGTTTCAATGGAAAAGACTTCAAGGGAGACCACAAAAGGAGTGACAACACCAGCAAAAATGGTAATGGAACAAGCAAGTCCGGGGTAACTCCTGAAAAGAAAGGACCAAGGGCTGGGTGTTTTATCTGTAAGGGTGATCACTATGCAAGTGAGTGCCCTGATAGAACTTCTAGCTCTCAGTCATGAGGAAATGCTTTGCCTTCGCAGCAGGCAATGTTCCAACAATGGATTCATGTTGCAGTGGACGATCGACAGGCGGACTACCAAATCACTTCGATCGAAGTACCAGGTAACCTTTTTGGACTACCTATTTCTGTTTTAATCGACATCGGTGCAATTGAAAGTTTCATTTCACCTAAGGTAACTAGGCAATTGTCTAGGAAGGCAGGACACATGGAAAAGGCATGGAATGTAGAGTACGCAAACCAAACAAGAGCAAGGGTTGACCAATGTCTATTTGAGGCTACGTTAGAATTACCCAACTTTGCCATTGAGGTTAACCTATATGTCGTGCCACTAGGGTCTTATGATGTAATCCTAGGAATGAATTGGTTGTGGAGATATAGGGCTGTTGTAGACTGCCAAGCCAAGACTGTAAGATGCCTTGATGATTTAGGAAACCATGTAGAAATCCAAGGGATACCAAGGGAAGTAACTGTTCGGCAAATCATAGCAATGCAGTTGGTGAAAGCCAAGAAGAAAGGTTGTCAACTTTTTGCAGTCAAAATTGAAAAACTAGGGCAAGATGACGGAAACTCTGTTTTTCAAAGTTCTCAAGAACTAGAAGACGAAGAAGTGGAAGAAACAGGGAGATTGGATATGGAGAAATATCCTATCCTAAGAGATTATGTTGACGTATTTCCAAAGGAACTACCAGGTCTTCCACCCAAGAGAGTGTTCGATTTTTCAATCGACATTGTACCAGGATTTGAATCGGTATCTAAGGTACCGTATAGGATGACTACAACTAAGCTCATGGAATTGAAGACATAGTTGGATGAATTGCTGTCCAAAGGATTAATACGACCTAGCATATCACCATGGGGAGCACCAGTGATATTTGTCAAAAAGAAGGATAGTACGTTATGTTTATGCATTGATTATCGAATGCTAAACAAAGCAACGGTAAAGAACAAGTACTCGTTGCCACGTATTGATGACCTCTTTTATCAGATGAAAGGTGCAGCAGTATTTTCAAAGATAGATCTGAGATCTGGATATCACCATTTGAGGGTGAAGGATGAAGATAATTTCAAGACAACATTTAGAACTCGTTATGAACATTATGAGTTCACAGTTTTACCTTTTGGTTTAACTAATGCGCTTGCAGCATTCATGAATCTCATGAATAGTGTTTTCAGAGATTATTTGGATAAATTTGTGTTAGTTTTTCTAGACGACATATTAATTTACTCCAAGAATGAAAAAGAACATTGTAAACATCTTGAGATGGTGTTACAAAGATTAAGAGAACACAAGCTTTACGGAAAACTGTCCAAGTGTACTTTCTTTCAAGAAAGAGTGCACTACTTGGGCCATGTTATTTCAGCTGAAGGGATAGCAGTGGACACGACCAAGATAAAGGTAGTTATGCAATGGCCTGTACCCAAGAACGTATCTGAAGTAAGAAGTTTTATGGGACTAGCTGGATATTATAGGAAGTTTGTGGAGAATTTTTCAAAGATTGCCTTCCCTATAACATCTTTGCAAAAGAAAGGAAAAAGATTTGTATGGAATGAGAAGTGCCAAGAGGCATTTGACCTTCTCAAGGAAAAGCTAACCACCGCACCAATTTTAAAAGTACCAGATCCCGAAGGAAGCTTCACAGTCATAACTGATGCTTGTGGAGAAGGATTAGGAGGTGTGTCGATGCAAGAAGGACAAGTAATTGCTTACGAGTCCAGGAAACTAAAGCCATATGAAATGAATTATGCTTCGCATGATTTAGAGTTGGCAGCAGTAGTACATGCTTTACAGATGTGGAGACACTACTTGCTTGGAAAACCATTTGAGTTGAAAACAGATCACAATGGTTTAAGATATCTCTTTACTCAACGTAATCTAAATGCTAGATAGAGAAGATGGTTGGAGTTAATAGCAGATTATGACTTTAATATCAATTATATTAAAGGAAAGGAGAATAGAGTTGCTGATGCTTTAAGTAGAAGACGCCATATTGCATCTATTGTGACAATTCAAAGCGACTTCAAGGAACAAGTGCTTCTGAAATGCAAAGAGGATGAATTTTACTTACAGGTTAAGCAAGCACTCATTGAGAATCCTCTAGACTCTAGGTATGAAGGATATCAATTCGAGTCCAGTGGGATATTAAGGTACAAGGATAGGATGTATGTGCCAGATGTCAAGGAATTGAGAAATCTTGTATGGAAAGAGACTCATGAGGCGCCATATTCTGGACATCCTGGAGTGACTAAGATGATGGCTGATATAAAACCATTATATTTCTGGAAAGGAATGAAAGGTGATGCTGCAAATTATGTAGCTCAATGCCTTGAGTGTCAAAGAGTCAAAGCGGAACATCATCATCCAGCAGGATTGTTGTATCCACATGACATTCCGGAAAGAAAATGGCAAGTTATAAGTATGGACTTTGTGCAAGGATTGCCAATGTCTAGGAACAAGCATAACGCCATTTTGGTAGTAGTGGACAGGCTAACAAAAGTAGCACACTTCATACCAGGGAATCTAACAGATGGAGCACCGATCATAGCAAAAAAGTTTGTACAGGAAGTTTTTAGGTTGCATGGTATTCCTGAGAAGATTATATCTGATAGGGATGCACGCATCACTTCTAGGTTTTGGAAAACTTTGTTTTTTGCATTGGGAACGCAGTTAAACATTAGCTCAGCATATCATCCGGAAATGGATGGGCAAACTGAGAGGGTAAATCAAGTTATGGAAGACCTACTTAGGGTATATTGCATGGATCAGCAATATAAGTGGGAGGACTATTTATCCTTGGTCGAATTTGCATATAACAACTCGTATCATTCTACAATTAAGATGGCTCCTTTTGAAGCTTTGTATGGTCGGAAGTGTCGAACTCCTATAAGTTGGGATAAACTTGAGGATCGAGTAAGTCTTGGGCCTGAAATGTTAGCAGAAATGGAAGAACAAGTTAAGGTTATTAGGCAAAGGTTAGCAGAAGCTAACAGTCGACAGAAAAGTATGTAGATGCTAAGAGAGTGCCTCGAAGTTTTGTCATAGGTGACAAGGTACTTTTGAGAGTGAAACCTCACAAAAGTTCCATTAACTTTGGAAAGAATTCTAAGTTGGCTCCATGTTATGTTGGACCCTTTGAAGTCTTGGAAGAAATAAACCCTGTAGCTTACTGAATCGCTTTGCCACCCGCTCTTGCTAGAATGCATGATGTCTTCCATGTGTCTTACCTTAAAACGTATATTGCAGGAGATAATCATGTTATTGATTGGGTTGCCTTACAGGTAAGGGATCCCGGAGTAGTAACTCTTGAGCCCGTCAAGGTGCTGGAAATACGTAAGCTACACTTACGTAACCGACAAGTCTCGCAATGCAAGGTTTAGTGGGACCAGTATGCGGAAGACTCAGCAACTTGGGAGGACTATGCGGAAATCCGAAGAAGATTTCCTGACATTCTTCGAGCTTTTGAGAATGCTGAACAATAAAGATTTTGTTTTGTTTTATGCTTTCAATAATACCTTTGGTCATCAAGGACGATGATCATAAGGGGGGGAGTATGTTACACCCCGGAATTTGTATAGTTACTATTTTAGTAATGCTTAGAGCATTCTGATTGTAAGGAAGGTTTTGAATGAATAAAATGTGTTGAACCTTGTTATCAATTTGAGAATCTTTTTACATGTTATGATTGGCTCATTCTGTATTCTTGATTGATGTTATTCTTGGATAAAACAATGCATACAGGAGAGTAATTAGTCTTGTTTTATATTTGATTTATATATATTGCAAATGTTATGAGCAAGTAACTGTCGTGGTTTTGTGCCAATGGATGCAGGAACAGGAACTATTCCTCCAGGTGGAGGGGAAACATCACTCGGGAGAGGAACTTGATCGGCTAACCGGTAAAGTTGATCATATGAGCATACACACACTTCACTGAGGGTTTTGGGAACTGAGTCAGATTGAGTTGTCTTAATAAGTCATCCTTAGGCTTAGGAGTTTTGGATTACTTCTTTATGCTTTATGAGTGGTGTTACTTGTTGACTGACTTACTGTTTTGTGAGCCTTGAATGTGAAATGTGAACTAATAAGTGTGGTATAGACAAGATGTATATGCATATACATGTACCACTCATATGTACGTAACAACATGTATGACATGTCGATACAGATGTATGATGGGCAATTATTATGCCATACACATGTGTCGACATGGCATACATACGGATACGTATACATGGCTGACACACCTATAAACATATGCACACTAGCTATAATGTTGTTATAACGTTATATTGATGCCTGGAATTTATAGTTAAACGTATATATACATGTTTGTATAAACATGTGTGTTAAGGGTATGCTGACTGGCCTGTAATACACGTATTTGGATAATTAAATACAAATATGTATAGATATATTTAAATGTAAATATTTGAATGTGTTTATATATATATTTAATATAAATGTTATTATAGTTTTACCGGGAGAAAAATATATAGATATATCTATAGTAATATTTAAATATTATATAGATATATATATATATATATATATATATATATATATATATATATATATATATATATATATATATATATATATTTAAATACGGAAAATAAAACTATAATGGGATATATTTAATATAATGCAAAATATAAATATAACATTTTATTTATATTTTAAATAAATATTACCTTGGAAAATAATTAAATTTGACTTGTATAGTCATTTGGCAAATAATATGTATTTACCATGAGAAAGAAAGTAAATTCGACTTCTATAGTCTTTTGGGAAAATTCTTTTGAATATGCCATGAGGATTTAAAATGTTTAAACATTGGAAATCTTTTAAAAGGTTTAACAAATACATTTTATAAACCTTGGGCTTTGCTTAAAATCGCGAACCATGGAAATACGCAAAAACTGTAAATGTTTGAGAAAGAATGTTCAGAATCATGAAAACCCGCGGCTAATGAACCACGCCAGGAGACCAGGTCGCGGCTTGTTGTTTCTCCATTTTGGAAATGCATGTGGAGGGGTGGAATGAAAGCCAGGTGGGCGCGTTTCTCCATCGACATGTTCTTACCAGTGCTAAATCTGCCATTTTTGGGTGCCTATGATGAATACACCTGTAGGTGTCTGTCATTCGTAATTTACCATGTGTGAGTGGAAAAATTCTTCATGAATAAGGTCGAATCATCTCTCTTTTTGCTGAGTATCTTGCTAGATTACTGCCACTGCATAAGTTGACATTTTCAATGAGAAAGGTGTCAAATTCTCATGCCAAAAATGTAGTAAGCATGAGAATTCGAAACCTATATATAGGAGTTTCTCTCATTGTCATTTAAACGAATTTTCTTATCTTCTTTTGTTTAAATCCGAATTCCTTTTTGGAGAGCCATATTTTGTCATTGTTGTAGTCACATTTGTTTGATAGCCAATTTACATATTCCATCACCATTTCTGAGAGACTGGTTTTTATATGTTGCAAGCATAAATACAAAACCTCTATAGAAACTAGAATTAAGAAGAGTGATACTGGAAATCAGAAAGAGAAGGAAGAGAAGAAGTTGGAGACCAAATTCAATTGCAGCAAGGAAATAGGCATGGGAATTGTCTTTGATTACTTCTGTTATTTTAATTGATCCGCTTGTTTAAATTTTACATTGCTTTGTTTTGTGATATGAAGTAGAGTAGGAAAGTACTAGAAGAAATTTTGTTGAAATAGAATAGCTTGTTATTAAGGAATAACTTAATTTCATAGGGAAAGCTTGTTTATGAAAGGATAACTTGCTATTAAGGAAATACTTAATTTCATAGGGAAAGCTTGTTTATGAAAGGATAGCTTGTTATTAAGGAAATACTTAATTTCATAGAGAAAGCTTGTTTATAATGGAATGTCTTGATTTCATAAGAATAGCTTGATTTCTTGGGAGTAGCTTGTTTATAAAAGGGAAACTTGTTTATAAAGGAAAACCCTGTTTATAGCCTGTTATGAAAGAATAGCTAGTCCATATTATAAAGGGAATGTTTGAATTGAATTTACTTGAATACTGCTTGAATTCCTTATATAAAGGAAAAGAGGAACTAGTTATTAAATACTAGGTCGAGGATGGAACCAGTACCAAGGTAGTCTAAAGCTTTAAAGTTAGTAGGTTAACTAGGAAAAGCTATGTACTCCATGGATAAAGAATTCCATGTTAGGAGTTACCCGAGGGACCCTTGTTGACTGCATTCCAATTCCTGAATAAGTAAATGATGTAGGAAGTCTAGGGTGATTGACTACCCACAGAAAGGACTTAGCCTACGCGTAGGATAAGACAGCCTTAAGTCAAACTGAACCTGACTTAGTGCAAGTGATAGATGACCGTTAGTTTAAATACTGCCGAAACACTTTGGCCAAAGTAGTGTAGTACACCTACGTCCACATAGACTGTGAGACGATTACATTTTCAGTTCACCGTAGTCCAAAATACATACTAGATTGAGATTGTGAGGACACAAGGATTTAGTTATGTAGGATTTCACACTATGCTCAGTTGGTCATACAGAACCGGTTACCCAACCAATCTCTTCGTAGAAGGGAGGGTCATCTACTTAATAGTAAACGTGCGGGGGACCACATTATAAGTCCGTGGTTGGCTAAAAAATCACCTGAGTGATGTTTCTCCTCCACAGTAAACTTCTGATGAACCAAGGTTTGAAAGGGAAGAACCTGGACCATCTTATTCCTATTTTCTCAAAAGCTTCCGAGCTATGATTGAAACTTGTAAGATTCTTACTTTGTTATTTATTTGAAAGAAAAGTAATTATGAAATGCGTACTCTGTTATTTACTTGGAAAAGAGAATAATGATATATTGTGTCAATTATTTCTTTATGATGAAATGTTGTATTAGAATGAAAAGAAAATTTTATTGACTTTGTCATTATGAATGTCTTTCCTTGTATCTTATTTGTGAAAGTAGAAATTTTTTGTTTACCCGGTTTGGGGGTTGTTACAATTTAGAAAATAGGTTTTTGTTTAGGCTTATTTTATGAGCATTTTGGAGGTGAATTTTTGCATATGACCTCTTAGGACAAAATTAAATCTCACTGTTAGATCCAAAAATCCCTAAAATCTATGGACTGACATAAAATTTGATAGGGCTTGGAGGTAAAATAAATTTGTCCATTTTAGTGGTTGGCGGAATCTTTGACTAGTAATGTCTATATAGTCATATGGATCCATCCAATCCATATGACCATAGGATGTGTATATTTCCTATAGATCTATAATACAAAGAATATTTTATCACTTGTGTATGATCTTTGTCACCCATGTACAATTATACAATTAAAAAAAAAATTGGGTGATGTGATTGGTTCAAGCACATAATGCTTATGTTAGCCTACTATGTCATAATGATATGTTTTAGTTTTTAAATTTATTTTTTATCTTTTGTATATGTATAGTGGATTTTGACTTGTCAAAGAGTCCATGGGAGTGATATAACATGTTACCCACATCGACATTAGAAAATTAGGGTTGGCTTATATTTTTAGGCAAACCATGGTCAATGAGGATTGACCACTCTAACTAAGCCACAAAGCCTCTAGTATTAGGAAGGGGCCAGCCCATGAGAGCTAGACCTTAGTGGAAATGCCAAAAACCTCTACCACTCATTTAGGTTATGATTCCAACCCTACTTCACACACACATATACACACCACCACCCTAATAGTGTTGGGATTTTCTTTTAAGGCATAATGGAGTAAAAAAATTTGAGACCCATAAATTTTACTCATGATGTCATATTTTTCATTCTTGTAGTTGATTTTTTTCAGTGGTTTTTCTATTTTTTTATTTTATGATAGAAGATACCAATTAGAAACTAGTTTCATTTTCATTAATTTGACATGGCATACCTTGTGCCCATGGTGTTTTATTGCGTACTTATTATAAATTAAGGAGAGCACTTTCTAAATACTTCAGAGTGGATTTGGTCTAGAAATGTTGCTATTTTATGTTTTCACTTACATTTTTATATATAT